>JAJOZX010004148.1:0-142500 GCA_023014485.1 Bathynomus jamesi
AATTTGAAAGAATAGTTAGACAGAAAATCTATGACTTTTGGAAACTCAGAAAAAATTCAATGATAACCAACACGGGTTTCGATCAGGCAGATCATGCCTATCACAACTAATAGAACACTACAACAACATTATTGATTCACTTGAAAGTAATGAAAACTATACACAGACTTGCTAAAGCGTTCGACAAGTGTGACCACGGAATCATAATACATAAACTGAAATATATGGGAATAACAGGAAAAGTAGGGAAATGGATATATAATTTCCTTAGTGAGCGGAGGCAAGTCGTTACAGTACAAGAGTATCTTCATCAGAATCAGAGGTCCTCAGCTCGGTACCACAAGGAACAGTATTAGCTCCACTACTCTTCATAATCATGCTAACTGACATAGATGAGGACGTTACCAGAAACAGACAGTAACATCCTTTGCGGATGACACAAAGATCAGTAGAAAAATAAGAAACCCAGAAGACATAGGATCTCTACAAACCGACATAAACAAAATCTACAAGTGGACTGAAGCAACAATATGTAGTTTAACACCGAGAAATTTCAGCTATTACGGTACGGAAAAAGAGAAGACCTAAAGTCAAGTAATATTATACCCCAAATGGACAGGAAATTCAGAGAAATTCCAGAGCAAAAGATTTAGGGGTTGTAATGACAGATGATACGAAATTTGAAACACAAAATAAGATAGCAGTAAACAGAGAAGAGAATAACGGGTCAGATATTGAGAACCTTTAAACGAAGGGATAGGAATGTAATGATTCCTCTACTGAAAAACCCTGATAATACCCAAATTGGAATACTGCTCGGTCCTAACATCCCCATATAAAAAAGAAGACATTAGACAGCTGGAGGGGATCCAAAGAAGCTTCACAGCCAAGATCAATGGTGCAAAGAACTAAATTACTGGAAAGGTTACGAGAACTAGACCTATATTCACTGGAAAGGAGAAGAGAGAGATACACCATATTTACACTTGGAAAATAATGGAGAAACTAGTCCCTAATCTTACTCTGAATCCCATAACTCCCCAAACAAAGGTGGAAAGTAGAAGCGGTAGACTGTGTCGTATTCCCAAATTGAAGGCGAGACAGGGAACATCCTTAACCCTGAAAGAAAATAGTTTTGTAGTGAGAGGACCAACACTGTTTAATCAGTTGCCCAAAGACCTAAGAAACACGAAGGGAGTTGCAGTGGAAATCTTCAAAAGAAGACTAGACGCCTGGCTCAGAACAATCCCCGATGAGCCGGGCGATCCACCTATGTGAGGTGGAGAGCGCAAGAATCCAACTCACTTCTTCACCAGGCCAACTCGAGAGGAGGGGCGACAAGCTTGACCTTCGCGAAATGAGAAGTCATCGCGCGGAACCTTTGTAAGGTAAGGTATATATATATATATATAATGTAAAGAACGACGTTTGTGTAGATAAGCGTTCCGCACAAGATGAGGAGGGAGAACGAGCAAATGAAAAATGAGGTGCCTCCCAGGAATCGCACCCGGGATCATCCACTTGCCGGTCGGATATGCTAACCACTGCACCAAGGACCCCGATTAGTCAATACTCGTAATTCTCCTACATACGAGCGGAATCAAATGTCCTGAGGAGGACACCTTCGCATGCCGTGCATATATACATTTAACTGCAAACAACACACAGTATAATTAATGTAAAGAACGACGCTTGTGTAGAAGAGTGTTCCGTACAAGATGAGGAGAGAGAACGAGCAAATTAAAAATTAGTACCTCCCAGGAATCGAACCCGGGATCATCCAATTGCCGGTCGGATATGCTAACCACTGCACCAAGGACCCCGATTAGTCAATACTCGTAATTCTCCTACATACATGTATAATGTACGGCATGCGAAGTTGCCCCCTCAGGGCATTTGATTCCGCTCGTATGTAGGAGAACTACGAGTATTGACTAATCGGGGTCCTTGGTGCAGTGGTTAGCATATCGGACCGGCAATTGGATGATCTCGGGTTCGATTCCTGGGAGGTACCTCATTTTTCATTTGCTCGTTAGTAGTATACCCGCAGGAAGGGAGACAGAGAATGGATCAATTTGAAAATTTCCCCCCTCACCGTCCTTCATGGCGGTCCTCCACCGTCCTTCATGGCGGTCCCTCCTTTATGAGGTGTCCTTCATGGTCCTTCAAAAAATAAAAAATAAAAAAAAAATTGAAAAAAATTAAATTTTAAAAATTAAATTTAAAAAATTAAATTTTAAAAATGATTCGTCTTCACCTTCCTTCAAAAAAATTTAAGAAAGGATTAAGCCTCGCCTTCCTCCTTCAAAAAAGTTCTTTCATGAGGCAAACAAGAACAAACATGAAAAAACATACATACATTCAAGTACTTTCTGTTCAGGCAAGTTAGAAGACAATAGAAATGGAAACGAATATCTGAAAGGTTTTAATAGGCCTAACGAGATTGCGCATTAACACCCAATTTCGTCTGTTAACAAATTGCGAACAATACATAAATGAAAATCAGAGTGATCATATTTTAAATCGAAAACAAGTTCTTTGTTTAAGATCTGTATTATGAAAAATAAATGAATATTTATTATTATAATTTAAATAAATTAATTTCTCTCTTTTTTAAGGGAAACTGGCTTATTTTCAACGAGATGACCTTCAAATACAATATATACATATAGTACACTCATATTTGTTTATTTACTTTTAAATATGTAGTTTTCTGTTATTTACACCGATATATACCATTACATTCACTTTCACATGCTATCTTCTGGTATGTGAATTAATAATTTTACTATACAGCAAATTTCGTTATAAAATTGCATATGTTAAAAAGAACATCAAGCTGCGTAACACAGCTTTGAAACTGAAGCATCAATTCTGTTATCCTCCTCTAAACATCCACTTAAATATTATTACTAATATTGATTTATTGTTATTATTACATATATATATATGTGTGTACACGTGTTAAGAGTATTTAAATTAAATATATTGATTTCAATTCCCTTCGTAATAAAAGCATCCGGCAACTATACCCCCAATCTTGCTATATTTCTCTCGCAGTAATTGTCTTCAGAGTAGTTGTTTAACTTTCTTCTAAAGACTATTAGTTGATACTAATCTTGCTATTATTATTATTATCATATATATATATATATAATATTATATCTATATATTATATATAACATCCAAATAAGTAGGTTCGGGTAAAAACTTTCTCAGTAGATGCAATTAAGAAAACGGGATGTCGAGTTTGTGTGGATTGTCATTTTTAAATAGATTCAGTGGGAGATAGGTACTGAAACTTGAGAGATTTTTCATGAAGAACCTTTCTAGTTGCAGTCATAGCGTCCATTCACATTACTTTAATTAGAATTTCTCTTATTTATCGACTGTTCACAATTCTCATAACTCTCATAATAAACGTATTTGTTTTCACTTTTCTTTCACGCCAGACAAGTCTCAGTATTTACATCAATCACACAGAATGTTCATGCTTATTGTTTTTGTCACTAGCTGTACCAAACATGTCTTTACAAATTGAAGCGTACCGTTACACAACGTTTAAAATGTTATAATTAATGCTTTATGATATCAGATCTCGTATAAAAAGCATTATTTTCTGTACAAATGGCCACAAAAATACTTTCAATCCTAATATATGTACGTACAGTATGCAACATACGCCTTTTCGCCTGTATTAAAAACGTAAAAGTATCATCATGCGATCTTAGTTTCCGCAATGACGTGAGCCCTAACATTTAATTTAAAATTATTTAACAGATCATTCGAGGGAACTGTACATCGATCTCATTATACTTCTGACTCATAATAACCGCCATACATATTTACACGAGTTCAATTTAAATATATATATATATATATTACAGTGGTGTAGTGCTAAATAAAGAAGTGAGGGAACGCATTTTGAAAGTATTACTCAGATGCGGGGGGGGGGACAATAGCGAGCGCGGCGAGCCCATACAGCTGGGGGTCCGGGGCACTGTAAGCCCCGGGAAATCTTTTGAAATCTGACCAATTTCAGGGATATTTTGAGGTCATATGCACTGGATATTAGGATATATTCCAAGGTTGAAGATGCAGTATTTCCAGTGTCATTAGATATATGACATCCAGTACGATCAATAAAAATAGCTAACAACTGAATGATTAACTAAAAAAAGTTAACAACTGGTACGCCGTGGTGACTGTTTCATCAGATCTTTATAGGCTAGCATTGCCTCAGTCGAAGCTAAAAGAAATGAAAGAGTTAATGATTCTTATATTTCTTCTAGGGGTGGGAATTAAAATTTCATGACGTTAGAGATTTGTAAGTTCGGATTTATTTGAAATAGTGAGGGAAACGCCGTTCCGTCTACCAAAAAAAGTAAGGGAACGCCGCTCCCACAGCACTACACAATATATATATATATATATATATATATATATATATATAAGGAGTTTGTATGTGCCATTCCAACAGAAGGCAGGAAGTGTCTGAACCCTGTTTCTCCATCACTGTCCTCTTCATCTGGCCTTTTTACATGTCACGTCTACCCTGTGAGCAGCCAGCATACTCTCAAATACGCGCTTCTCACTATATTCCTTACTACACACGCATGCATCTTACACACTACACAGTCTTTTCAAAAAAGGTGTAATTTCAGTAGTCTCGGAGATTCGCGATTGTCCCCTCTTACATTTCTCAGTAATTGTTTTCAGACTAGTAGCTAAGTTGAACTTTCTTTTAATGAGTATTAGTTGCTACTAATCTTCTTCTTCTTCTTATTATTATTATTATTATCATTGTTATATATATATATATATATATATATATATATATATATATATATATATATATATATATATATATATATATATATATATACAGGGCGTCCCAAAAAAATGTATACACACTTTAAATACTTATAAAGGCAGTGTTTATTAAAATACATTTCATTTTCAAATGTAATAGAATCTACAGACATTATTTAATTGTTTTGTCAACGCCTGTTTTCAAACTGACGTCCGTTCTGGTCCAGGCACTGCTGATAACGCGAAGCAATGGAATCGCAAACATCACGAAACATTTCGTTTGGTATTTGTGTGCATTCTCGTTCAATGGCTGCTCTCAATTCAGCGACTGTTGCAGGTTTTATAGCGTAGACTTTGTCTTTTAAGTATCCCCATAAAAAAAGTCTAGTGGTGTGAGGTCTGGTGAACGCTGAGGGTATTCTACGAAACCCCTTCGTCCAATCCACATCCACATCGTGCCAAGTACCACTCGCAATACTCCACTCTTCGGTCCGGATCATCTTCATTAATAGCATGGACTAATCTTGGAATGTAACTTTTCCATTGACAGCGCTTCAAAATGCGTTGGACAGACGATTCTGAAATTCCTAACTCACGACTCGCTTGCCGCACAGATTTTCTTGGACTTTGGTGATACGTTTCCAGTACTCTTTCTTGCTTTGTGGGGCTTGTCGATGTCCGTGGTCTTCCGGAACGCTTCTTGTGGACATTCTGAACAGTTCCATCGGCTTCAAACTTATGTCTAATTCGAGTGATGGTAAGTCGCGTTGGTGGATCTGTTTGAAACTCCCTCCTAAACTGTCTTTGCACTTCAACTGCGTTTTCACACTTCCAGTAGCATTTTAGAATGAATTTACTTTGTTCAAAGCTTAGTCTGACTGCCATTATTAATTCTAATGGGTTTAACTTGGAAAGAAAGAAACATCAATTGAGCTATCAGCTGTTAAAGTGTGTATACATTTTTTTGGGACGCCCTGTATATATATATATATATATATAACATCCAAATAAGTAGGTTCGGGTAAAAAACTTTCTCAGTAGATGCAATTAAAGAAAACGGGATGTCGAGTTTGTGTGGATTGTCATTTTTAAATAGATTCAGTGGGAGATAGGTACTGAAACTTGAGAGATTTTTCATGAAGAACCTTTCTAGTTGCAGTCATAGCGTCCATTCACATTACTTTAATTAGCATTTCTCTTATTTATCGACTGTTCACAATTCCTCATAACTCTCATAATAAACGTATTTGTTTTCACTTTTCTTTCATGCCAGACAAGTCTCAGTATTTACATCAATCACACAGAATGTTCGTGCTTATTGTTTTTGTTACTAGCTGTACCAAACATGTCTTTACAATTGAAGCGTACCGTTACACAACGTTTAAAATGTTATAATTAATGCTTTATGATATCAGATCTCGTATAAAAAGCATTATTTTCTGTACAAATGGCCACAAAAATACTTTCAATCCTAATATATGTACGTATAGTATGCAACATACGCTTTTCCAACTGTATTGAAAACGTAAAAGTATCATCATGCGATCTTAGATTCTGCAATGACGTAAGTGAGCCTTAACATATAATTTAAAATTATTTAACAGATCTTTCGAGGGAACTGTACATCGATCTCATTATATAATATATATATATGAAAAATTATTTCACGAAAGTGACACGTGAAAAATATTTATGATGAATAAAACCACGAAGGGAAAAGAAACACAAAGGGGTGCTCAAGCGCTTTCGTCTAATGACATCCTCAGGAACACACAAAAATGGATGATTAATATATGGTTTAATTTAATAAATATTGCTATCTGGCAACTCAATATGAAAGAGAAAATGTACTTTTGCGTAACTAGTTGTAGATATGATAGCTATGTGTTAAGATGTAGGTTACCACCTAATTTTTATTGCGAAAGAATCATCTATTTAATTTAAATATTTAATAATGCTACTACTTCAAGTTAAATTGCTATACTCGATGGTAGTGCCCCCCCCCCTCTGCGTCGGTCTCTCTTCACATGAAGGTGAAGCTGGTTAAAATGTCTTGGCCCACTGACAACCAGGCTAATTTCCTTCAGTGTTGAGGAGGTCTCTTGTCAGGCCTTTAGTTTGGGGACACTACACATTCTGACTTTCCTATTGTCCTGTGTTGTTTGGAAGGTAATTGGATTTATTTTGAAGTTTTGTACCACTCGTTGATTTTTCTGCTGATCTTTGTATCGTCCGTAATATTGTCTTTGGCTGCGCTGAGAGACATTGACTGAGACGCATTGTGTGGGATGGCGGGAGGAGACCCCCAAATGTAAACACCCTCAAATCACGGCTAGCACCATGTCACGATCACGGTTAAGTGTACAGTGGTAACAATTAGTAGGTTATGTTAATTCAATTGACGACAGTGAATCACGGATAAATGCACGAATAAAATGTGTGTGTATACGCAACGTTGCGGTTCCGTGCGTAGTTCTCTCTTCACACGAAGGTCAGGCTGGTGTCCCCTCTAGGCCTGTCTTGGTCGAGGGGCGAGTGCTTTCTTGTACTCTCCACCTCACATAGCCATGTACGTCCCGTTCATCGGGGATTGTTCTGAGCCAGGCGTCTAATCATCTTTTGAAGATGTCCACAGCAACTCCCTTCATGTTCCTTAGGTCTTTGGGCTTTTGTTTAGACAGTTTTGGTCGTCTCACCACAAAACTAATTTTTTCAGGGTTAAGGATGTTCCCTGTCTCGCCTTTAATTTGGGAACACGACGCAGTCTTCCTTTTCTACTTTCCACCGTTGTTTAGGAAGTTACAGGGTTCAGAGTAAGATTAGGGATAAGTTTCTTCATTATTTCCCGAGTGTAAATAATGGTGTTTCTCTCTCTCCTCCTTTCCAGTGAAAATATGAATAGCTTTCATAATCTTTCCCAGTAATTTAGTTCTTTGCACCCCCCCCCCATCGATCTTGGTTGTGAAGCTTCTCTGAATCCCTTACAGCTGCCTAATGTCCTCTTTTTTATATGGGGATGTTAGAACCGAGCAGTATTCCAATTTGGGTATGATCAGGGTTTTCAGTATAGGAATCCTTATATTCCTATCCCATCGTTTAAAGACTATCAATATCTGCCCCGTTATTCTCTTTACTCTGTTTACTGCTATCTTATTTTGTGATTCAAATTTCGCATCATCATTCTTTGCAACCTCTCTCTCTCTCTCTCTCTCTCTCTCTCTCTCTCTCTCTCTCTCTCTCTCTCTCTCTATCTCTATATATATATATATATATATATATATATATATATATATATATATATATATATATATATGTGTGTCATATATATATATATATATATATATATATATATATATATATATATATATATATATATATATATATATATATATATATATATATATATATATATATAAGCTATTGGTGGTATGACTGATAAAACTCTTTGAAATATGCGCAATGATGAAGGGGCTAGTCTTTTCTGAAAGAATGTACAGTCACTAGGTTCCTGTCAGGTAGATGTACCCTCACAGCCTCGATTTAGAAGAGTTCCAGCTAGGCTAGAAGAGGATTGTGTTCCACCGGAAGGTAGCTATGCATCTGAAGATCATTACAGAAAGGCACATTATGAAGCTCTGTATCTCATTATAATACCCATAACTGAGAGTTTTAACGAAGTATAGTGCAAAATGTATGTCCAGTGTAAAGATTTGCTTCTCGAGGATGCAAAGGATAGACGTCCACAGCATAATTAGTGAGTGTAACTTCATTCTAGGGCTCAGACTTCCTTCCTGCAAGACTACATACTCATCTAACAACCTCTGTATGAACTTTGTGTTCACGAATCCCTTGAGCAGTTAATCCTACGTAATGTAGTTACACACGTGCAATCACTGACACCTGACCAGTAATTTCTTATCTCCTCTGTGATTACGTAAACAAAGTTAATTATAGTGATGCCTGCCTCCATTACGTGTTGTAGTGAACGCTCGTTTAGTAATATCGTGCGTATTAAATCTTATCTGAGTTCAAACACGATTCAGAGAAAGCTTAACCAATTGATGCTATTGCATGTACATAAAGAAAGGTACGATCAAATGGGCATAGTTGATGTTGAGTATGGAAATGTCCAGAGTCCTGAACATAGGTAATCCTTGTTTGGTAAATTTAACACATTGTGCTTTGTCAAGACCATAGTTCTGGTACGATCTAAGGTCACAATGACTGAAAGGGCAGTGAAGCACGCTGATATTGACATGAAATCAGCTTAAGACCTAATACTTTTTGTCTAAATATATGCAATTTTCAAACTCCTCTAAAGTGTATAATTATAGTCAGTCGTGAGATGGAATAAGCCTTCAAACTACTTTTGGATATATATATATATATATGATAACACATGAAAGCAATATATATATATATATAATATATACATGACCATAAGGAACTTTCGTTTCTGTACAAGTGAAGCTAAAGACACTCTTTCGTGCTTTCTGCAGTAATATATACGGTCAGCAACTCTGGGTGAATTATAAAAAAGGTTCTGGCAGAACCCTAAATTTGATGTACAACAGGTCTTTTAGACTCTTACATAAATTACCCCCGAGATGCTCAGCTTCGCAAATGTTTGCTACCCGCAATGTTCCGAGCTTCCCGGAGGTAACAAGACGTGCTCAACACAGTCTAATGCAAAGAATTAAAAAGTCAACCAACCCGATCATCCAAGCTATCCATGAGTCCTGCCATTTATCCTCTAAGCTATGGACTTCTTGGTACGAAAACGTCTGTCTGTAGCTCCACTTAACTTCGACAGTGCAGTATTATTTCTAATCAATTGTATATATTTCTATCCTTAGTGTATGAACTGTCATTGTATTAATAATATTTGTCATATGGACTATAGTCTGCCAATAAACCTTTTCATTTTCATTTTCATATATATTAATATAATCTTGTTTCATGTTTCATGATTATGCTAAGAAACTAGTCTGTGGGGGGGGGGGTTATGTTGCTCAACATAATACTTAAATAATATTGAAAAATCGGTTGTGATACCCATTACAATAAGGAAAGCAATAAGAGAGAACTTTATAAATTGTTTCGTAATATATACGATGCATGCAGGAAGGAGGGGCCAATCGCGAGTCTTCTGGACTACTGAAATTACACCTTTTTGAAAAGACTGTGTAGTGTGTAAGATGCATGTGTAGTAAGGAATATAGTGAAAAAGCGCGTGTTTGAGAGTGTGCTGGACTGCTCACAGGGTAGACGAGACATGTAAAAAGGCCAGGTGAGGATGACAGTGATGTGAGAAACAGGGTTCGGACACTTCCTGTCTTCTGTTGGAATGCCACATACAAACTCCTTATATATATATATATATATATATATATATATAATGAGATCGATGTACAGTTCCCTCGAAAGATCTGTTAATAATTTTAAATTATATGTTAAGGCTCACTTACGTCATTGCAGAATCTAAGATCGCATGATGATACTTTTACGTTTTCAATACAGTTGGAAAAGCGTATGTTGCATACTATACGTACATATATTAGGATTGAAAGTATTTTTGTGGCCATTTGTACAGAAAATAATGCTTTTTATACGAGATCTGATATCATAAAGCATTAATTATAACATTTTAAACGTTGTGTAACGGTACGCTTCAATTTGTAAAGACATGTTTGGTACAGCTAGTAACAAAAACAATAAGCATGAACATTCTGTGTGATTGATGTAAATACTGAGACTTGTCTGGCATGAAAGAAAAGTGAAAACAAATACGTTTATTATGAGAGTTATGAGGAATTGTGAACAGTCGATAAATAAGAGAAATGCTAATTAAAGTAATGTGAATGGACGCTATGACTGCAACTAGAAAGGTTCTTCATGAAAAATCTCTCAAGTTTCAGTACCTATCTCCCACTGAATCTATTTAAAAATGACAATCCACACAAACTCGACATCCCGTTTTCTTTAATTGCATCTACTGAGAAAGTTTTTTACCCGAACCTACTTATTTGGATGTATATATATATATATATATATATATATATATATATATATATATATATATATATATGATAATAATAATAATAATAGCAAGATTAGTATCAACTAATAGTCTTTAGAAGAAAGTTAAACAACTACTCTGAAGACAATTACTGCGAGAGAAATATAGCAAGATTGGGGGTATAGTGCCGGATGCTTTTATTACGAAGGGAATTGAAATCAATATATTTAAGTTAAATACTCTTAACACGTGTACACATATAATATATGTAATAATAACAATAAATCAATATTAGTAATAATATTTAAGTGGATGTTTAGAGGAGGATAACAGAATTGATGCTTCAGTTTCAAAGCTCTGTTACGCAGCTTGATGTCTTTTTAACATATGCAATTTATAACGAAATTTGCTGTATAGTAAAATTATTAATTCACATACCAGAAGATAGCATGTGAAAGTGAATGTAATGGTATATATCGGTGTAAATAACAGAAAACTACATATTTAAAAGTAAATAAACAAATATGAGTGTACTATATGTATATATTGTATTTGAAGGTCATCTCGTTTGAAATAAGCCAGTTTCCCTTAAAAAAGAGAGGAATTAATTTATTTAAATTATAATAATAAATATTCATTTTATTTTTCATAATACAGATCTTAAACAAAGAACTTGTTTTCGATTTAAAATATGATCACTCTGATTTTCATTTATGTATTGTTCGCAATTTGTGAACAGACGAAAATTGGGTGTTAATGCGCAATCTCGTTAGGCCTATTAAAACCTTTCAGATATTCGTTTCCATTTCTACTGTCTTCTAACTTGCCTGAACAGAAAGTACTTGAATGTATGTATGTTTTTTCATGTTTGTTCTTGTTTTGCCTCATGAAAGAACTTTTTTGAAGGAGGAAGGCGAGGCTCAATCCTTTCTTAAATTTTTTTGAAGGAAGGTGAAGACGAATCATTTTTAAAATTTAATTTTTAAATTTAATTTTTTAAATTTAATTTTTTTAAATTTTAAAAAATTTTTTTTTTTTTTTTGAAGGACCATGAAGGACCATGAAGGACACCTCATAAAGGAGGGACCGCCATGAAGGACGGTGGAGGACCGCCATGAAGGACGGTGAGGGGGGTAAATTTTCAAATTGATCCATTCTCTGTCTCCCTTCTTGCGGGTATACTACTCTCGTTTTCCTCCTCATCTTGTGCGGAACGCTCTTCTACACAAGCGTCGTTCTTTACATTAATATACTGTGTGTTGTTTGCAGTTAAATATATATATATATATATATATATATATATATATATATATATATATATATATATATATATATATATATATATATATATATATATATATATGTCCCAAAGTAGCAGCAACAGGAAGCCACTCTTTTACCCATTAACTCCGATTTTGCAAATCGGTTGAACTTACTTGTATGAAATATTTTTGAGGTTAAGTTAAGTAGGTTAATCTAGCCCAACTTAACCCAACCTCAAGCAAATCGGTGAGTGTGTAAAAGTCTAAGGTAGCATGAAGTAAGAGTAATTTGATCCAACGTGGGTGAAATTCGAAAAAATAATCATTGTATATGGTAAAAAAGCGCTTTCTCTAAACTTTTTAATGGAACCCTAACATAAGCATAAGTGATTAAAATTTTGAAAATATAACAAATATGACCCCGTAGGAACTACTAGGTAAAAAATGAGCACGGATGAAAACTAACGCAAAACTTGGAGCGAAATGGGCATTTATGATTACCAGTATATGATCAAGTCTGAGGTAGTACGAGTGTGACTGTGATTCATACAGGTAAATCTGTGCTGCCTTAGGGAGGAAACACAAATTTGCTGTGAATCTTGCTCCTGAAGAATCATGCACCACGACTGATAATAACTAGGGTGTTTGCAAGACAAAACTAACGAAAATTGCAATAAATTGAATACGGATATAGATATTCTTTGAACTAAATTAATGCAGAGCAATGTTGCTTTCAGTAGTAATGAACCACGTACGAAAGCATTGTCAGTATTTTGACCCCCTTTTTGCTTGGCAATGCTGCTGCGAGCTGCTCGTATTCTAAAATGAGACGCCGCATTCAAGTTTATCTTTACTATGATATCATGTCCATGTGAATATTAAAAAAAATGCCATTTAATAGTAAGTTCTTTCCAACATAAGTGCCCAGCTGGGAAGGTTTTATGAAACTGTCTTGTCTCACGAAGGAATTACACATTGTCAAGTTTAACGATCAAATTTTCTTCCCGTTTCCCGTGTATCAGTTGGGAAAGTTATTGTTCTTGCGTATATTCACGTAGGAATCTATAAACAGCTGTAATGAACATCGTAACCTAAGTATGACATACCATATTTAGACAAACACTCTTATTAACAGATGAGTTACCGTTCTCATTCAGAATTAAGTAGTTTTTTAATGTTATAGAAGGTAATATACGAATATAAATGTTCAAATCGTTAAAGCATTTCAAAACTTTAAAAAGAAAACTAGGAATTATTATACAAAACATAATAATTACGGTATTACATTACATACTACGTTAAAATGTTATTTGGTTACATTTTCACTATATATATATATATATATAATATATATATATGATCCATGTCCCAAAGCTGGATCCTGTCTGCTTTGCAGATAGCTGGTGAGGGAAGCTATATTTATGGGACCTCTTTGCGAGAGACCCTTGCCCACGTTGGGCTTGCATCATGAAAAAGAAAAACTATGGTATTTGCCATTTACCATTACTTATTTGGACTATAGTGATTTAATTATCCCAGAAGAGTTCCTTGTTCCATGCACAGTCTGTGTGTATCATAAAAAACTTAGGGAACCATTCTGAGTTCATTCCCATATATATATATATATATATATACCGGGTGTCCGAGAATTATCTGTACAATTTTGGCTGTTATTAAAAGTCAACCATGAAGTGTAGAAATTCCAGTGTTGTCCCATTTTACAGAGAAACTCATTAAGTTTTTTCTGATAACAAGTTTTGACAAGTTTTTTCTTTTTTGTACGCGGGTGACAGACATTGATGATTTAAAAGCAAGAATCACAGCTGCTATTGAGCGAATTGATGTGGATATGCTGCAGCGTACATGGCAACATTTGGATTATCGATTGGATGTTTTGCGAATCACTGATGGTGCACATATCGAATGTTTGTAACAACGTTACTTTAATAAAAGAAACTTTTGAAAATACAGATTCTAAATAATCTTTTTAAGAATTTTACGTGCGTTATCAAGAATTTTATTAAAAGATGAAATTGTACAGATAATTTTCGGACACACTGGAATTTCTAAAAAACTTGTCAAAACTTGGTATCAGAAAAAACTTAGAGATTCTCTGTAAAATGGGACAAAACTGGAATTTCTACACTTCATGGTTGACTTTTAATAACAGCCAAAACTTGTACAGATAATTCTCGGACACCCTGTATATATATATCGAGATGGTTATATTTTGCATTTTGAATAACACCAGTATGCAAATGAAGAAAATTTCTGTTGTTTCTTTGAAATTAGGTGAAACAACACAATTTGGAGGTGCTGATTCCAAATTTGGTATCACTTTTTTGCTATTATATCAGATTTTCTCACAAATTCAATAATAAAACTTCCTGATTTTATGCGCATGGTATAAACATAATATTAGATGAAACATTTAGAAACAAATTAAAAATTTTCAACTTCACACCAAAAGAACTTGATTTATTTTAATCCGAGTAAAAGAACAGTAATGCGATCAAATTCACAGAAAGAATCATTTTAGATTACTTGGGTGAATTTCCTCTGGAATTTCCTACTTGGGTGAATTTCCTCTTTTTAAATCTCCTTTTGAAAAGTGGTTCGGAAACATCTCTCTTCAAACACCAACAGTAGTAAGCCATCATATTGACATTCCATCTTCCTTGATATCATTTTGCCATGTTTTTTATGTCTTGATGGAACCTTTCACGTTGTTCTTCACTAACCGCTCCAAAGTTCTCAGGGAAGTACTTCAAGTGTCTGTGAAGGAAATTCACTTTTACACTCGTGTTACAACCAAGTTTTTCGTAGCATTTCAACATGTGGATAACAATTATTTTATAGTCTTTGGCTTTATGGTTTCCTAGAAAATTTTCAACAACATTTTTGAATGATATCCAAGCCGCTTTCTCCACATTTGACATTGAATCAAGAAAGTTGTCATCTTTCACTAATTTCCGTATTTGAGGACCATCAAACACCCCAGCTTTTATTTTCTCTTCACTTTGAGAAAAGAATTGGTCAGAAATGTATTTGAAACAGTTGCCATCTCTAACCAAAGCCTTTACAAACTGCTTCATTAGTCCCAGTTTAATATGTAATGGTGGTAGCAGCACCTTTACAGGTGTCACAAGAAGTTTGTTGATAACATTTATGCTGACTAGTGTTAAGTTAGTTCTTTGGGGGCCAGTCCTTCTTTTTCCACTGATCAGCGTTTCTCTGCTGTCCCACTCACATATGAAGCAAGACATCTTTGTATATCCAGACTGTTAGCCAAGAAACATGGATATCACCTTCAAGTCTCCACAAATGATCCAGTTATGATCACTATATTTTATTTTATCTAGAAGGAATTTCATGTTGTCAATTTTCTTTTATGAAGACAGAGTGGCCAATGGGGATGGATGCCAGTTAATTGCCATTATGCAGCAAAACAGCTTTTAGACTTGACTTTGAACTGTCACTGAACAATCTCCACTCTTTTGGATCATAGTCTGTGCCCATAGTATTCATAAGACCAGGTATGTCAGTACAGAATACTAGATAACCATCCATAGAGAAAAATTGAACAAATTCTTGTTCTCTGCTCCTGTACCAGGAATATGAGGTTCCAGCAGCCAGTAAATTTCGTTCACTCAGCCTGGATACCAAGAGTTGGGCAGCAGCTTTCGGTAGGTCAAGATCTCGTACAAGATCATTCAGTTCTGCCTGAGTGAATAAATGTGGGTCTTTAGAACTCTTATCATCAACTTCAAAGTTACTATGATCGCTAAGTTCTGTATCAGATTCAGAAACTTCATCAAGTTCTTTGGGGCATGCAGGAATGGGAACATCATCACTGTGTGGAACAGGATGGATGGCAGATGGCAATGATGGATGCACAATGAATGATTTATTCTTGGAGCTGAATCCCTTGATATTACACAAACAGAAATAACAGTCTTGGGTATGATCTTTGGGCTCACGCCAAACCATAGGTATAACAAAAGGTAAGGACTTCCTTTTGCCTTGAACCCATTGCCTCAAATTCTCCACACGTGATTGGCATACACTATGCGGAGCCCATGACTTATCCTGATCACCAAGCTTTACACCAAAATAAGCGAAATATGATTTTCTTACAAATTCTGTGATATTCTGCCATTGCTTTACTGGATGGAAATTACCAGATATATAACAAAACAAATGTGGGTGGTTCTTGCAAGAACGGGACTTAGATATTGTTGGTGAAGTGAATCCGTGAATCTATGAAGTGAATTCGTGAATGCGCGAAGTAAATCCGTGAATCTGAAGTGAATTCTTGAGTGCGTGAAGGAAATCCGTGAATCCATGACGTTACACTATTATAGAATCTGAAACAGAAAAAAAAAAAATTAATAAAAAAACAAACAAGTTATTGTTTTAGCAGGCAAGAAATGAGGCTTTCTACTTCATAGAATGAGATATAATTGAGCTTATATATGCATATTGGTCCAAATAATGACTGCTTAATTTTGGAGAACAGTGATGTAATGGATAAAAACAAAAGTAGTTTTCTGTAATCTTATGGGGTAGGGACGAAAAAAATAAAAAAGTTTTCAAACAGCAATTTACTCGTATACTGGTGATAATTAGGGCCGCATTTAGGGGGTGGCGCACCTGACAAATGTCCAAGGCCCCGCGCCCGATGGGCCCCGTAAATTTCAATTGAAAAAAATTAAACGTCACGTATTTGCCATCTGCGACGAGTTTTACTTTCTCCGGCAGGCGGCATGGCATCAGGCATTCTAATATCCGCTTTGATGGTGTTTAATTTGTTGTTCTTGTTAGTGTTACTCATTTCTAATGTTGTTACTAACTTACTTCTTGTTGTTTCTGTTGCAGATTCATGATTTATGTTCTTATTGTTGGCATTGTAATACGTACAACATGGAAACGAGCCGTGACCGGGATCGAAGGAGGAAATATAAACCCGGTAGTGAAAAGCGTAAGGATAAGAAGCGCAGAGAAGAGTGTCTTGCGACGGTGCCGAAACTGACTAATTGGATTAAATCATCAGCAACTAAGTCAGCCCCTTCAGCAGGCCCACCAGCTGCCTCCGCTACTTCAGCAGCTGCGTTTTCAGAAGACGCGTCTACGTCAGTGCGTTCAGCAAGCACAGCAGCTGCCTTCACTACTTCAGCAGCTGCATTTTCAGGAGACTCGTCGACGTCAACCCCTTCAGCAGGCCCACCAGTTGCCTCCGCTACATCAGCAGCTGCGTCTTCAGAAGACCCGTCTACGTCAGTGCGTTCAGCAGACCCACCAGCTTCAGGACATGCAATTAATGACATTGGTTTGTGGCCACAAGTGCTGACCGATGACTTTAGAGAGTTCTGGATAGAGCGGGGAACATCAGATTGCCGAAGTTATAGTCTTTAATATCACATTAATAAGCCGAATGGCTTCCGCATGTGTGTTTTGTGTATGTTAAAAAATATATCTGTATGTGCATTACAAAATATTGTCATTCATTAACACACTAAAATAATACATCCCGAGAAATAGTTTGTCCAAGGCCCCGCACACTGTAAATGCGCCCCTGGTGATAATCAATAAATATTTCTGAACTTATAAACTTTTTACTTTGTTTGATTTTTTTTGCATTTTCGCTTTAATTATAACCGATTGGGACTTATGGGCCACGCTGTATATATATATATACACACACACACATATATATATACACACACACACACACACACACACACATATATATATATATATATATTAGGCCGGGTCGAAAAATTAAATTTGTGAATTTCCACTTGCCTGTGTCCAAGAAATTTGTAGATGCACTATAAATGCTCAACAATAATTAAAAAAACTAAATTGATCAAGATTTAGATGTTCCGCAAGTCCTCTGAAGATTGCAAGTAAAACGTAAAACATTACAAAAACTTTAAAACTTTTAAAACTTTATTTAAATACGTAAACTTTATTAATTATTTGGCAATTATGATTTTTTATTAAGATTTTCTTGTTTTTGTATTCTTGTTGCTATTAAGTTTTTCTTGACTGTTTCGTCCAGAATATATATAATTTATATATACAATTTTTCTTTTTAGGATTGATTATTTGAATAGTTAAATACGCGTTGTTACACTAACAGAGTGACTTTCCCAAATTATCCGAAATGGCTGAGGCCGTCAAAGTGAAAGCAACTGTTAAAAAAAATCATGAGTCCAGCTGTTTCCCTTTTTGGGAAAGCTGAGCTCAGTGGAAATCAACTTCCCTTATATGAAGACGTTTTAAAAGAATATTTACAAACAAGATATCTCTTACTTATAGCTAGTGAAAAAAAGAGCCAAATGCTAATGATGTGGCAAGAATAGTTGCATCAAAGGTAAAAGAGATCTGGAAAAGTGCATCAATTCCAACAATATCAGAACATCAAATATTAGCCAGAGTAAAGGATTGTTATGAAAAATCTAAAAATATGATGAAGACTGGTAGAAAAAGGAAAGATTTTGAATCTAAACTGACCGCGTTCAAATCCAAAAATCAAAGGCTTTTTGATACTGCTGCCTGCAAATGCCATGATCTGTTTTCTTGCACTTGTGAAAAAGAGCTAAAAGTTCCTGCCATGGAACGTTCTTTCCTAATTGACCAAAGAGGTGCACGAAAAATGGCAATAGGCAGTATTGATTTACAGACAACAAAGAAACTGCAAATAAGATCTGAGCGTAAAGAACAAGAAAGAGCACGATTTTCTAAAAACATTGAAGATGGAGATATCAATAACCCATCCACTTCCAGGGAAGAGCCAATGGACTGGGATAACTTTCATACAATTCCTGATTCTGACACATCAACAGATACAGATAGAGAGCGTGATGATGATGATCACATTGAGGAAGGTATAAAGAAATCAGGTGAAGCACATCAGCTCACTCGCAAATTGCCTTCATTAGCAAAAACTTGTGACCGATTCGGAATATCAGACAGAGCTGGTGCAGCCGTTGCCTCTGCTGTTCTGGAAGATTTTGGTCTCATTACCTCTGAAGATTATCACAATGTTGTGGATAAGAATAAGGTGAAACGGCAGAGAAAGAAGATCAGAGAGGAGTTGAGTAAATCAAGTGAAGAAAGTATAGAAACATTGTATTTTGATGGAAGAAAGGACTTAACTAAAGCAAATATCTGTAAGGATGGGAGGTACTACAGTACAACAATTACTGAGGAACACATCACGCTTATAACTGAACCAGAATCAAAATATCTTGAGCACTTCACTCCTGTGACTGGAAATTCAACTAACATTTCTAAGGGAGTGATAAAGTTTCTTAACAGTAACAATATTAAGGTAGACAATCTGAAGGTCATTGGATGTGATGGAACCAATGTAAACACTGGCATACATAATGGAGTTATCAGGCAACTAGAGGTACACTACAATACTCCTTTTCATTGGTTCGTGTGTTTGCTTCATACCAATGAGCTACCTCTCGGCCATTTGTTTAATTATTTGGATGGTAAAACCAACGGACCAAAAGCCCTTGCTGGAAATGTCGGCAAAAGTCTTACTGCGTGCGAAAAGATGCCAGTTGTCAAGTTTGAAGCAATCAAATCAAGTAATATGCCTTCTATTCCGGGGGATCTCGATCTAAGCCAAGATCAAAAGTATCTCATGGAAATTTGTAATGCAGTCATAGAAGGCCATTGTTCCCAAAACCTTGAAAACCGCAACCCAGGTTCTTTGAACCATGCCAGATGGCTTACGACAGCCAACAGGATAGTTAGACTATGTTGCGACCAAAAATCCGTCAGAAAACTTGAAAACTCTGACCGAATTCATTGTTCGCGTTTATGCCCCAACGTGGTTTAATATAAAGCGAAATCCTTACTATTACCGGGGACCAAGGCACCTCTGGTTTATGATATCTAGTTCAAGATACCTATCTGATGAGCTTAAGGCAGTCATTGATCCTGTTATTGAAAGAGGGGCATATTTTGCTCACCCAGAAACTTTATTGGTCTCGATGTTATTTGATGAAAGACAAGTGATGAGAGAGTTAGCTTTCCGGCGCATTCTCTTAGCCAGAGAAAGTGTGTCCTCGGGCATTAGAGAATTTAGGCGGCCTAAAATTAATTTCTTGGCAAGAGACTACACAGATTTAATTCAATTTGGAGACTACCCAAGACATGAACCACCTCTGACAAAAAGCTTGACAAACACCCAGTTAGCGCTTATCGTAAGGGGTGATGAAACTAACCCTCTATTGAAAAAGTACCATGTCATTCACAAGCTGTGGAAAGACATGTCAAACTTGTAACAGAAGCATCAGCTTCTGTCTGTGGCCAAGAAAATAGAGATGGTTTTATAAAGGCAAGAATTGCTTCAAGATCAAACATGCCTACATTTGAATCAAAATGCGAATACAAATGTCAATAAACTACATGTAAAAACTAATGGTAGGGAGGTTGGGCTGGGCATGGTGTAGAATTCGACCTACAGCCAGTGGCGTGTGGGACTCTCATCGCTGGTAGGGCCAGAGAGCATTTTGGCGCCCTCTCGAAATGATTCGAAATTTTTAATTTTAGCATTTTTTGACCGTTTTGAGATTGAGACGTATTTGTTTACATTTTTCGTTTTGAACGTTATAAACATGACCAACTGTTAGATTTTTTCGGTTAATAAATTTATAGATATATAGGTTGTTTGTATGCAGAAAATATTATTATTACAAACTTCTTACAACAATAGAAAGCACAAAACGTTTTAAAACAATAAAAAGCACAGCACATGTGTGTCATGTATGTGAAAATAAATATTTAACGTCTCTACTACATAATTAGGACTTTCGAGAGAAATTTAGATGATTGACCAAATCGAACAATTAGCCGGTCTGTGTCTAGTTTCTTTGCTATATTTCGTTCGACTGACATCAGCATTGTACCCATCAGCATCTCCTGTGACATGGAATTCCTTATGCGCGTTTTGATTCGCTTCAGTGCTGAAAAGGATCTCTCAGCCGTTGTTGATGTAGCGGGAATTGCCACTAATATGCCATATGCTTTTGAAAGAGTTGGATAGGCTTCAGTAAGACCCGTATCATGATTGAGTACAGTGTAGGCGCTGTAAATCGTTTTTGTGTTCGATAATAAAGGGAATATGGAACTGAAGCTATAGAGCTCCAAGGCACATTCGTGACTATTGATGCTGTAATTACTGCAAAATTCATCGATCTCATTCTCCAATGTAGAAATTTAAGCACCAATATTAGAAAAAATTGTTGGACAAAATTTTTGTGTTGATTTTAGTACACTTCGATTTGCAGAAAATCGATCGTTCATTGACGAGTTAATTTTGTCTAGAACAGTATAAACTGTTTCACGTGTCCATTTTGCCTGACTATTTTCAGTGATTTCAGTATCATTCTCATTGATCTATCTCTTCTTTTTACGTGCACGTATGACTGGCCACTGCTTTAACGACGATTTCTTCGACAGCAGCAATAACAGTAGCTGGGTCATCGCGAATCTTCTGTAACTGCTGCATCGAAGCTGAGATCATATCAAGTGCTCTGACAACATCCACATTGGCCGTCTGTAGATAGCGACTGAGTGGACCTGTTATCATGAATATTTTATGAAACAGGCAAGCTGTTGCCAGATATGCTCGACTCTGAACAATGTGAAGTAGACCAGCTGCTTCCGAACGCTGTTTCTGACTATATTCTTGAGATGTGGTGATCTCATTCAAGGTTTCACATATCGATGTGTATCTACAGTAGATATGAATACATCTAGAGAAAATTCACGAGCCGTCCAGCGTACTGTGTTCAGTCTTTTCGATGATTCTATATTTCAACCAATTATTTTATTTTGGATTTTGACAGTTTATAATACCAAAAACAAGAAGAAAAATATTTGATGCTGAAATTTTATCTGTAAAATTGAATGTAGTTATATTTTTTTATAAAATACATTTATTAATGAAATAAATATAGACAATATTTATTTTATTAATTTAAAAATAAATAAATATAGCCAAAGGTTAAAAAAATCAAATTTGTGACTCAAGCAAGACTACAGTATGCATTTTTGACACAGCATGCAAAATCAAATTTTAATTCTTGACATTGAATATATATATATATATATATATATATATATATATATATATATATATATATATATATATATATATTAAAATTTGACTTTAAAAATTTCCATACAATTTGAGTATAAATTTGGGCATAACTCCCCCCCCCCCCCTCTTCAAAAATTTGTAATAATTTGGGGTTTCTATGTTGTAGAATAAGTTCCTTTGTGTTCTGTGCATCTCCAATTTTTTTTATGAATTTTCTAAAATTGAAAGTTGTATTTTTTGAAAAATGGATTGGAAAATTGCCTTACTTTATGAATGGTTATAGGTCCCCCAAATTTTAAATCATAGCCAAAGATTATGATTAAAAATTTGTATTACTAATTTTAGTAATATGTAACAGTCATATTACTATTATTGTTGGTTTTATAATTTTAAAATTTTAAAAATTCTAAAATCTGGCCCCTAGTACGGCGCCCTCTGAACCTCTGTTATGGCGCCCTTTGGCTAATCGTCGTTGGTCGGGCCAAACCCGTTTGACCCATATGGCCACCACGCCACTGCCTACAGCCACCTCTTCGTGGTGAATTTTGGGTGATTTGCCTTGTAAACTATCATGGCAAGTCAGCAAAGAGCTGTAGTTTACTATACGGAGTATCGGAAAAAATCACCAAAACTTTAAGTGACTTGCGGAACCTCAAAATATTTATATAAAGCTTGAAACTTTGTCATGATACTTCCTATGTAGGTACACAAACTTTCGTAATACAGGGTAAATTAAACTTTCCCAAAATGTTTTTCAAGCAAAAACGACCCGGCCTAATATATATATATATATATATATATATATATATATATATATATATATATATATATATATAATTTTTTATAACGGAAGGGTAAATTTTTTTTGCATTTATGTATTCTGGAAACTTTACGAACAAATAATCATTTTTCATATAATTAAAGAAGTGGCCTTTAGTTTTAACAGATTTTTTTTTTTTTTGCTTATTTTAATTATAAACAAACATTTTTATCGTAATTTATAATTTCAAAATGGATGGGTACAAAGAATGTACACCAAAAATATAGATGTATATCAGTAAGTTGATTTATACACAGAATTATTTTTTTTCTTTTTTTAGTTAAACGATTTCTTATTTAAGTTTATTTGTTTAAAATTGCATATTATTTGCCATAGCAGGGGAAAAAAAGATTTTGGAATAAAAAGATTTTTAAATTTTTCAATGCAAATATAAATATGCCAAAATTGTTCAGGATTATCTAAATGGACGTTTTCCAAATCGCTGGATCGGACGCGGAAGCAACAGACCTTGACCAGCGAGATCACCAGATTTAACCCCTTTAGATTTCTTTGCATGGGGCTTTATAAAATCGCACGTCTATCAGACGAAGATTACGAGTCTTGAAAACTTACGTACACGTATACGAACTGCTGCAGATAACATAACCCCGCAAATGCTCCAGAATGTGTTTAGAAATGCTGCGGAACGATTTGAGCTGTGCAGGGATACTGATGGGCGTCACGTCGAATCCTACTCTTAATTATTTAATAAATGTTACCACTTTATCATTTTATGATTGAATTCCATATAATTTCCAAGTGCTTCACAAAAATAGATCCTGACTTTATGTACACCTTGTATATAAAGGAGGGGATAGATCTCAAACAAAGAACTACCAGTGTCATTGACGTCCCACCGAGAAAATTTAAGATTTCTTGGACACACTGGAAAGATTCAACGAAAATCAGCACGGATTTCCGATCAGGTACATCATGCCTATCACAACTAATAGAGCACTACAACAATATCCTAGATGCACTGGAAGGCAGTGACAATTACGATGTCATATACACGGATTTTGCTAAAGCTTTCGATAAATGTGATCATGGTATAATAGCACATAAAATGAAATATATGGGAATAACAGGTAAAGTGGGAAAATGGATCTACAACTTCCTCAGGAACGTCTACAGGTCGTCAAAATTCAAGGTATATCATCATCAGAATCGGAAGTACGCAGCTCAGTACCACAAGGTACAGTACTGGCCCCACTCGTGTTCATTATCATGCTAACAGGCATAGACAGCGGAGTAAACAGCAACAGTATAGTAACATCTTTTGCAGACGATACAAAGATCAGCAGAAAATCAGCGATGTAAATGAAGTAGAGGCCTTGCAGAGGGACACGAACAAAATATACAAATGGTCAGAAGACAAAAACATAACATTTAACACCGAGAAATTTCAACTCTTGAAATATGGTAGAAATGAGGAACTTAAACAGACCGCATATTATGCTCCAGATAGACAGGAAATTCAGAGAATCACGAAAGCGATTGATCTAGGGGTAATAATGACCGATGATGCGAAATTCAAAATGCAAAATCAGATAGCTATAGATAAAGTAAAAAGAGTCGCGGGACAGGTACTATGAACGTTCAAAAGAAGGGACAAGACAGTAATGATTCCCCTGCTAAAAACACTGATTATACCAAAAATTGAATACTGCTCAGTTTTGACGTCCCCATATAAAAAGGAAGAAACTAATAGACTAGAAGAAACTCAGAGACATTTTACAGCAAAGATTAATGGTTGCAAAGAGCTCAGCTACTGAGAAAGACTATGTAAACTAAATCTGTACTCCCTGGAAAGAAGAAGAGAGAGGTGCACCATAATCTACATATAGAAAATTATCGAAAAACTGGTACCAAACCTCAAACTAACCCCAATTATCATTCAAACAACACTGGAAAATAGGGAAGGCAGGATGTGTAGTGCTCCCAAATTAAAGGCCCGACAAGGGACCTCTTCAAAACTAAAGAAAAATAACTTGGTTGTCAGGAGGCCAAGACTTTTTAACCAGCTTCCGAAGGCCCTCAGAAACGTTACAGGGGTTAAAGTTGAAGTCTTCAAGAGAAGAATAGATGCCTGGCTCAAGACGGTACCAGATGAGCCGGGCGTACCTGGCTTTGTACGGTGGAGAGCGCAAGAAAGCAATTCACTCCTCCACCAAGCCAGACCTAGAGGCGGGGCCACCAGCTTGACCTTCGTGTGAAGAGAGACGATCACACGGAAGAGCAACGAGGTTTAACTCCTTTTTATCTGTGATGTGAGAGTAAAAATTTTTGCATAACAAAATACTTATTCAATTACAATTTTTCGCTATTTTCACTATCCTTGTCTTCATCTCCTGCCTACTTTAATCATCTAATAAGGAAATCGGTGGCCAATTTTTTATTATATACAGAAAGCAGAGACTACTGAAATGCTCCTTTATCAAACAGCAAATTAGTATTACATACTGTATGTTAAAATATGTCAGAGTTTTGACGGTTTTTATATATATATATATATGCACTAAAATCACAAAATAACACGTGATCTTATTAATAAGCAAACAACCACAGGGAAAAGGAAACACAAAGTCCGAGCGCTTTCGTGATATATTCACATTATCAAGGAGGAACAGAAAATAGACAGAGATTACAAAGTAAATTAGTTAAATAGACAAGCAAAAAATTCACAATCGGCATCTCAAATTAAAGGCCTTAAAGCCCGCTAAAGATTTTTTCAATTGATAACATAATCTGTAGGCTGCTAAATTACTAAATATGAAAGAAGTATATAGATGAAATTAGACAAAAAAAAAAAAAAAAAAAACAATACAGAGAACAAAAATTATTATAATGGTTATTAACACTAATATTTAATTAAAGCAGGCAATTAATTGGCAAGAATTTAATGAAAAACAAATAGATAACGTAGATAACAAATAGATAACATAATCTGTAGGCTGCTAAATTACTAAATATAAAAGGACTATATAGAATTATAGATGAAATAAGACAAAACACCAGTACAGAAAACAAAAATTATTATAATGGTTATTAACACTAATATTTAATTAAAGCAGGAAATTAAATGGCCAGAAATTAATGAAAACAAAGGGAATGGTGCCATCGTCTTACAGAATATTACAAAATTTTTCTACAAACAGTCTGGAAAACTGTTTTCCCAAAAGCAACCCAGTTGAAAAGTCCAATAAACCCCCCAGCAACCAAAGATTATACACGAAAGAAATATTACAATTAAAATAGACACACAAGAATGTTAACAGTTCTTACAATAATATTTATTTATTTAACCAGGGCAAACCATTAAGGGGGCAAGAATGCAGTCAAGAAAACAGTAGGCCCTTCGCCAGCTTTCTGACAATGCACGAATCTAATTTATACAACCCAGGACTAATATTAAGGACCAAATCCGCATTATTCTTGATCACACTTGATTCCAGTATATTTCTGCTAACAATAGATTTACTAAACCTTAATTTGGAAGCATTTTTCCAATCAATGGGATGATTAGTATCTCTTACGTGAATGAAAATGGCGTTAGATTCCTGGCCACTTCTTATACTGTATTGATGCTGTTTAATACGTAACTCAAGGGTCTTACCAGTTTGGCCAATGTAAAATTTATTACATATTGTGCAAGGGATTTTATATACACAACCATGTTCACTTAACGGGGAGTTTTTAATCAATGAATTCTTAATTACATCTAAATTTTTGAACGCAATATTTACGTTAAAAGTCCTCAGCAGATTCGGCAGATCAAGGAAATTTTCTCTGAATGGTAACACTAAAACTCATAAGCCAAATAATCCTGCAAGGCCTATTGTTAGTTCTATAGGATCTATCTCATATAAGCTATCCAAATGGCTTGTCTCCATTCTTAATCCTCTCCTTAGCACAATTTCACAATCACACATAAATAATAATGTAGACCTGGTGGAAAAATTAAATAGTATCAGTGTCAATTACAATTTTAGATTGGTAAGCTTTGATGTTACCGCTTTATTTACAAGAGTCCCGGTGGAGGATCTATTAGTGTTTCTTTCGGAAGAATTGGTTTAGCATAATTTGCCATTACCTGTGGCTACAATTATAGAATTAATTAAGCTGTGCATAGTAGACTCAAAATTTGTGTTCAATAATGAATATTTTAGGCAGAAATTTGGTATGGCGATGGGAAACCCTCTCTCCCCCATTTTGAGTAACTTATATATGGAGTTTTTTGAAAGTAAGTTATTAAGGAAGATTCTGCCAAATTATGTTCCATGGTTTAGATATGTAGATGATGTTCTTTGTCTTTGGCGAGTGACTTTAAATCTCAATGAATTCTTACCCAAACTTAATAATTTAACTCCCTCTATCAATTTTACAGTTGAAATAGAAAAGATTCTTCGATCCCTTTTTTAGATGTTTTAATATATAGGTCTGGAAAAAAGTTTAAGTACAATATTTACAGAAAACTCACTAATAATTGTTCCTATATACATTATTATTCTGATCACCACATTAATGTAAAACGATCCGTTCTTTCTACTTTGTTCCTAAGAGGTCTATGAATTTGTAGCCCAGAGTTCATTGACGACGAAATTAGTAAAATATACAAAATTGCTTTTGATTTAAAATACCCAAAGAACTGCATAGATAAGTCCTTAAAAATGGCAAAGAAAACCTTCTACGAAGTAAAGGATAAGATTCCTTATAACACAAAAAATGTTTTAGTGTTACCATTCAGAGAAAATTTCCTTGATCTGCCGAATCTGCTGAGGACTTTTAACGTAAATATTGCGTTCAAAATTTAGATGCAATTAAGAATTCATTGATTAAGAACTCCCCGTTAAGTGAACATGGTTGTGTATATAAAATCCCTTGCACAATATGTAATAAATTTTACATTGGCCAAACTGGTAAGACCCTTGAGTTACGTATTAAACAGCATCAATACAGTATAAGAAGTGGCCAGGAATCTAACGCCATTTTCATTCACGTAAGAGATACTAATCATCCCATTGATTGGAAAAATGCTTCCAAATTAAGGTTTAGTAAATCTATTGTTAGCAGAAATATACTGGAATCAAGTGTGATCAAGAATAATGCGGATTTGGTCCTTAATATTAGTCCTGGGTTGTATAAATTAGATTCGTGCATTGTCAGAAAGCTGGCGAAGGGCCTACTGTTTTCTTGACTGCATTCTTGCCCCCTTAATGGTTTGCCCTGGTTAAATAAATAAATATTATTGTAAGAACTGTTAACATTCTTATGTGTCTATTTTAATTGTAATATTTCTTTCGTGTATAATCTTTGGTTGCTGGGGGGTTTATTGGACTTTTCAACTGGGTTGCTTTTGGGAAAACAGTTTTCCAGACTGTTTGTAGAAAAATTTTGTAATATTCTGTAAGACGATGGCACCATTCCCTTTGTTTTCATTAATTTCTGGCCATTTAATTTCCTGCTTTAATTAAATATTAGTGTTAATAACCATTATAATAATTTTTGTTTTCTGTACTGGTGTTTTGTCTTATTTCACTATATAGTCCTTTTATATTTAGTAATTTAGCAGCCTACAGATTATGTTATCTATTTGTTATCTACGTTATCTATTTGTTTTTCATTAAATTCTTGCCAATTAATTGCCTGCTTTAATTAAATATTAGTGTTAATAACCATTATAATAATTTTTGTTCTCTGTATTTTTTATTTTTTATTTATTATTTTTTTTTTTGTCTAATTTCATCTATATACGTCTTTCATATTTAGTAATTTAGCAGCCTACAGATTATGTTATCAATTGAAAAAATCTTTAGAGGGCTTTAAGGCCTTTAATTTGAGGTGCCGATTGTGAATTTTTTGCTTGTCTATTTAACTAATTTACTTTGTAATCTCTGTCTATTTTCTGTTCCTCCTTGATAATGTGAATATATCACGAAAGCGCTCGGACTTTGTGTTTCCTTTTCCCTGTGGTTGTTTGCTATATATATATATATATATATATATATATATATATATATATATATATATCACATTCGAATCTGTTATTTTAATTCTTTTCTGTGGAAACATTCCTGTTTATATAAATATTAATCTGGGTTCCTGTATTATTCACAAATTAAAAAAAAAAAAAATCGGACTGCAAAGTTAGTACGAGTACATTAACAGCATTGTTTTTTTTGTGCAGATATGTTTCACAAAAAACTTTAGGCATAAAACTTCCAAAAAACAACATTTATATTGTCGAAATAACGAAATACTGATTACCTGAAATACTGTACTACTGACATCATTATTATAATTGTACGAGTACACAGCCCTAACTCCAGGAGTGTATTTACATATGGGCCAAATGGGTCATGACCCAGGGCGGAAAATTTTAGGGGCGGCCAAATTTTGAGGACAGTAAAATTCTGGAGGAAAAGTCGTAAAAGAAGGTAACAAGAAAGCACTTTTTAGGTAGGGAAAAATAAAAAATTTCTGGTATTTTTTCAGCTAAAAAAACGGAGAAAAGTTAATACCACTTAAAAAAAAATCTCATTACGTTTGAACGAAGTCGATTTCAAAGTTGGTCCTTGGCCTTAATAATTTTAATAATATCTTTATTTTAAAGCTAATTATTTTCATTTTATTTCAAATTTATTGTTTACACTTTACAGAGTATCAAGTCAAAAATTGGCCAATTATTTTGTTTAAGGTTTTCTTTATAAAATTGAATTTATATTTTTTCTATTTTGCGACTTTGAACTTTGAAACTGGACAACATTTAAAATTTAAAGACAAGATTGTGTTTATCTCAGTTTAGTACAGTAATGGTATTTATACAAGGTAAGAAGAAGGCAGTTTTTAAGACAATTTTGAATTTTTTATGTTAACTTAACTGCCTATATGTATAGTTAGCTGTTAGAGACCTACTCAGCCTGGCTGAGCTATTTTTTTTTAAATATATAATTATAATATATTTTATTAATTTTAATAATATATTTCTACTTTAAAATATATTATTTATATTTTTAATTAATTTCAAATGTATTTGTTTTTTCAGATAAGTGATGGGAGAAAAAGACTAAGCGGCTCGGAGTATAAGAAGAGAGCTCTGGAGAAAGCTGAAAAACAACGAGATGTCATTGACAAAACTGCGAAAATTGATACTTTCTTCAAGAAATCTGATATAAAGAGCAAAAATGTTGAAACAAATCCGAATGTTCTTTTTGAAAGAATTAGAATGTACCGAGATTAGGAGTTTCCAAGATCAAAATGTTAATGAAGGTCCTAGTAATTTTAGATTATCTGGTACAGAAGTTCAAGAATCCTGCCTACATATTTAATGTATTCGGAGAGCACAGTCTCACTTTTCTGCGTTCCATGTCAGTTATTTGGTGGAACTACTAAAATTGGTAAGGAAGGAGTTGATGACTGAAAGCATGGCAGTGAAGCATTAACAAGCCATGAAAATTCCTCTGAACATAAGTCACGTGTGTTAACTATGAAAATGAGAACGTCAACTCTCGGAAGAATTGACAGACAACTTTTTATCAAATTGATGAGGAGAAGAAGTAGTGGAAGAATGTTTTATAGCGAGTTGTTGCAGTGGTCCGGTCACTGGCATCTCATGGTTTACCTTTTAGGGGCCACATTGAGAAATTTGGTTCTGTCCACAGTGGAAACTTTATACTGGCTTTGGAACTTATTGCTGAATTTGACCCTTTTCTGGCGGAACATATTGCAAAATACAAAAATCCAGGAAAAGGTCATACTTCATACTTCTCTTCGTTTACATGTGAGCAATTCATCAAACTAATCGTTGACAAAGTTACCAAACAATTAACTGAGGAAGTGAAATGTGCGAAGTACTATTCCATTATTGTGGACTCCACCCCAGACATATCACATGTCGATGAACTTGCAGTTATTCTGAGATACGTAAAAGAAGATGGGCATCCCGTAGAGCGATTTTTGGCATTCCTTCCCAGCGTAGGCCACAAATCAAAGCAGCTTTTCAACTCAGTTTCCAGCATATTAAAAATGCATGATCTCGACATTGCAAACTGTAGAGGACAGTCGTATGATAACGCTCCGAACATGTCAAGGACTTACTCTGGCTTGCAAGCCAGAATAGAAAAAGCGTCCCCAGTAGCAGTTTACGTACACTGCTCTGCACACTCATTAAATTTGATTGGACAGTGTGCAGCAAGTTGCTGTAAGGAACCATTGATTTTTTCGCACTTCTCCAAAATCTTTACCTGTTCTTCACTGGCTCCACTCACCGTTGGGAAATACTACAAAATCATTTCACCAAATCTGAAAATGTAGCGCTAAAGAGTTTATCAGACACTCGATGGTCATGCCGTGAAGAAGCGTGTAGGTGTCTCAATAAAGACTGGGAAGAGGTTATAGAGGCACTTACGTCCATTGAAGAAGATGAATCAGAAAAGCCTTGCACACGCAGTGAAGCATCAGGCTACCTCAATCAACTGCAACGCCTTGAAACTACAATTCTTTCTTTAATGTTGGGTGACATTCTGGAAAGGTTCAATGCTACTAGTAAACAGCTCCAAGCATTTAAGATTGATCTTGGTGTCGTAGCAGAACTGTATGCATCATTGACACTCTGTGTAAAAGATGCAAGAGATAACTTCGACTTTTATGAAGAAGCAGCAATTAAGAAATCATCTATCCGCGAATATGAAGTTACAATGAAAGGAAAAAAGAAAAGAAAACGTCGAGTCGACGAGACTCGCGAAGGCGAGGTAGAATTAGATGGACGGAGGAACTTCTTTATTAATACTTATCTTGTGGTACTTGACAGATTATTGTCGGAATTAAACAGTCGCAAAGATGTGTATGAAAACCTCCATGCACGGTTTGCATTTTTTACAAAAGTCACCACCTTGAATCCGACAGATATAACTGCCAATGCTATTAAGCTTTAAGAATTTTACAAGGAAGACTTGGCGGAAGCATTTGTTAATGAGTGTCTTCATTTCCGTGGGTTTCTTCTGAATTTGGAGAAAACTTCTACGAGCATTCTTGAGATGAGTGAGATGATCCAAGCAAAAGGATTAAAAGAAGTTTACCAATATGTTGATATTGCGCTCAGGATCTTCCTATGTACGCCGATTTCCAACTGTTCTGCTGAAAGATCTTTTTCTGTACTGCGATGACTAAAGAACTACCTATGGTCAGTGATGTCAGAAAATCGTCTGAACTCTTTAGCTATCCTTAATATTGAATCGGAACTCACGAGAGTTCTTAGCTATATAGATCTTATTGACTCCGCTGCTCAGCAATCTCGGCGGAAACTGCTTTGAGTATTCTGCAACGGTCGATTTCATAACTAACCATGAAGATCGTAAAGATAACCTACAATGCATTTCTGTTCACACATTTAAGGGATTGTTATATATACAGGGCGTCCCAAAAAAATGCATACACACTTTAACAGCTGATAGCTCAATTGATGTTTCTTTCTTTCCAAGTTAAACCCATTAGAATTAATAATGGCAGTCAGACTAAGCTTTGAACAAAGGAAATTCATTCTAAATGCTACTGGAAGTGTGAAAACGCAGTTGAAGTGCAAAGACAGTTTAGGAGGGAGTTTCAAACAGATCCACCAACGCGACTTACCATCAATCGAATTAGAGATAAGTTTGAAGCCGATGGAACTGTTCAGAATGTCCACAAGAAGCGTTCCGGAAGACCACGGACATCGACAAGCCCCACAAAGCAAGAAAGAGTACTGGAAACGTATCACCAAAGTCCAAGAAAATCTGTGCGGCAAGCGAGTCGTGAGGTAGGAATTTCAGAATCGTCTGTCCAACGCATTTTGAAGCGCTGTCAATGGAAAAGTTACATTCCAAGATTAGTCCATGCTATTAATGAGATGATCCGGACCGAAGAGTGGAGTATTGCGAGTGGTACTTGGCACGATGTGGATGTGGATTGGACGAAGGGGTTTCGTAGAATACCCTCCGCGTTCACCAGACCTCACACCACTAGACTTTTTTTTATGGGATACTTAAAAGACAAAGTCTACGCTATAAAACCTGCAACAGTCGCTGAATTGAGAGCAGCCATTGAACGAGAATGCACACAAATACCAAACGAAATGTTTCGTGATGTTTGCGATTCCATTGCTTCGCGTTATCAGCAGTGCCTGGACAAGAACGGACGTCAGTTTGAAAACAGGCGTTGACAAAACAATTAAATAATGTCTGTAGATTCTATTACATTTTGAAAATGAAATGTATTTTAATAAACACTGCCTTTATAATTATTTAAAGTGTGTATACATTTTTTTGGGACGCCCTGTATATATATATATATATATATATATATATATATATATATATTATGACTGATATAAAAATATCTTGTATGTTAAGATGTATTTTGCTAGAGTAAATGCCTAAACCATTTAACTGCATTTTACTGAAAACCCTTGTATCAAATAACTATTTACTGCTAAATGGTAACTTCGTAAGTGTCCGAAGGGCGGCTAAATCAGTATGGCCCTTGGCGCCAGGAAACCTAAATCCGCCCCTGCCTAACTCCTTGATCAATTTGCCGATTACAATTTTCATATATAATGTTTACACTCGTCTGGAAGCAAAGCACTACTTTCATCTTCATTTTATCAAAAACAGGGATTTTTGTTTAGAGTTAACTGCATATTTGGATTAAATTTACCATATACAGTATAGGACGATGAAACTCGTTTTAGGATTGAATTATCAAAGTTTTTTTTAATGAACGTATCATTTCAGACGGTCAAAAGACAAATCTTTAAAGTCAAGGATGACGAGCTAGAAATATACGAGCATATCTTAAAGAACAATTAAGTCACTCTGTACACGAGAAAATGTAATCAGATATTCAGATTTTTGTTGCAAATATTCTGTAACAGATGGAGAAAAAGTTGTAAATAAGACAAATGAAACAGACGGGATACAAGATGGTGGAAAGGCAACTTTAGCGCAAACGATCGTTCGTTAAAAAAGATGTTTTAAAACAGTAATTAAAAATCTGTAAAATTGCATGTAAAAAGTGCCACTTTACTCCCACAAACTTTTACTCCAAATATAAAAGAGTAAAAACAACATCACTGACAAGATTATCAGAATAAAAAAATACGAGTTACATTTTTTATCAAAATCTTGCGTAAAATTTTCATAATCAAGTTTGCATTAAAGTTCATCCAACTTTGCAAAGTAAAAAGAAATCTCATTTTAATGTCAATGAATTAAAGTAAAAAAATCATCCATAAACAAGTTAGAGTATCTCTGATTACTTCACATACTCAACGATGATTAGGTAGATAAATAGATGATGGGGGGGGGGAGAGAGAGATACAAAGAGTTACAAGGACAAGAAGTACCTCAAAAGGCCTTGCGGCCCATACTGAGGAGGTACCAATGGCAACTGGTGCCAGGGAAAAATTCTGTCACCCTCAAATAGTGTGCAAGATTCGGTCTAACCTTTTCTTGAACTGATTCACAGAGGAACTGTATACAATTCTGAAGGTAGCCTGTTCTACGTGTCACAGATCTTATACGTAAAGTAATTCCCACACACACTAGTCCTAAACCGTTTCAAATCCAACTTCCAATCATTGTTGCGAGTTGAGTTATCATTTAAACTAAACATGCTCCTAAAATCAACATCATCGAACCCCGTGTAAAAGCTTGAAAACCTCGATGAGTTGACTGCGCAGCCTCCGAGTTTCCAGCAAAAACAAATTCAGGGCGTGTAAGCGTTGATTGTAGCCCATATGCCTAACGGAAGGGATTAATTTTGTGGCCCCCGCCTGGACTCTCTTCAGCCTCTCAATATCTTTCCTGAGGATGGGCGACCAGAACTGTACAGCATACTTCAGGTGCGACCGAACCAGGGAATTGTACAGAGAAAGCACAATCTCCTTGTTCCGAAATCGAAATTGCTTCCTCATATAACCCAACAGCTTCTGGGCTTTTTTTTCCACCTCTACGCACTGTTTGGTAAACTTAAGGTCGCTGCTAATTAGCACACCCAAGTCCTTTTCCAAATCAGTGGCCTCGATATTACTCCCAACATGGAGTAGTCCGACTTGGGATTGGCGTAGCCAATGTGTATGAACCTGTATTTACCTATGTTAAACAGCATTTGCCATTTTTCGGACCACTCTCCTATCCTACGTAGGTCCGCAAACAGTTGCTCGATCGCTTCGGACGTCCCAACATTGGCCCCAAGCTTGGTGTCATCAGCGAATTTGGCGATCCTACTGACGATGCCAGCGTCGATATCATTTATGTAAATGATAAACAACAGTGGCCCCAAAACGGAACCCTGAGGAACCCGCTCGTGACCGAGGCCTAACCCGAGGTAGCCCCTTTAATTACAACCCTCTGCCGCCTATTCTTCAGCCAGTTTCCAATCCAGCTACCTACTTCTCCATCGATGCACAGCGCGCGGACTTTGGCCATTAGCCGGGGGTCAGGTACCTTATCAAAGGCTTTCTGAAAGTCGAGATAAAATATATCAATCGCCCTACTCTTATCGTACTCACTCCACATGACGTGGACAAATTCGAGCAGGTTGGTGAGACACGACCTATGCTGTCTAAACCCATGTTGGGAGTCCCCAAACAGCTTGTAGGAATCCAAATGGTTAACGATCCTATCCGCTATTATCCCTTCTAATAATTTACCTCCAACCGAAGTGAGACTAATGGGACGATAATTCCCTGGACTTTCGTGATCCCCTTTCTTAAAGATAGGGGGTCACGTTGGTTTCCCTCCAGTCACCAGGCACCTGGCCCGTCTCCAACGATTTGTTGAAGACTGTAGCCAGGTGGGGAGTCACCTGGTCGCGTACTTCCCGCAACACTCTGGGGAGGAACTGGTCTGGCCCAGGAGCCTTAAACACGTTCAGTTTGTCTATTCTATCGGCAACGTCTGTCGCGGTACACCGAACACTATCCAGGCCAGCACCGTCGTGCCTGACACCTGGCTCAGGGATGACGCGGGTGTCCTCCCTGGTGAACACTCCCGCAAAGTACTCATTCAGCACATTAGCGATGTCCACGTCGGAGGTCCGTAACGCGCCGCTGGGGTCCTTTAACGGGCCTATCATGTTTCTAATGGGCTTTCTACTATTACCATAACTGAAGAATTCCTTAGGGTTCCCCTTGTAGAGGCTTGCCACCCGGAATTATTCGTTACGTTTGGCTAGCCTAACCTTCGCCTTGACTTCTCTGCACAAGCGGACATACGCCTCAGTGTTCTCATGGGAACGATTGGCCTTCGCCCTCCTATACGCAGCTTTCCTATTTCGGACAGCCGAAGCGATGTCCAGACTGAACCACTTTGGCTGCGTTGAAGCAGGGGTGACCGGTTTTGAGGGTATGGCAGTAGACTGCAGCACCATAAACTGGCCTTCCCATCCCTCCACTTTACGTCGCGGTTCGCGGCTATCCTATCAATAAGCTCTGGGATGGAGGGCGCAGCCGCGCCTCCAACAGCCGATCTGGACGACTCGAGCCGCCAGACCTCTCCCTTAGCTTCTCGTACAACTGCATGAGTTCGCAAAAGCGGCACATGCTGGAGTGGTTGATCTTCTCTAAGCAAGCTTCTTTGAAGTTCGTCACCCACTGGTTTACTCCACACCTCGCGCACTCAGTTTTCAGTTTCTGCGGTCCAGTCATTGTAACTTATTTTTCTAACTCCGAATACACTGAATAAGATAAAGCGTTCTAGCAATGAAAACTATCGAAAACTTTCTGACCAGTACATAAAAATGGAGGGGGGTCGGTAAATTCTTCCCGCGCAAGCCACATCCCCCTATCTGCCAGTGACGTTCATCCTATCAAGAAGACTACACCCCTCGCTACTGCGGCACCGACCAAGGGCTTCTCCAGGGCCTGACAGTCCCAAACGTGTCGCAGCTATTAACTAACAAACACTCGCGACGCAGGCGTCACGGATTTCCCGCCAGGAGCGATAGCGAGATGCAGCTCCTTACTAAGTCTTGCTGTATATATATATCGATGGTGTAATGCTTAGCGTCGCTGACTACGAATCCATCAGCCCCGAGTTCGAGACCCGGTGACGGCAGCCGGCGCGCAGCAAAACCCAGCTGTTCATCCTTCCACACAATAAAGAAAGTGATGGTACATAAATGGGTACCCTGGGTGGCCTAGTGGTTAAGACGCTAGGCTGCTGGTGGGGCGTGGTTCGGAATCCACGTTAAACTGTAGGTCTCAGGGGCAGTGAAAAGCTTGACCTTCGTCAGAATGAACAATTCGGGCGGAAGCTAACCAAAGATTAATCAAAGGTTATATATATATATATATATCGGGTCGGCAAAGAAAAAGGGAGACCTCGAACTTTGATTGTAAAATCCAAAGTTATGGTCAGATTTCAATATTTTTTTCACATCCCACAACTAAGTAAATTTCCTATACGGTGAGCGAATTTCAAAGAAAACTAATGAAAATTACAGATTTATAGAACATTTCTTTTTGCCACTGGAAATTCTCCATTTACACTACTACTGCATTGTATGTACAAATAAAAAGTTACAAAGTACTCACATATGGTGCTACCTTGATGTTAAAAAACCTGCTCGATATGTTTACCACGAACTTCTCCAGCCTTTTTCAGTCTAGGATGGAACTCATCTATGGCTTTATTGATTTGTTCTTGTGGTAGCTCATCCCATTTTTCCAGAAGAAGCTGTCGTAAATGAGCGACATTTCTTACTTTGACCCGATAAATTCTCTGTGACAAATTTTCCCAAAGGCCGTAATCAACAGGATTTAAATCAGGACTGTTTAGTGGCCAAATTTAATACCGCTACCCGGTATTCTTTTGATATCTCCTGTTTTATCGATTTTCTTGAGAAGCTTGTCCAAACCTCCTGCAGTTGGTTTATGTTAATTAAAATCGCTTTAATTATCAACTTGAACCTCTGATTAGCAAGATTTTTCTGGAATATTCGCCATAAATCCAATTTCTCAACAAAAATGCGAAAAGAGGGCATTATTATAAACCATAAAATTACCAGTATTAACATACTAAAATTTTATTGCTCTATGTACCGTATTTGCCGAGATATGAAGGATTTAAAAGGTCTCCCTTTTTTTTTGCCGACCCGATATATATATATATATATATATATATATATATATATAATACACACACACATACTGTATATGATGCAATCCACAAGGAAAAATAAAAATTATTTTCGTGTATTCAGAAGTACACCTCGTCAGGGAATGAATACACGAAAGGCCTTGGAATCGTTTTTTCTTTTTCTTTGTGGGTTTGCATCATTCATTCATTTCACGTGTTTAAGTGTGAAATTCATCTCATATATATATATATATATAAAAAGATTGCGAAAAAGTCGCGCACCATAGAAGTTTTCAGTGTTGACTACATAATATATTATTTTTCTTTTAGGTAGGGGATGGCTGCGAAATTAATAATAGACGAGAAGGTGAGCTTGGTTTTAATGTATGGAATACCAGGTGCTACAAATCGATCAATCGCTACAGAATTTAACTTCTACCTACCTAAAATAAAAAAATAATATACAGTACTGTATTATTGTCAACACTGAAAATTCTTATGGTGCGCGACTTTTGCTCACCCTGTATACAGGGTGTTTCAGGAAGAAAGGTCAATACTTCGGGAGGTGATAGTATCGGTCATTGTGAGAAAAAAGTTCATATGAACATGTGTCTAATTCTGAGTGGTTACGGAGATAGAGCTGTTTGAATCTACAAATACAAAAGCATTGTTAATGGTAATCAAGAAAGAGAAACCAATTACTGTTTCTAACATTTAATGTTTAAACATTGGCATTTTGAAAGGTATCAGATACAGAAATGACAAATTTGTTACAGTTTACAATACGAAAATAAAAACCCACTCTAATAGACAGAGTTTATTTCCACAACAGTTTCGATGCCCACTGGCATCCTCCTCGAAAAACGAGTCTGTTGTGGAAATAAACTGTGGAAATAAACTCTGTCTATTAGAGTGGGTTTTTATTTTCATATTTTGACCTTCAGGTAGAAAAAAGTTGTTTTTTTGCATTTAGTTTACAATACGTTTTCGAAAATCCCACCATCAACTTCAATGCACTTTGCAACTCGTGTGCGAAGATCGCGTGTTGTTCGCCTGAGTTGATCTTGACGTTCCTTTATGCGGGCAGCAGCATCCAAAGTGCGCGCGAGCAATTCGTCTCGTGTATCCACCTTTCTTTTGTAAACTTGACTTTTCATCCACCCCCACAATAATCTAACGGAGAGAAGTCTGGAGACCTTGGTGGCCATTGAATGGGACCACCGCGGCCGATCCATCGACCAGGGAAAGTTTGATTTAGGTATTGCATCACCAGACGGGTAGAATGTGGAGGAGCTCCGTCATGCTGAAAGTACATACCAGCGCGTGTAGCCAAAGGAACATCCTCCAATAGTCCTGGCAATTCATTTTGCAGAAATTCTAGGTAACTTTGTCCTGCAAGACGATTCTCTAAACTTCTAAAGTAACAGGGCCAATCAGCTGATCATCGATGATACCGCACCACACATTGGCAGAGAAGCGATGTTGAAAATTTGTTTCCACAGCGGCATTTGGATTTTCGTCTGACCACCGATGAGAGTTACGAGTGTTATTGATACCGTCACGGGTGAAAGTAGCTTCATCGGTGAACAGTATTAATCGAAGCAATCGGTGATTAGCATTTACCCAATGACAAAATTCCAGTCGCATGGCAGCGTCTCCTGGTTGAAGGTTTGTACACGCTGTACATGATATGGATGCAAGCCTTCCTCACGTAATGTTCGCCATACTCTTGTGTGTGGTACACCGAGACGTGTAGAAATTCTTCGTGAGCTAGTAGTAGGACTACGCTCTACCAACTGAAGAATGTTTTCCACTTCATCCACATCTTGTTGACCTTCACGTTCAGATGAAACATGAGCGCTGGGAAGTGTACCAATCTCACACAATGTGTTGAAAACCCTGGTAAACACTTTTCGATCCGGAATTCTGCGGTTCGGAAACCGTCGACGGTATTCTGCAACAGCAGCTGTTGCACTTCCATCGCAAAAACCGTAGACATACACCATATCTGCATATTCGGCATGTGTGAAGGTGTGTGGCATTCTTAACACTGCTTCAAACACGAAACAATGTCACTCACAACAGTCAGCTGTCGATTGGCTTATGTTACATCTTACATTACAGCTTACATAGTTCAAGGTTATAGGGGAGGGAAGGGAGAGGAAGAGCTGCGCGCGCATCAGATTCAGACAGCTCTATCTGCGTAACCATTCAGAATTACACACATGTTCATATGAACTCTTTTTCTCACAATGACCGATACTATCACCTCCCGAAGTATTGACCTTTCCTCCTGAAACACCCTGTGTGTGTATATATATATATAATATATATTATATACACACACACACACACACACACACACATATATATATATATATATATATATATATATATATATATATATATATATATATATATATAACACACACACACAAACCAGTCCGATTATAAACATGTATTTATTACAATGTAGAAGCTTTCAATAAATCTTTTTACCATCTTCAGCACAAGGAGTAAACCGTTATAAAGTTTGAAAATTACTAATGAAATAACTGTAAATATAAAATTAATAAAAACTTAATTTGAAATTAGTGAAGAAAGTAGCATGTAAAAATACCAAATTAGTACAAATTTTGTTAAAAAAAAAAAAACAGCATAAAACATTTAAAATAATATGGTTACTATGGAAAATATAATTTCTTTTGAAAAGGATTAAGGTGTTTTTTTTTTACCTTTGCAAATTATTTTGAAGTTACCAGTCTTTATGGGACGATTTTTCATTCTAGGCATGATTTCTTTTGTTAAAATGCGTACGGTTACCCTACATCTTCTATATTCATCTATTTCTCCCTTGAAAATGGCGAGCAATCTTCCCATTCTGAAATTAATGTCATTCTTCATCGCGGAATTATCCGTACACAGTTGATGAGCAAAGATGATTCGGAAGTCTCTTTAATACGCGAAGAAAAGATCCGAATAAGCGATTATTAACAAAAATAAGTCTTAAGTTAATGTGTAGATAAAATCTTTTCATCCAATTACTAAGTTTCTTTTCTTAATATTATACTTCGATATCGATAAAACGGTAGTTCGAAATTAAATATAAATTTAGGTACTGTGAGGGACTGTAATCTCGTCGAGAACTTATTCAAATAATTCTTAGAAACCTTTTCAATAAATTTTAAAGGAAAATCATTACCGAGTAAGAATTCTTTAAAAAATTCTAATTCGTGATGAAGTAATTTGTAATTCGAACAAATATTATAGTTTCTATTTATTAACATAAAAATTCATTTTCTTTATATTTCACGGAAGTGAAAGAGTCGAATTTCATCCCTAAATTAGGGAAAGTTTTTTCTAACGACGAATGTAACAAACTTATTTTCTTTTTCAATATATATATATATATATATATATATATATATATATATATATATATATATATATATATATATATATATACAGTCGGACCTGCTATAACGCGCGTTCGGAGTTAAGCCATTTATTTTTTAACACCATGAAAATGTTATTGCACGCATAATTTGAAGTCACGCGGTTTTTAAATAATAATATAAAAAAAATCATAAAAATACGGTATATAAACTGTCGTTAACACATGCACATACTCACGTGTGTTTCTGGATGCCAGGCGGAATTGAAGCACGTCTGTTTGGGTTCGTGTGAACTCCGCCATGTTGCTGACAGTGATCCCAATATGGAACGGAGCAGCACATTCAACGGAAAATTAGAGGATCTTCTCCGATGGTACAAGGAAATTTGTCCGAAAAAAAGAAGGTGGCACGGCAGTCAACGCTAGTACCATGGGCGCAAAAAGGGATAGTGCAATTGCAATGTTGCAAGACCCCCTCCCCTTGTTGTGAGACCCCCTCCCCTTCCCCCTTGTTACAAACCCCCTCTTTTTGTTTCTACTCCCCCTCACCCCCCAAAGGGGTATCATAACCTAAGAAGGTGAGCCTTAACGCCTTAACCTAAGAAAGAGAGAGAGAGAGAGAGAGAGAGAGAGAGAGAGAGAGAGAGAGAGAGAGAGACCACCCTTCGCCTGGATCCGCCAGACGCATAATAAAGCTCTTAGTCTTTGCACTTGGCTTACAAGGTCCTAATCAGCTAGTTAGCTTAGAAGGCTTAATCTGGCTTAGAAGGCGTAATTGGCCTGTTCAGGTAGACATTATCATTTTCAGTTGCTAGATTTCACTATTTATTTAATTAAAGCATATATTCTTGACAGTTGGCTTAGAAGTCTTAAGCAGCCAGTCGGTTTAGAAGGCATAACCTGCCATTTGGTATACATATATTTATTTATTTAATTAAATAATATCGTTTATATATACAACCAAAAGAATTAAATAAAACACCATTACATGATTCTGTTTATTTAGACGAATTATTGGAAATAATTTCATGAAATATATAGAAAATAAATATACAATCAAATTAGTTCATTCTATACACAGTTTAAACGAGGAATATATGCAATAAAAATAATAATAGTATAAGAAATACACAAGTTGAATGAAGACTATATATAATAAAAAAAATAAAACAAAAAATAATAATATAAGAAATACACAGTTTAAACGATGGAATATAATCATCAAAATCATAGTACAGGAGAAATCTATATTTACACATTTATATTAAATAAGTAAATATCTAGAAAATAAATATACTGCAAAACCCTCAAAATACATACACTTTGTGTTCTACTGCGCTTAACTAAAACATCAAAATCGCACGTGATCCAGTCTACAGTTATATCATTGTTGCTTTGCACTATGCAATAACTATGATTTAACATTTTTTTCACCTCTCAAGTTATAGGGATGCCTATACTCGATGTAAAGGGCTTTCACTTTCGTTCAATATTATTTTTGTGCCCACTTTACATTCGGTTGGCAAGTTATCTTTAAACACGGACAGAATACATTCAAAAGCACGTACAAAGAGGTTATCGTTAGGCACATCATTAATAAATACAATTTTATAAACACTCATTTCCAATCGAGGGTGAACGGTGTAGGTGAGCTCAGCCCTGTACCGCTGAAGTCCTTTGTACCAAAGTTCATGATATTTCAAAGAGTCTAAACCTTTTAAATAAGCATCCAGCTCTAAACCATTCTCGCCTCGTTCAGTCCTACACTCGGTAAATCCGTCGAGCAGAGCAGCGTATACGTATTCAAGAACCGTATCAAAATAAAGCATATCCGTAATACGCGCATCTAATATAGGCTTCAGCTTGCGGAAACCGACGATTTCAAACGTTCTGTCGAGGGTGAAACGATTTTGCGTAGGGACAAGAATGTTATCATCAGAAGCATTCTTCTACATCAGTCGTATATCAATGCATGGCTGATCGTTATTTATACACAACGTACAAACAATGGCATATGAGCGGGTATCACTAATCTGTTCTCTTGAGCCTACACCTGCAGGTATTTTATAACGATCATCGCTCCACTTCTCAACTACCACGAAGACTCTATTCATCTCCTCAACACTTAAATAAACAACATTCCGTTTACCAGAGTTTGTTTTTCTACAAGTCGTTTCAAGTACATAGTTAATGGCACCGGTTTTACCCCTGAACACGCGCAATAACTTCGTCACGGGCACATCGTACACGGCATTGAGAATGCTGCTCAAAGGAAGTTCCATCGTATTCTATTGCAGGGCCGGCGCTAGGAAGTGCGGGGCCCAATTAGAAAATTGTTAGCGCCTAGCGGGGCCCTCTACCCGTTGTCGTTTCAAAGTTGGAGTGACAAGAAATTTCGCTAGAGCACCTCTTTGTTTTTCATTTTCAGCTGCCTTAGCCTTGGCCAGTGCTCGTTTCTGATTGCCGCTCAAATACTTTCGCCCTTTGTCTCTATCTCTGCTTGTGCTTGCCATGATGACGATGATGTAAGGGCTTTTTCAATTACTTTTCTTTTAAAAAAGCTAAACGGCGACGATAAACTGAAATTACAAAACAAAAAACAAAATCATTCACAATAAAGACTCCCTGGCACTGAAAAATAATAAAGATGTGCGTGTATGCATCCAATGATTAAAGCAAAAGATTTCATGATTTTTAAAAGCCTGGGAGTAAGAAGAAAAGCGCAGGGGGCAAAAGAACAAGCTCTAGTAAATAGAAATGTAAATGCTCTCTATGATAATGAGGCAAAAACTAGTTAATTTAATATGTAGGATCTACTTACCACCACGTTTCTCTGTTACATGCAGGCTTAAGACACTTCAAGTTTGCAGTTTGGACATATAAACAATTTGGACATATTTAACAAACAACACAACTTTACATTCCAAGCTTTATGTTATATAATCTCATTAACAGCGCTCTTTCTGTGTTGAGGGTTTGAATATCGTCCACAAATTACCTTTTTTTTAAAAAAGCTAAACGGCGACGATAAACTGAAATTACAAAACAAATAAACAAACGATTAGCAATAAAACATTGAAACATAGATATACGAGGACGGACTGAATAGTTTCACTGCCTTCACAGTAACAAGAAACTTCGTGCACACTGGACACTCATTAATTCATCATAGCGTCCCCCACTCGAGCGCGTGCGCGGGGTCCCCTCGGGGCGCGGGGCCCAATTTGAACAAATCGGTCTAATCGGCTTAAAACCGGCCCTGTTCTATTGTGAGGAGTGCACATCCAGTCGGTTCAAGCTCTGAGATGACTATAAGCCACAGGTGGGCGGACCGTCTCGACGGGAGGTGTGGAGGAGTGAGTCACACCATAAGCTGATGAATCGTGTATGGCGTTGTTCCAACGTAAAAAATTCATGTGAATACTTGTATCCCATTATACTGGGTAGGTGTTTTGAGAAATTTTCCATCTGCGATACATGAAGCAATATCGGTTTTAATGTTTTATCACTCCCATTCCCCAGAATGCTCACCAGACATTTTCGTTCAGGGGGATTTTCACGAACTAAACACATTTTATTCACGCTCCGGCGCACTGTTTGAGAGAAACATATGCCCATATTTTTCCTTTTTGCTTAGCAGAAATACTCGTCTCCAAATTCTATTAAAAACTCACGCAGACCTTTAGCCACAACCTCACTACAAACCTCGCCATGATATATATTAATGTAGTGGTAAAAATACTTCAGAGTCTCCATTATGACAAGATTTACATTCTCAGCTGCAGGGTACGAGTACTCGGTATGATGCAACATGACATAATACCGTTTGTCACTCCACTCATCAAAAAGACTCACTAACCATAACCGTTGCTTCTCTTCTGCACGTGTTGTTTCTTCCACTTCACGGTATATGTAACCTTTTGTAAAGTTTAGTCCTACAACATACTTCAGTACATCGCTTGTACCACGAAATCCCGCAATGCTCTAGCCAAAATAGCCGTAGAGTATTTGTACCTCTTGTTTCTCAAGCTTCACACGGTTCAATGTAGCCTTAAAAGTATCAAAGGAAGGGGATAGGGAGTCTTTGAGTATCCAGCACATCTTCACACTTTGCCGAATACCACTTCATAAACGTCGAACACGCAATATTAAAGGTAGCCATTACTATTTTTCGTCTACATGGGATTTCGTCAAATACACATCTGAGTTCCAGGGCTTGTAGCGGTCAACTGAGCACGATGGGGTAGAGATATGCCGAGGTAGTAGCAGGAGTCACGTGACCATTGATCGATCATACAGGCGGCGGAGCTTAAAACTTTCTCCTGTACATACGCGCACACACACACACACACACACACACACACACACACACACACACAAAGGAGAAAGTGAAACGCTAATTGAAACACGATTTATTTAATAAACATAGCAAATTCTTCAAGGTATATATTTACAAATACGTGTAATAAATAAAATAAACATATTGTTAACAATATATATATATATATATATATATATATATATATATATATATATATGTATATATATATATATATATATATATATATATCAATCAAGGATTATGGTATCCAAAGGGTACGGTATAATCGGTACCAGGCACCTGATAACGGTTCCTGTAGGTGTTACGGCATACCTTCGTACCCCTAAGTTCCTTCACGCCACTCAGCTTCTGCGCCCGAAAATTGTGAGTCCCCACAGTCAGTTGGGGCAGCTGGTCGCCCTCATCTTCCAAGCACGCTAGATCCTTCAACGATTCAAAGTTAACGACCCGCCGATTCGCCTGGTTGAGCGTGATACCCTTAGCCTTCACGATATATTTCATATCCTCCCCCACGGTCAGCGTATGCGATGTCTCCATACTCATCCTTGATCTCATCAGTGAACTCTCTGAGGAATTCACCAAAAGGTGGCATGTATTCATCCTCTCTCGCTGTGAATATCACACTATCTGTATCGGCGTACAGAACCCTCCGTCCAAGAGAATGCAATAGACCCCAAAGTTTGATGCGTGCGTAGGCCGTTGTAAAGCCGGCTACAGGTATGTTTGTAACACGCGATGTGTCTGTGGCAAATTCGGTAATGTTGTATTTTATTATGTACGTATTACCTACATTCACGATCTCCATGACCTCTTTATTGGGAGCGTTGGCATAATCCCAGACGTCACTATAACTTTTGGCCAAATGAATGTTCCCCTTGCCAGTATTCTGTGCAAATTTTCCCCAAAGACTGTTTACACACAACTTTGCGCTAAACTGCCAGGGTTCTTTACAATTTGGGAACGGTCAAGCTGTATCCCTTCACGGTCACGGTAACGCTGAATATAAGTCGATTTTTCATCTTCGGTATCAACTCCTCGCGGATACCCTGTTGCCTCTACCTTATCCTTCAAAAAAGTGTTTATATATGGCGTGAAAAGGTTGGGTAGCTTCTGAAACCTCCACACCTCATATATCTTCAATATTCTGTTGCCATGGCAAACGGCTAGGGACAGCTCAGGGCTTGTATATACGCCTCTGATCTTACGCTGGTTGGTTGTGTGATTACAAGCCCCATTGTTCTCCTCTGCGCACTTCACGCACAGGGGAAACATGAGCTTGTCGTCTATAACGACGGGTAAGATCGGCATCCATAAATCGCGAGGAGGGGGGGGGAGCACGTCTACGAAAGAAAGACCGAAAGAGCACTTGTTCAAATTTGTTGAGAACACCTCGATGGTGGGCAGGTCAGGTCCCACCAGTTTTTCAAGTGCACCTACGGGGTACGGAATGTTCTTCATCACGTAGGAATATAAAGAACAGAAGTCGTATTAATGGAGTTTCACGCCCTCCGTAAGCGGAAAGTATAGCTTGAAGGGATTTGTACGCCCTCCGAACAAGTTATCATCGCATCTGAGAGGATTCAGCACCACTGAACGCTTGATCGTGTTTATTTCTTCACGGTATTGTCCATCTGTTTCCATCCGTGCATCATACTCATGCCCCCACAAGACCATGTGAGTGAACTGGGCGCCTACAAGCTGATCGCGGGTAAGGGTCAATGCAAGACTGTCGGCAGGAGATCTACTGTGGATATCTCCTACGATCCCGTACTCAGGACGGGGGCATCCGTGCCACCAGCAACCGTTAAAGGAGTACACAGTCTTCTCACCAGTGGCACGAACACCGCTTAGACCATCGACCCAAAAAACACGACCATTAACCTTAATCGGTACTCCCCCCCCGTGTTGCGGGCATGCTTTATGTATACACTTGTCTCCTGCTGTATGTGTATGAGCCAGTAAACAGCCTTGTGCCCATAACTGCGGGGATTGTTTCTGTGAATGACGGCTAAGGTGTCTTTAGGCATGAAATTGTTCTTTAACACCGTAAAGCACAATGAGGCGATCGTGGTTGCGACTTGCAACGGATCGCATTTGAAACGGTCTATGTACATCCGTCTAAAGGCCTGGAAACATACTCTAAGCATGCGTACATCATTCACGCAATAACGCTCACATTCATCAGCTATATTTTAAGGATTATCTTCATTAAAACTGTTACAATAGCGGTCAAAATCTTCGTTCGCCTGTACTCATACATTCATAGTTAAAGTAATGTTTGGGTGGAGGTAGTCCTACGTAATTTAAAGTTTCGCTAGTGAGGAATGTGTAAGGGAAATATCCTTTTGAAACTTCGGCGGCTACGCCCATTACCTTGAGTAGCTTTACTAATTTACAAGGTGTGAATAATAAAGTGTCTTTAAACTGTACATTACCTCTTATTTGCATCTGTATAAGTTTGTTTCCACTTTTCAAGGGATCATCTGTAAATATCTCAGATGACTCGTGCTCAAGCAACTCCTTATAAAGGAACTGTGTGTCAAATTTTGCACCGTTATGGGCAAGAATATACACAGTCATTTTTCTTAACTTGTCCGCTAACTTGACAATATAGGACAATCGTAAAATAGGTAGGGGTCTTGTACGATCTCTCACACTGCTTTTAAAAACATACACAGTCCTACGACGATCACTCATTCCAAATACAACTATACCAACATTCATTTCATGCTCTACCTTTCGCAGCTCTTCAGGACCCATATTACAATCAAACTCGAGCTTCCAATCTGAAGCCAGTTTACGGGCACGTTGCCCAACCGTAGTCAACCAAATTTTTTGCGTCCATGTATTTAGCACAGTAAATATACGGGCTAAGCAATGTTCCCTCTAAGGTGTGCGCGTGTGCGCGCGCACACGCGTTGTGAAACCAGCGCACACAGCAAAATAAAATGCGCACAGGCTCAAGCGTATCATGAGTCACGACAGTAAATGAAGTAATTTAAAAAATTTCAACTTAATGAATTCTATAAAGAACAAATTAAGAAACCGCTTGAAAGAAAATCATTTGGACATACATGCTCATGCGAATTAAAATTTACCTGAATGATGACGGATACTTAAATGATACTTAAATGAAAGGCACTTTCATTGAATGTTATTTTGATTATATTTTATTTTATTGAATTTTATTATTTTTTTATTTTATTCCTATTTTGTGAATGGATAAAATCGTGTATTAATCTTGATAGTCTATTTTAAATTGCTAAATGCTAAAAATTGTTTTGAGAAATGATAACTAAATAGTCATTTTCAATTAATGTTATTTTATTTATTTCTTTATTTTGTTGAATTTTATTTTACTATTTTTTATTTTATTCATATTTTTAGAATGGATAAAATGTTTTCTTTTTTAAGAATATATAATATTGTAAACAGTTTTTTAATATCCATTTAATAGTACCGTAATGATGAAGCTATCACCTTATGGAAATAATATTTATTAAGTATTTAATATTTATATATATTTAATTTTGAAGATAATAGCGCTCAGAAAAGTTTGCACAATTTTTCACCATGAATCTAAATGTATGCACAACGAAAATTTCTTGCGCACACGGACTAAAAAAAATTAGAGGGAACATTGGGGCTAAGACTAGTGCTATAAAGCCGCAACCACGATCGGCGTTTATATGCCTTCTATAAATAGCCTGAGAATTGAAGTTAAGAGTATAAATTGTGTCACTATGACCCGCAACACGGAACACGCCATCAATATCAACCGTGAAGTTGTCCATATTGAAGGCTGTACAACTTTGAGAGGCCTGCATTATACGGCCTAATATATATTCTATATCTACAACTGCCAAGCGTCTGAATGGTATTACTACCCAAAAATCATCTACATCCCCGTCGTCTGAACCGAACCCGAAGGAGGGCCTCGTTCTGACTTCACGTTCGTCGCGGTTCTGAAGGGCAAACTCCACAATACGTTCAACTACGCGCCGTAGTCCGTGTTCAACACCATTGCTATACATGGATCCAATATACCGATTTATAGTCAGGGCTAGGGTGGGGGTGGCGGTGCGCACCAACTCGAATGTTATACCTTCCTCTACAGCAGTGGTGCTCATTGCGCGGCTCGCGAGCAAAATGCGCTATATATATATATATATATTTGGCTCGCGAGCCGCCCAATGAGTATCACTGCTCTATGGCATGAGAAGCTGCTGCTGCCGATGTGGAGGATGTACCCGGAATTGAACAGGAATAAGGAGGTACATTTTTATTTGAGTAAGGTACTATTGTGGGGGTTGTGTCGTAAGACGTAGAGGGTTGGGGTTCTATTACTGGGGGTCTAACAACCAGCGCAATCCTGACAACAACTACACTGTCATCGGGGTTGTCTGTAATATCGATGATGGAGAAATGATGCTGTACCTCATCGTCATTCACGGTTCTGTGGAAGAAGAGAAAAACAAGACTGTAGAATATAAGGAACACCACTTAACTTTTTATTATATTTTGTAAATGACCCACTAAGGAGTGTGACGTGTTAGAGATGGATTCTGTAGAAAAATTCAGGTTCACGAGCCCATCCACATGTACTGTATTAATATGGCCCTACAGGATGTGGTAAAACGATGTTTATGTTTAAAATCATTAAAGAAAAGGGAGAGATGTTCTCAATATTTGTGCATAAAGTTATATGGTGCTATTCGACGTATCAATCAGTGTTCAACGAGTACCAAGATGATATTTTGTTCCACAAAGGTGTATATGACGTTAATTCGTTAAAGGGAAATGAACATACAGTCATTGTAATCAATGATCTCATGTTGGAGATGGATAAAACGTTTGCCGAGATATTTACAGTATTCTCCCACCATCTTAACATAAGCGTGTTCTTCATCACTCAAAATCTATTTTAAAAAAATAGATACATGCGCGATGTGTCGTTAAATACACAATATCTAGTCTTATTCGCGCAACGTAGAAATATATCACAAATTGGGGTATAAGTCAACCAACTTTTTCCGAATCAGCGTAAGGAGTTTTTGGAAATTTATAAAGAAGCTACAAGTCAGCGTTACGGATATTTGCTTTGTGACCTTCATCCGCGAAACACGTTTAGGGTGCTTCTAAGAACGAATATATTTCCAAACGAGCCTGAAACGGTGTATATTCCAGAATGACAAAGAGGCTAAAGAAATACCATGAATTAATAAAAATCAATCATCGACTGCCTCGTGCAATGCAACAGATGTTTGCTAAAAATATCGACTCCGCCTTTTTGAAATGCATCTGTGAAATCTGTCTTAACGTTATAAATTGCAATGTATCAATTAAACCTCCTCAGAAGGCTCGCCTACCCGTTACAACAACAAAATACGTACGCTCGCTCGTAAAAGTCAGACTGTGGGGAAGTAAAAACGAATTATTGTACAAAGAGGAGAGTCATTTCTCTCCATCTTATTTTCAGTTTTGGGTCCTTTACTGACTAGATTAATATAATGAAGAAAGTGGTAGTGATTCCGCACGAGGTGTATGCTTCACTGCAAAGTTTAGAGAGTCCAGACACGTTCTAGAACCCTGTAAAAGCAGGCTTAAAAGAACAGTGAAAAAACATCTGATGAGAAAAGGATCTTCTACCAAGAGGCTCTGCAGAAATTTCTTCAAGAGTACGAAAATTATAAGAATCCGACAGAGATCCCCGTGTTTATTAGGCACAGCACGGACAACGATGAGCATGGCGACATAAGACCTGTGTCCGCCGATAGAGCTGACCAACCAAAGAATAACGGGTTGGTATAAAGGTTTAAGTCTTTATAATCCATTGAATCAGGATCCCAACATACAGTGGACCGATACAGGTGAGATCATTGTAGACATCGTCCATGATCTGGTGAGAAAGTGGGATAGGCCCTTACCATCAGGATGGAAGCATATTAAAGCAAGACTACAACAAATAAATGTTCCCAAAACATTGGTAGGAAACCTGAACAGGTTAAAAGACTTGGAACATGCCTCACATGTGCCATAATTGAGAATGCCATCACCCCCAGCGGTAGCACCTCTGAAGAGGAGAAAGAAGAGGCTAAACAACGATCAACCCTATCCACGTGCATCTAAAATACGCAAATGGCTAACATATTAAGACGACGTTATTGTGACATTTCTAGCCCAGCCTCCTACGGAGGCGTTGATAGACTGTACAGAAGTGTTTACAATGATGAAGTAGGGAAAAAAGATGTTGAGAGGTTTTTGCGGGAGCAGGACGCTTATACACTTCGTAAGCCTGTGAGAAAAAGGCTTAAAACAGTCAAGACAACAGCAGCATCGATTGACTCTATTTGGCAAGCAGATTTAACTGACATACAAAGATATTCAGTGTATAACGACGGTTACCGCTACATCCTATTCATAATAGATGTATTCTTTAGATATCTGTGGCAATTCCTCTGAAAAATAAATCGCCTGAAACAGTTGCTAAAGCCACCAAACCGTTGATGTTGAAAGAAAACAGGATTCCTGGCAATTTTTGTACGGATATGGGAAAAGAATTTATTGGCCGAGCTTTTCAGAATAATGCTGTCAGAGTTTAATATCAGCTATTACACTACCAGTTCTATACATAAGGCCTCTTTAGCTGAAAGAGTTCAACGTACCATAAAGGAACGCATGCACCGCTATTTTACACATAAAAACACATACAGATATAGAGACATTCTGGAATCATTGGCTTCATCATACAACCGCTCACACCATCGCACGGCTGGGACAACACCTAACGAGATTTTAGAAAGAGGTACGCGCACAGAGCCTGATATGAGAAGAGATAATCGTAGAACACAGCCACATTCTGCGCGTTTCAAAATCACTGATTATGTAAGGCTGTCGCGTTTGGGAAATAAATTCGCAAAGGGATTTGAGCAAGGTTGGACTCGTGAAATTTTTAAAGTTAGTGCTATGAGACCTAAAGGAGAGATAATGTATTACGTTGAAGATTTGAATGGGGAAGAAATCGCAGGAGGCTTTTACCGCGAGGAGTTGCAGAAAGTGACATTTAATTTAGGGAAAAATGTGTTTAAAATTGAAAAAACTTTAGGAAGCAAAGGCTCAGGAAAGAAAAAAATGTATCTGGTGAAATGGCTAGGGTACCCAGAAAGCTTCAACACCTATAAAAAAGCTGATGCAATAATGAAGCTTAAATAGTATGCAACATGGCGCCTAACCATTTCTACGTCACACTACCGTCCTCTTCGTCCCTGTCTGTACATCCTAACAACACCCTGGCCAAGTTTGTAACAGCACTCCATGGCCCCATTGAATTAGGTCGTGATTCGTATGAGGTGGAGATATGCGAAATTCAGCTGGACACTCTTTTTAAATATTGATTATAAAGAACCCATTTTTACGGTTCTTAGAGACCTTGATGAGTGTGAAAAAGCCGGGGTAACTCGGAATGAAACCATACGTATCGCACGGCACTGCATTACAGTACAGTAGTAACACTAGGTCCGGGCTGTTATAGCGCGGCTGAGGATGTGAGAGAATTAAACGTCAGTTTAAAAAACTCAAATCTTACTCTTGACTTAGTATACGAAATCATAAACAAAGAAAACCCTGCACATACTCTAATCCTAAAATCAAAGGCTAACAGAAATATTAAAGACAAAGGGCTGTTCAAAATTATAACCGAGGGGGGATATCGATCAGCTTTCCAAAGAGATAACTTTCACAAAGGGCAACAAGACTTTTCCAGCCTAATGTATCAGATGAAATTGGAGAAATTGGTTGCTGGCTATACACCCCAAGACATGTGCTATATTTACAGCAATATAGTGGAGCACCAATTTGTTGGGAATACCAAAGCACGCCTGCTGCGCATTGCTCACATTCCCAACCATAGAGGAAAGAGCTTGAGTATTACATATGACAGGCCCCATTATGTGAATGTCGCGACTAATCTAATAACCAACATCTCAATATATATACAGGGTCTGTCAAAAAAAACTAAGCCAATTTGAAATCTCTATAAAATGCACAATTTGATAGAGATTTCAAATATTTTTTTACACTAAATAAATAAAAGGCTCATAAATAATCTGTGATAATTTTATAACTTTATTTTAAATATTTTAGGAGTTATGCGGTTATTTCTACAGATTGCGAAAATTTCAGTTTTTCTCATTATGTAATATCTTCTTTTTCTCTTTTTCAGAATTTGTTTAGATTTAAAAAATGTCGTGAATACCTCTAAATATGCCATTCTCACATGAAGATAAAATAATTATAAAGCATTATAGAGTTGAAAAAGGTTATAGTGCAAGGAAATTACTTTCTGAATTCGATTATAAAGGATGGACTAGATCAGGTTTAGATTACTTATTGAGAACTATCGATGAAACAGGAAGCATTGAAAGGAAGGTTGGTAGTGGGCGACCAAAATCAGTTAGAGTAGATGAAAATATTCAGAAAGTGGAGGAACATATCCTTAGTCAAGAGAATCGACCTGGTAGCCACATGACACCTGCTCAAATATCAAAAGAACTAGAAAGATCAGAATCAAGCGTAAGAAGGATTATTAAATCTGATCTGCAATTTAAACCATTTAAAAGAGTACATGGACAAAGATTGTCAGAAGTAAACTGTCAGAAAAGAGTTGAGAAATCCAAACGTATTTTACGTATAATAACTGAAGATAAACTTTCCAAGACATTTTTTACGGATGAAAAACGTTTTACGGTAGAGCCACCAAGAAACTCACAGAATGACCGGGTTTATTCTGATGTTGCGAAGGGAAATGAAATCCAAGATGAAAGACTACGCAACAAGGAGTCACTTTTCTTCTAGCGTCATGGTTTCTGTTGGAGTGTCCAAGTTGGGAAAAACTTCAATATTTTTTATTGAGCCAGGAGTGAAAATTAATGCTCAATATTATTCAAATACCCTGCTTGAGAAAATGCTTCCAGAAATGAGAAACTTGGCTAGTCAAGGTTACTTTATTTTTCAACAAGATGGTGCAACATCACATACTGCCAAAACAACCATCGAATATTTGAAAAAGAATGTGCCTGAATTTCTGGAACCGAATAATTGGCATTTAACAGCCCTGACCTAAACCCTGTAGACTACGGAATATGGGAAAACTTGGCAGAGAGAGTGTATAGGAACAGAATAAGGGATGTCAATCATTTGCGTGAGTTGATTATCGCAAAATGGGCAGAGCTCCCCCAAGAGCAAATAAATCGAGCAATAGACGAATTCAGACCAAGATTAAAAAAAGTGATAGAAATGCAAGGGAATCATATTGAACAGTTCTTTCAATTTTATTAAACTAAAAATTATCTACAGTATATCGTAAAAAAAAAAAAGTTCATGTTAAGTAGGAGAATCTCACTTTTTAGTTAATTATTAATAAAATTAACAATTCTGAAGATATCGTCATAAAATTTAAAGAATAATAGGTGATTACCTATACTTTATTGTGTAAAACATTCAACTTAATTAGATAAATGGTTTTGTTTTAATAAAGGTTTGAATTTGGCTTAGTTTTTTTGACAGACCCGTTATATATAAGAACGATTGAGGGAAAATATTTTTCTTTCGGTGGTGGGAGCTTACAGTGAAGCTGCACTTTCGACGCACTGAGTTATAATGGACAGAAGGCCTTTCACAGTCTATCGAGGTGTGAGATACCAGCGTGGTAGTGGACTTGGATCCATTTTTTCAACCATAGTACGTACTGCTGTTCCTTTGCTGAAGAGGGGTGCCAGATACCTCAGGAGGAAAGCGCTACAATCACGTCTTAACACGGCAGAAGACATAACGACGGGAGCTAAATCTAAAGAAGCTCTAAAAAACCCACTTAAAGCGTACACGGGACGAAATCATCAAAGACGCAAAGAGAAAAATGCGTGGTGGCGGGAAGAAGAAGAGGGCTTTCCGGAAGAAGGGATTACCAACACGTGACATTAAATGTAGAAGGATATCGAAGAAGAAGTGTTTTAAGTGAATGAAACCTATGGTAGACCATTTTTTTGACTGATATAAGCTAAGGACATTGATCTCATGAATCATGGACTGTTTACTACTTGTCGAGAGAGTGGTACTATTTTTGACTCGTCATGGCACGCTTCATCCACCGTGTAGTTCACAATGTTGTAAATCGGAATGTCCCTCTTTGACATGCCCCCAACTCAGTTTCTATTGAACACAGTGACTTTATTACGATTAACCCGTCAAACACAATTAGTTCCCCGAGTGCTCCAATAAAATTCGTGACCCAAGATGTGTGCACATGTACGCTAAACTATGTATAGCCCATTCTGATGGAACGGACCGCGATGACAAATATGCTGTATACCCTGAAACAAACTTTCTGCACTTCATATTCAACCATTGCGATGTATATTTAAATCAGATCAACATATCGGAAGGAACGGGGTACTATCACCTACGAGCCTATTTGGAAAATGTGCTGAACTTTTCCAAAGAAGCAAAGGATACCTTTTTAAATGCCGAGTGCTATTATCAAGCTAAAGACGAAAGTAGCATAAAGGACAAATTTAAAAAATCTAAAATGAAGATATATGAGTGTTTTGGACGCCTGTATACAGACTTCACATTCCAGGAGAAGTTGCTTGTGAATGGGGTGAATATGAAAATAAAGCTCACCCGCACGAATCCTGAGATCTGTTTAAATCTGGATGCTGATCAAGAAGAGGGTGCAAAGCCCGTTGTGATTCATATTATGGAAACATACCTACGCGTACGCCGTGTGAAATTAAGTTCGCCTAAACAAATAGAAATTGAAAAAAAATTACTACATGCCACAGTAAAATACCCAATTAACAGAGTACAGATCAAACTATACACGGTGCCAGCAGGGTTGGCATCGAAACAGATAGAAAACGCTAGAAAACATCGCCCTGGGAGTTCTACCTAAAAGGATATTAGTTGGAATGCAGGACCACGCATCCGTGAATGGAAAATATAAAGAGTGCCTTTAAATTCGAGAATTTCGGCCTTAAAAATATAACTCTATACGTCAATGGCGTTGCGTTGGGCCGGGCTATGGATATGGATTACACTAGGCAACAAAGATTTTGTTACAGAAGACCAAATAGATGCTCCTAGCTAATTTCGGTATGCTGATTTCAAATCTATAATTATATTTTTTCTATCACGTCTAGATTTGTGTAAAATGCAAATCACTTTTAGTAAAATTTTCTACCACGTCCAGATTTTGGTTTTAATCGGCTTAATGCCAGTAATATGAAACTTGCTTTTCAAGGTTAAAGCAATTTTTTTGCCAACTATATACAAATTCGAACAATTTGATAAATAAAATTTCCCGAGTTGGCCACACTGAGTCAAGAGCATAGTAACGGGCAACGGCCCAACGGTAAGTCGCTACGTGACAGTCAAGCAGAACGGTTGTTGAAGCTCTCTGCTGATGAGCAAGTGACAGGTTGTGGTTACTTGTGTGTTTTTATAGCATTTGTTTTGTACTACGGTGTGTATTTCTTTTTATTTTGCACATCGTATAAATCTTTCTACGTTTTTTCAGATATTGTATGGTAATTCAAATGGCATCAAATAGACGTGCTTGTGTAAATCACCCAGACAACTTCTGCTTTGTCTGTGGACAATATACACCTAAGCCACAACGTAGAAACATAACAACAAAGATTAAACTTGCCTACAAGTGTTATTTTGACTGTAAGTTAGGAGACCAACAGAGGGACTGGGCACCACATATTTGCTGTGCACAGTGCAATGCAATGTTAATAGCTTGGATGAATGGTAAAAGAAAGCTATGCCGTTCTCAGTCCCCATGGTTTTGGCGTGAGCCGAAAATCACTTCAATGATTGTTATTTTTGTTTGACAAAGATTGCTGGTTTCACAAAGAAAACAAATCAAAGATCACGTACCCAAACTGCGAATCAGCAATGAAACAAGTACCACATGATGAAACAAATCCACCACCAGTTCCACCAGCACGATAACAGACAGCAGTTCATCTGAAGATTCTGCTAGTGATATAGAAACAGGGAAAGATGGCATATATGTTCCAGATGCAAATATTTCCCCACATTTGTTAAGTCAAGCGGAGTTAAATGACTTAGTGCGCGATTTGGAATTACCAAAGAAAAGGCAGAGTTGCTTGGTTCAAGACTTCAAGAATTTAATCTTCTCCAACCAAACACCAAAGTTTCCCATTCCGCCATCGCCATTTGCAGTTTTCATCATTTTATTTACAGGAAGAAAACGTTTGTTTCTGCCACGATATCAGTGGTCTGATGCAAGGGATTGGCTGTCCGCTATGATCCAAAGAATGGAGACTGTTCATTGACTCTAGTAAAGCTAGCCTTAAAGCTGTATTACTGCACAACGGCAATGAAAAACCTTCAATACCTGTAGCACATGCCACTGGCCTTAATGAGACTTATGAATCGATGAAACTGCTGCTAAGGCTCATCAAATATAAGGACCACACATGGAATATTTGTGGCGACCTTAAAGTTGTATCATTACTTCTTGGGTTACAGTTGGGCTACACAAGCATATGTGCTTTTTGTGTCTATGGAACAGCAGATGACAAGAACCACTACAAAACATGATTGGCCATCTAGAACTGACATGGTTGTTGGTAAATACAATGGAAACACCCAGCACTTATTGACCCTCAGAAAGTAATCTTCCACCACTTCACATTAAACTTGGCCTTATGAAAAATTTCGTGAAGGGTATGGATCCTGAAGGTAGTGGTTTCCAATATTTAAAGGATAAAATTCAAAGGAATATTGACAGATGCTAAGCTAGAAGCTGGAGTTTCACTGGACCACAGATCCGCAGTGTCATCCACGACTCATCGTTTCCATCTAACCTAAATGAGAATGAACTAGGAGCATGGACATCTTTCGTTGAAGTTGTCAAAAATTTCTTGGAAACCACAAAGCTGAAAACCACCGTAAACTCGTAGAAAAACATGCTTAAATCTTATGAAATAATGGGATGCAGAATGTCTTTGAAAATTCATTTTTACATTCTCATCTTGACTTCTTCCCGGCCAACCTTGGGGCTGTAAGTGACGAGCATGGTGAGCGCTTCCACCAACAGATCTCAGTTATGGAAAACAGATACCAAGGTAATTTCAACCCAAATATGATGGGAGATTATTGTTGGTTCCTGCAGAAGGAGAGCTCGTCATCTACAAGCGACAAAGGAAGAGGACACACCAAAGTTTCACTTAAGAACAGGAATTTGCCTTTCAGTAGTAACAACAAAATACTAACGCGCTTTGGGTGGATGGTTGGGCGCAGGGGTGGTAACTCCGCCAGCGGAATTCCGCTGTCTGTCTTAAGCCAGAATAAAGGAGGAAAGACATCCCTGTTCACTAATTATTTAAGTATGCTTAACATAAAACGTGGCACGGAAAAGTAGCTTAGACGGCTTCGTAATAGAAGCGGGTGAGAAAAAAAAAAATGAAAAATAGGGGTTTTCGGTTACACAAAATCTGGACGTGATAGAGAAATTTTGATATCAGATCTGAAATCAGCATCAGCGCTTTAGTAGGAATCAGTAGTTCACGTGTCTGTAACAAAAAAAAAGTTGAAATTTGTTGCCTAGTGTTATTCATAAGACGCTGTGTTCCCGCTTTCCGCGAGAGCTTATAGTAATCTGGCGTAATTGGGGTAACGCAGAAAGAATTCATCGCTCAATTTAACCTTTATCCGTTTGACATCACACCTGACTTATCTGCTAGTGTAAATACACACTTAAGTCCACAACAGAGTGGAAACATCTCAGTCAGATGGAATTCGCCAAGCCGATAGACGCTCCTATTAGTGTACTTACTGTACTAGTATACCTCGAGTCACAAGCCTAATAGAAGTTGACAGATTAGGGGCGTTGTCACTGACTTTTAAAGTGGACGCGAATACACTTCAGAGACTAATGAATAGTGAACGAATCACGCGCTCAAATTTATTGGTGTGTTTGCGAAGAATGAAACATTGAAATTGCCAACTACGAGAGATTGCGGTAGTCTTATTGTGAATACCATGTTATTGGTGGTGAAGTGATTTATTAGATAGCTATCTATTTTAAAACTAGGGACCGCCTGTACTATTTTAATTCACTCGGGACTCATCCCTGGAGTGACGCTGTTATTGTAAAATTTCTCGAGCAGTGCATATCCCTAAATTGTTTGTAAACCCTATTGATTCCAATGATACTTTAGTAACGTATTGGTATGTATTGCCTTTCATTTCTCATGCACATGTCACGTGGTAAGGAATTTATAAATTTTTAAAAAATTATTTGACCCGTGTCACACTGAGCGGAATGATCAAATGGTATGTAAACAGATGACCCACGCGTCTCGTCACCCGTAACGATGTTTCTGAGAAAATTTTCATCAAGATTGGCACGTTGAAGGATGTCACAGCACTTGGCAATGACGCCTTAAGTCGGACAACCACTTTTGAGTGGAACAAGCGCTTTAATTAAGGAAGGCCGAACTTCGACGGAGGTCGATGCAAGGGTGGGACGAAGCTTCCACTTCAAGAACTGATGACACTGTTGTAGGTTCGTTCGTGAAATGATTCGAGGGAACCGTAGACTGACGGTCAGGGAAGTTGCAGACGAAATGGACATTTCGATAGGATCATGCCACACGATACTCAGAGAGAATTTGGGGATGCATCGTGTGTCAGCCAAATTTGTGCCACGACTCTTGAGCGCCGAGCAGAAAGAGCAACGTGTTGTCAGCATGGCATGGGTTTCAGAAGCAGTCTTGCTCAGCTTAACGCAAAACTTTAAGCACACACGTTGTTCTTCAGCAGTAGCCATTATTCAAACGCACGAAATGCGACGAAACACAAATTACTTCATAAAACAGTAAATATCGAGAGAACAAAATACGATATCAACAAGCAGTAACCATCTTTGGACACAGACTTAGTCACACTACAACATGCATCACATGACGTGCATGCGCGTCATGTGATGCGCGCGCAGCATAACCAGTTTGGGAACTTTTTGAACACACCTCGTGTGTGTTATATATATATAATATATATATATATATAGTTATAATATATACACTGTGTATATATATATATATATATATATATAGATATATATATACACACACACACACTGTATGATATATATAAATATAATATATATATATATATACACTATATATAATAATATATATATATAATATATATATAGATATATATATATATATATACACTATATATATATAGGCGCCTTGGTGGTGTAGTGATTATCGTCGCTGACTACGAATCCATCGGCCCGGGTTCGAGACCCAGTGACTGCAGCCGGTGCGCAACAAAACCCAGCTGTTCATCCTTCCACAAAAAGAAAGTGGTTGGTAGAGGCAAACTATTTCTCGGGATGTATTATTTTAGTGTGTTAATGAATGACAATATTTTGTAATGCACATAACAGATATATTTTTTTAACACACACAAAACACACATGCGGAAGCCATTCGGCTTATTAATGTGATATTAAAGACTATAACTTAACTATGTACACATGCAGCGTATACAGCTACACTAGTAGGCTACACAGTTGTAATGCACTTAATAAACATCTACACAGTTATTGTAATGCACTTAATAAACAGCTAAACTGTACAGCTACAGCTTACTGTACTGTAGATAGAGTGTAGATTTGTAATGAATATTACATAGGACGCTTCCTGGCTTTTTGTTTGGAAAACTGCGTGATTGTGTCCTCGAAACTCACCGACTGCAACACCTCATGCTCTATACTCAACAGCGCCAGGGACGAAAGGCGCTCCTGGCCCATTGTGGAGCGAAGGTAATTTTTGATCAGTTTGAGTTTCGAGAATGAACGTTCACCAGAACAGTTCGTGACAAACATACACAGGTATATTCTCATTGCTATTTCCATGTTTGGGAATGTTCCTTTTAGTTCGTTTGTGTTCATATGCCGATAAAATCTGTTGCACATGTATTCACGTTCCGTCTGGGATTCTGTTTCACTTTCGGTGAGTTTCATTAGGGCAGCGAACTGCACAACTTCTGTTGCCAGCTCTTTCTCCAGATCAGCCGGATAGCATTCTACTAGATGTTCAGCTGACCGTCGAAGACTGTCGATGTCCAGGACTAGAAGGAAATACAAAAATCCAAATCTTTTCTGCAGGACAGCGTACGCTTCTAGACGAGTGTTCAGAGTGGTACACAGTTTATCAATTATCGGTAGAAATGCAGTGGTCAGAAATGAATCTCTTGGTGTCAGGTTCGTATCTTCGGCAGTTCCGATTTAGTCATGATGGCGCTTTCTCTTCTTTGTGCGTTGAGTCGATTCCTTGTACACTCGATGACCACAATTTCCGATGCCCTGGTCCTCGAATTCGTCAAATCTTGATCTGAGATCTTCAACAAATTGCAGTAGTGATTTCAGCAAGAGGGTGGCTGAGTCTAACGACATTCCTTGTTTTTGCAGAGATGCATTCGTTTTTTGAAATCGTTTGAGAATAGTGTTCCATAAAACCAATAAAATGGCTGTTTCGAGTTGTTGAAGCTGTTTAGACAATCTTCTGGCTTCGATCCTGGCTTCCGCAGTTTGGCTGGTATCTGCTGCTAGCTCATCCAGTACCACGATATTCTCGGCGTAGCCTTCAGTTAAAGATTGGACGGCATCTGATCTGGCTGGCCAGCGGGTATCAGCGAGAAACGTGTAGACATTCTGAATGAACATAAACAATTCAACGACCGCTGTGCAACTGTCCACTGCTGATTTACCCACAAGATTTAGTGAGTGGCACATGCATGGCACAAACTCAGCATACGGAGATTTTGACTTGATGTGGCTCTTTACGCCGTTGTATTTCCCTGCCATATTGCTTGCGTTATCATAAGACTATCCTCTGCAGTCTCCAATTCGAATGCCATACGTCTCCAGAAAGTTGAGGACCACGTCGGCGATTCCTTTCCCTGTATGTGTGTTCATAGGTATGAACTGTAGAAATCGCTCGACGGACCCAGACTCAACCACATATCGGACGGTGAAGCATTGATCGGTGTGGGAAACATCAGGCGTAGAGTCGACGGATAAAGAGTAGTATTTTGACTGCTGGATTTCCCGGATAATCGTCTGAAGTACTTTATCGGCCATCAACAGTATGAGTTCCTCGCAAATGAAATGAGAGAGATACGAGGTGTGTCCGCTAGCTTTGTTGGCATGCTCGCTTATATGCGCAGCTAGAAAACTGTCATACTTACTTAAAAGTTCCAAAATTCCGTAATAGTTGCCGTTGTTTGGTGAACCGAAACGGGAGTCGTGTCCACGAATTGCTAGTCCTCCTGACGTGATATACTTGATAACGTCGACACAGCGCCGCAAAACTTCCTGCCAGTAGTTGCACTCCTTTTCAAACTGGTCCACCAGTTTCGAATCAACACGGTCGGAGAAAACTTTCTAACCAACAAATATCTCATTGACTCCATATGTTGCTCACATTTTCCGTGTGCTTCGACCGATTGTCTACCATGCTTCCAGTCGTTGAACCCGATTGTGAACTTGCTGTCCGCCCTCGACATTAATTTACAGACAAAACAGTAAACACAGCCTGTGGACTCAGAATAGCACAGCCATGACACCTCAATCCTCTCATTCGTCTGGCTGTTTCTTAACAAATAATGTCTTCGTACATCGGCGTGTTGTACCACTTTCAGTAGTTGAAGAGTTACTGAAGTCACTGTCATAATTTCGGCAATCTGATGTTCCCCGCTCTAACCAGAACTCTCTAAAGTCATCGGTCAGCACTTGTGGCCACAAACCAATGTCATTAATTGCATGTCCAGAAGCTGGTGGGCCTGCTGAACGCACTGACGTAGACGGGTCTTCTGAAGACGCAGCTGCTGATGTAACGGAGGCAACTGGTCGGCCTGCTGGAGGGGTTGACGTAGACGAGTCTCCTGAAAATGCAGCTGCTGGACTTGATGAACGCACTGACGTAGACGCGTCTTCTGAAAACGCAGCTGCTGAAGTAGCGGAGGCAGCTGGTGGGCCTGCTGAAGGGGCTGACTTAGTTGCTGATGATTTAATCCAATTAGTCAGTTTCGGCACCGTCGCAAGAAACTCTTCTCTGCGCTTCTTATCCTTACGCTTTTCACTACCGGGTTTATATTTCCTCCTTCGATCCCGGTCACGGCTCGTTTCCATGTTGTACGTATTACAATGCCAACAATAAGAACATAAATCATGAATCTGCCACAGAAACAACAAGAAGTAAGTTAGTAACAACATTAGAAATGAGTAACACTAACAAGAACAACAAATTAAACACCATCAAAGCGGATATTAGAATGTCTGATGCCATGCCGCCTGCCGGAAAAGGTAAAAATCGTCACAGATGGCAAATACGTGACGTTTAATTTTTTCAATTGAAATTTGCGGGGCCCACCGGGCGCGGGGCCTTGGACATTTGTCAGGTGCGCCACCCCCTAAATGCGGCCCTGACCCTGGGTGGCCTAGACGCTGGGCTGATGGTGGGGCGTGGGTCGGATTCCATGTTAAACTGTAGGTCTAAAGTGGAGTGAAAAGCTTGACCTTCGTCAGAATGAACAATTCGGGCGGAAGCTAACCAAAGGTGTGTGTGTGTGTGTGTGTGTATATATATATATATATATATATATAGAGAGAGAGAGAGAGAGAGAGAGAGAGAGAGAGAGCATATAGTATATATTCTTTAGTACGTAAAAGAATTTTTGTATTAAGTTCTGTTAAATTAACAATAAAAAGAAAAATGATAACGATGATAGATTACTCGCAAAGGGCATGAAATCTGATAGCGTTATATGCCTGAAGGAAGAAAGAATCTTCTAAATAACACTGATGAGCATATATATATATATATATATATATATATATATATATATATATACACAGGGTGGCGCAAAAGTTGCGCATCATAGGAATTTTCAGTGTTGACTATAATATTATTTTTTTTTCTTTTAGGTAGGGGATGGCTGCGAAATTAACAATAGACGAAAGGATGAGCCTGGTTTTAATGTATGGAATACCAGATACAACAAATCGATGGATCAGTACAGAATTTAAATTACGTACCGATTCATCGATTTGTAACACCTGGTATTCCATTCATTAAAACCAAGCTCACCCTCTCGTCTATTGTTAATTTCGCAGCCATCCCCCTATCTAAAAGGAAAAAAATAATTACAGTCAACACTGAAAATTCCTATAATGCGCGACTTTTGCGCCACCCTATATATAAGTTTCTATATAGAATGAATATACACTACATAAATGGCGTAACTAATTTTTTTTGTGTATCTTTTTTGGCATGTACAAATTGAATAAAATTTAACCGAAATTCCACTTCAGTATTTAGAAATGAAAAGATGGTGTGAGCACGTAAAAAAATTATAGTCATTTTAGGTATGAAAACCAAGTTGAAAAAAGTGACCGAATTAGATAAACACAAAGAGATAAGCCCAACTTTAATTCTTTCGCTGCTCATGCAAAAAGTTGTGTTGAACGAATATTTTGGAAAGTAAAATTGTCATATATATATATATATATATATATATATATATATATATATATATATATATATATATATATATATGGAAAACGAGAGAGGGGAAATGAAAAATTGTAGAATTTAAGAGAGAAACCCGAAATACCATTTCCTTGCTAAATATTTAGATTAGGAGCACTTTATAATATAATTTCTAAAGAAATATTGAGCATATATTTTATACCCAAACACTTAATTTCGATGAAGTATTTCCGCGTTTTTAGTATATATTTCATGATTTAAGAAATGAGATCAAATTTTACACGCAAGTTTTACATCGAAGTTTGCAGTCATAAGAAAATGTAAAGAATAGATGAAAAAAACTAGAAGTAAAATGAAAGCTTGTATTTGAATGCTATTAATTTCGGCCTCCTTCTCCCATATATCTGAATTACCCGCCCAACTTTTAGACAAAAATCCTCCTCGCGTCGGGCTCCATAATATTCTTGAGGGATTGATTACGCACGACATCAGCAGAAATGGATGTTTAGTGGGAAGCGTGGTTCAGATACCTTTAACCCGTTATTATATTAAATAGCGATAAAGTCGTCTGAAAAATTATAAATTTATAATTTTTTATAGGCGTATAATAATAATTTATAGAGGGAATGTATTCATATTTGGGGCCATTATAATTATTCACGTTTGAATTTTTGGGGACCGTTTATATAAGAAAATTCTGAACTAAAATTATTGTTATAAATAGAAATATATTTGACCCAAAACGTTGCGGATTTTTTTCTGTTCCGAAATATAAAATATTAAAGGAAATCTCCGTTCAAATATTTTAACTGTTTCCTTATTTTTTGTTATTAACATTATATTAACGAGAATTAACGAAATTATATTAACGAAAATTTTTATATAGTTTATGATCAGAATTGAAAAATGAAAAAATTGTTTCCTATATTTCTTTCATATAATTATAAATTTATTACTGAATTTATTGAATTTATTGAAATAATTGCGTGAGAAAATTCCATATGGGATATATATATATATATATATATATATATATATATATATATATATATATATATATATATATACATTATTATTATTATATTGTACGTACTATATAATATACAGTATATAATAATAATAATACACACACACACACAACACACACACACATATATATATATATATATATATATATATATATATATATGTATGTGTGTGTGTGTGTGTGTGTGTGTGTGTGTGCGCGCGCGTATGTGTTTGTTTTAATTCAGTACAATTATCATAAATATACACTAAGAAGCTATAGTAAATTCAATGAATAAATTTCTGCTAGTGTGCGGTTTTGTGTGGAACCATAACACTAATTATACTCGTAGCTTCTTATGCCACCAACGTGTCAGCAATGTACAGGGTGGGGCACGGGAATCAAGTGTTTTTTGAATAGCTAGTAATCGGCCATTAGGAATGGGAGGGGCGTGCGGTAGGTAGCATTCCATTCCTGGGTTCATAGCATTTAACTTTAACTAACACTCACCTTTATCTTTCAGGTGCCATCATGGAGCAGTGGACGTTAGAACACCGCATGTTCGCGTATGATCATTTTGTTATGAGTGGCGAGTCAGTGACAGCAGTTCAGCGTGCGTTTCGCCGCAGATTCAACATTCATCGAAATGACTCTGTTCCCGCTCGTGACACAATCTTACGTTGGGTTAACAATCTTCGAACAGGAGGCTCAATAATGAAAACAAAACCGAAGGGGCCGCAACGCACTGTGCGTACTCCAGAGAACGTTGAAAGGGTCAGACAAGCGATGTTGCAAAGCCCAGGCCGCTCTGCTCGGAGACATTCAGCTGCACTCGGAATCAGCAATCGTACTGTTAGACGGATTTTGCATGAAGAATTACATTTTCACCCATACAAGTTAGCGATGGTGCAGGAATTGAATGTAAACGATTGCCCCAACGACTGAATTTTGCACAGGAAATGCTTGCACTTTATGAGCAGAATGAAAACATGATGGTGGTAATGAGTGATGAAGCCCATTTCCACCTTAATGGGGCCGTCAACAATCAAAACTGTCGGTATTGGGCTGCTGAAAATCCGCGACAACTCCATGAAAAACCGCTGCATAGCCCTAAGGTTACAGTTTGGTGCGCGGTGGGAAAGTTTGGCGTCATCGGTCCCTATTTCTTCGAACAAAATGGGGTTACCGTTACCATAACATCTGGGCGTTACATTGAGATGGTGAACACCTTTTTCATCCCTGAGTTACGAAGAAGGCGTATTGCTCGTCGACATTTGTGGTTTCAGCAAGATGGGGCTACGCCACACACCGCCAGAGCGTCAATGGCTGTTCTTCGCCCCCTGTTTCCCAACCATCTCATTTCGAGATTTGGTGACATTGCATGGCCCCCTCGGTCCCCTGACTTGTCCACATGTGACTTCTTTCTATGGGGGTACCTCAAGTCACGTGTCTACGAGGACAAGCCCCGTACATTAGATGCATTGAAGGAAGCGATCCGTCAACAAATCATCCAAATCAACAGAGACCTGCTGGGAAGAGTGGAGGCCAATTTTCGTAAACGCCTTCAACAATGCGTCGACGGCCAAGGACATCATATGCCAGATATAATTTTCGGTACATGATTATTATGACATGAACTGCTATGTTCTTACGAATGTTGTTCTACCAATATATTTTCTTTACAAAAATAAATATCATTTTCCTGATTATTCCAAAAACACTTGGTTCCCGTGCCCCACCGTGTAGAATGATCTCTTACGCAGATAAAGGAAGTAATCTGCCGGAAAGAAATCGAAAAACCTCTCATTTTTCATTTTTATATTCTTGGGAAATTTGGTTTAAAAATTCAAGGTCAAGAAAGTTTTAAATGTTTTAAATTTTCTCTAAGAATGGTTTTCCTATATATTTTTTTCCTGAACATCTGTCGTAATAACTGGCTTATTAACTTCAATAACTGAAAAAAAAACCACTTCCTTAATGGTATTATATAGTGAGTAGCTGGAGGGCATAGGAAGTAGAATAGGGCAGTTTTATACCAATTTCTTAAGCTAATAAGCATGAAGGAATGACAAATGCCCGCCGGTTATCGAAATTGTTTAATATTTCATCTTGGGTATTTTAAGAAAAGGTTTCTATTCGGCTAATAAAAGAAACAAGAATTTTTACCAAATAAAAAGGCATAACATATTTAGGAGTGAAATATTGTGAAATGATTTACTGATTACTTAAAAAACAAGGATATATTTGACACACACACACATTTTATTTTACTATATATATATATATATATATATATATATATATATATATATACACACACACACACACTGTATATATTGTTATATGACGCGGCTTATTACTTTATGTTTATGGTATGAATTATACCTTTATTTTAGCCTGTTTTCCTTTAAACCACATCACATAGATTTAACCCAAGGTTTTATATATATATATATATATATATATATATATCACTGATTATATATACAGTATATTCTTATTTCTCTGTCATTTCGTGTAGGGGGATAATTATAAACCTTTTACAAAAATAATATATTCGTCACGGATCTTATTAAACCAATTACAATACAACAATGAAATTTTGGACAGTAAAGAAATTTTGTTGAAGAAGTTGAAGATTTGGATATTGAGACAATTAAATAAAATGCACAAACACCTTAAATTTGACTGTTAGACAATTTTAATCTACAATTTATAGTTATTTAACTGAATACAGCCGTATTGTAATACGCCAGATTATTAAAATGAATAAACGCATACATATTACAATTTTAATTGAATTATCTTTAGAACAGCAGTTGGTTCTCTACCCGGCCTTTTGACCGTATTTTGTACATAATACAATTTCATAGAATTATTTGGATCCTATCTGGTTATTTGACCATTCTAATTATATGAACTTTGACATCAATTACTTCCTTTAAAGAAAATATATTTGAAACAACTGACCTGTGTCTTAAGAATTCCGAGATTCAAAATTAATACAAGACAATTAAATGAAATAGTATAATGTACTAGGGGCACTTAATATATTTTGCCCCACCCTTTTTTCTTAGCTAAATAATAGGCCATGGGGCTGAAATGTCTTTTGGGACGTAAGTTTGAACTTTCTGCTCTTCACATAACGGGATTTTTCTAGTTTGAACCTCCCCTCTTGTATGAAACCGCTTTTAAACGCCCTTGTATAAAACCGATGGTTAACGCAGTTTCGAAAATGGCGTTTGACAGTGATGTGCGTCGTGAACAGAGAGCTGTTATCGAGTTCTTAACCGCAGAGGAGGAAACAATTGGAAATATTCACAAACGTCTACAAAACGTTTACGGAGATGCTGGTGTTGATCGAAGCACAGTTGGACGCTGGTCTAAACGTGTGAGATCATCGGAGAGGGGGAGAGCCAGCCTCGATGATGAACCACGCAGCGGTCGTCCAGCATCGGCTGTGACATCTCACACTGTGCAACGTGCTAATAGCATCATTCGATCAAATTGGCGCGTCACATACAAGGAGCTATCAGTGGAGTTAGGAATTAGTGAAGGAAATGTGAATACGATAATTCAGCAACTGAGATACTCAAAAGTGTGTTCACGGTTTGTTCCTCGAGAACTGACTGAAGATCACAAAGCCCAAAGAAAAGAAATTGCTTCTGAGTTGTTGGTTCGATACGAATTGTGACTTGGGATGAGACTTGGGTACACCACTTTGAACTTGAAACAAAATGCTAATATATGGAGTGGCATTACGCAGACTCCCCACGCAAGAAAAAGTTCAAAATGGCTCCCTCTGCAAGAAAGGTTATGGCCACCATCTTCTGGGACATGAAAGGGGTGATTCTGGTGGACATTATGAAGAAAGGACAAACAATCAACTCAGAGGCATATATTACTACCTTACAGAGGTTCCAGAGTCATATAAAACGAGTTCAACCAGAGAGAAAACTGGAAGACGCCCTTCTTTTGCACGATAACGCAAGACCACACAACAGTTTGCAAACAAGAGAGGCCATCGCAAAAATGCGCTTGACTGTGTTACCCCACCCTCCATACAGCCCAGATCTGGCACCTTCAGACTTCCATTTTTTGGGCCAATGAAGGATGCTATTCGTGGAAGAAAGTTTCAGAGTGACGATGAGGTTGTTGAGGAGGTTAAGAGGTGGCTCCAACGGAACCCAGAGGACTTTTACCAGCATGGAATAAAGGCCCTTGTTTCTTGTTTCGAGGTGGAGGAAAGCCGTAGAAAAGGATGTAGACTAGACTATTTTCACGAAAAGTAGCCTGTAAAAAATTGTAGGGGCATTTTTGAGTAGAAGCTGGTGACTAGTGTTTTTGACCTAATTCAAGGGTCCTCTTAATAATGAAATAGGATACCAAGCTATATTTTGAGTTTTTTACCTTCAAAATAGCTAAAAAATAATGGCCGTTAAAGTCTATTCTTTGTAGAATGGCGCTATGCGTTTCTTTTACACTTTCGTCAATAATTAACGGATTTTGACGAAAATTGGCATTTTTCATCACTGGATCACGTGGAAACTATTCTGTAAATATCAGTATTCTATCTTTGCGAGGGAAAAAGTTGGTCTACTAACATAATGTAATGTTTTTATTACAGTGACGTAGTTGGGGGCAGGAGATAGAAAGCGAGCAATTACAAGTGGACAAGTTTTGTTCTTTGGTTTTGTCTAGACACATGATTTATGACTGTGGTCTATAGCAACAATAAAATAACTGGGATATATACCGAAAATTATATTTAAAAGTACAACATGCTACATATATTGCACAAAACCATTGTAAACTTAAGCAGATTGAGAAGTACTGTTACTTTATGTACTGTCGTTAAGACAGCCATCCTGCCCAGTTGCCTTCCTACATCCACAAACTGCAGTACATGGAAGTTTAGTTTTTCTGCATTTGCTACGCATGGTTCGACACCTAGCAAGACAAGAGCAAGACACAAGCTCAACACAAGCCTCAGGGATCGGATCAAGTGTCATTAGTATGGGCCGCAATCCCGAATTGTCTCGTCTCCATCCCATCTCAGTGACTTCGGGAAGTTGTGGAAATGGGCGGTGAGCATTTTTCCAAAGCGTACACTGATAATGCACACGCTGTATATGATATTTACAGGAATCAGTTGTGGGGGGCATCAGTTCTGGTTTGCAGGATTTTTCAAACATAATTTTGTGTGCGGCATCAACACACTGAACACCCTCAACACCATAAATTCTGCACATGAACGTTTCTGCTGACTTCAGTTGATTTGGTGTTAAATTTCCTACTCCCAAGCCAAGCTGAAGCTGGTGATGCTGCAGAAATACTTTCCTTGCTGTCTGCTTTGTGTGCCCAGAAATATGGGATGTGGTGTGACACCCTGTCTGTCAGGGCATGAAATAGAAGAAGAGATTCCAGTGAATTTGGTGGAAGGTTATTATAGACTGCGCGGACAGGGATGTACTTCCTCCTTTTGGCTGTTCCGGATCATCCAAAGATTGTCACAATGTATTTTTGCAAAATGTGACACCAAGAGTAAAAGGACATCTGTGTCTCTTGCAGACACCACGATGTTGTCAAAATGACAGTTGATCGCATGCAGAACAAGCCAGGTATCTGCTTCCTCATGTACCGCTCTTATGGGGCTCAGATTTGTTGTGCCACGAAAAGACCTAACATCCTACTCATCTTCGAAACCGCCTGCAACTATTAATCTATTATCTCCTTGTCTCTCGGAGCACGTAACAGAAGTTCCTCAGAAAGAAAGTGAGCCAGATTTGCCTTGTTTTCTGTTAAGGCAATGAAATTCATCCATGATTTTGGTAGCGGTACCTCTCGGCCATCAATTACGCGTCGGATTGGTCGAGTTGTCTTCGTACGTCTGTTGCGTGTTCCTGCTTTTATAGATTCTTCTCGGTATCTGTCAAAAATGACATCTATACGTTCAAATGCCATTCCTGACTGGATGATTGACCTTGTGAATATATCGGCTAAATCTCCAAACGTCTTGGCACCGTCTGACTTTCCAGTCGAAAGCACATGGGCTTGTCCATCTATCAGTAGACATGCAGAGCTGTTGTTGAGATCTAGTGTGTCAGGACACTCAATGTCTGAAGTCAAAATTTCTGCCAGCATTGCTTTGTTTCCTGTTCTCAAATTGCCATTCATTTCTGCCAAAGCAAAAGGAACAGAGAAAATATTTTGAAACATTAACTTTTACAAGTCCACTGTACGTCCAGCTGCATATGAGGTCACAAGACGTTGCAGAAAATGTTGATCTGCTTTGAGCACAATTTTCTTGTTCTTTTCCGTGCTGTATTGTACGACATCATAAAGGTTTCTAAATGTTTGGGGTTGGTTTTTCTTTATGGTATCATATATCGAATGAGGTGCCTGTGTTCCTGAATGAACTATAAGTCTATCATTCAAAAATGTGTTCAGTTGTTGTTTCCCAAGTTCTTTGGCTTGAAGTAAATACTCTTGTATTTTGTCATTTGCAAGATCTTTTGTGGCAATGTTTTGAAGAACTGTTGGCTGTACGTCAGGAATGAATACCTCGAAACGCTTGAGAATGGCAAGCAGCCGTTGTTCGTCTGCATTGTCTCGACGTTGTCTTGCTGGTTTTGATTCGTTGTAGCTGATTATATCCTTAGGGTAGATTCCAAACATTTCCCGTGTATCGGCAGCAATATGCGACCTCAGATTGTATGACAATGCCCATCGATTTAGTGCAGAGTTGGTGTTTGTGATGAGAATAAGAGAATAATTAACCACATACCAGGGGCAAATATCATTCACACGCAATTAACAATAATCCACTATCAAATACATCACACATGTCGCTCTACACCTCAACAAACCAACTGTGATTCCAACACAATTTCTCTGCACCTGACATTTCACAGCATTCCTACGGCCAATCAGCGCGCAGCATTCGCTCCTCCTTCCCAGCACGCATTCCATTTCGCAGAGGCGACGCCAATTACAATGTTTTATAATAAAATAATTATTATTGAAACTGCCTTTACATATTGGGATGCCTTATACCTCATATTGTTGAGGATATTCAGTACTAAGACTGATTTTATTACTTGTTCTAAACACTACAATATTCGAATTTAAGCTATTTTCGAAGTCATTTTCTTATTAAATTTTCAACATGAAAAAACAAAATTTCAGCTTGGTATCCTGTTTTTCTAGATTCAGCACCCTTCAATTAGTCTAAAAATACTGGATACCAACTTCTACTCAAAAATGCCCCTTCATGGAAAATCTCAAGAATATGGTCTAGTCTAATGGAAGCTATGTGGAAAAATAAAAACTTGTATAAAAGGTATGTAACTACTTGTATACAAAATTTCTAGAACTTACAAGGAAACTTGGAAAGAAAAAAAAAAGGTGGGGCAAAATATATACACCTCGTACAAGGTAATCCAATGAAAGATGAATGTATAATTTCAATAATTACAAATTGTCAGCTACTTATCTTACAGCCGTAAACCCCCTTCGGATGGGATTAATTTCTTGTAATTACATTCGTATCCACCTTTTCCTTCTTACACTATATATATGATATTTACCGCGTAGGAACAAGGGTTTAAATTTTGAGTCTTTCGCGTTTTCTAAGATGAATTTCCAACGGGGAGACGTTTGCTTTACCGCTTTACGTTATTTGAGCTAAGTCCGTTTTCGATATCTTTATAGGGAAGACCATTTTAGCTTGGCAAGTAATTTACTCAAAATTAGAAGAACGATTTCACTCTAAGTGCCACACACGATTTAATTTTTATCATTACGGCACAATATATGTATTTTTATATACTTGAGCAAACTTCCATTAAGAACTTGTTTTTTGTTCTTAAAAGGAGAAATAAATCTAATGTTCTTATTTAAATTCAACACAGGTTTGTGAGAGTGAACTTTTGTTTACCACGTTCTGAAATGCAAGATTTATTTATATACCCAAATAAGATTCTCTTTTTTTATTAATTTTATTTGTAAAAATTAATTATTAGCCGTTTAGAAGGTGTGATTTTACATGCCATTAAACTTATTAATAATGTAACAATATAATTTTAACGGAGTTTTCCCATTTTATACATAAATAAATGTTCAATTTTATAACGTCTTTGTTTCTTTAGACTTTAGAGTGAACGCGGAAACCCACATGCCTCCTTCCAATTTAATTGAATTTTTACATTACTTATTTTCCTAGTTTCTGGGTAACTATTATATGGTATTTTTATCTGAACTTATTCAGAATTAAAGAGACAATTGAATTCATGTCTTTTTCCCTAAATTACAAGAGTATTTAACATGCATATGTTTTAAATTCCCAGTGCTGTGCTCGTTATTTTATAAATGTAATGCCGTTACCGTTATCGTTACTACAGTCTAAATGTAACGCCGTTATCGTTACAGTTACCATTTTTAAAAAGTAACGAGCAACGGCACAGTTACTCGTTACCGTTACTTTTAATGAAATTTAAATATATTATATATATGCATAGGTATATTATAATTTATATATACATAAAATATTATATTATATAAACATTCGCTTGTGCGAGTATGTGTTGGTTTGTATCCACTGGTTAATGCATAGGCTATGAAGTCTATGCATGCCTTCATTGGGTTGTTATGACTTATAAGGCATAATATTTTCAAAAAAAGTGAAACAAAATTACTGCAAGATTTATTACTAGGAATTGCAACATAACAGAGGATGTAGCATACTATTGATACTAATTTTTACTAATGCTAGAATATACTAGGAAAGTTTAATTTTGCAAAACAATAATACGAAATACCAAAGAAATGAATCAAATGAGTTATTGTGCATGGCAATAATAACTTAAATTTATTAGCTAAATATACAAACTTAAGAACTATTATTCAAAAGATCTTTATTGGCCTTTAAGAAAACAAGCTTCTGAAAAGTTGTATCTAAGAGCGAGCCTCGTTTCGGCACAGTATATCCTTCCCTACTGAAAAAACCCCGCTCAACAGCGGCACTAGATGGTAGGAGTGTTAAGTTTAATAAACATGTTTTTAAAGTTAGTGGATGGGAAGGATGCAGAGCTAACGTGCCGTGAAGGCCCAGATGAGAGGAATGACGAAACCTCTGTTGAACTTAGGTCCCTCCCTGCTCCAGGGTTCTTCGCCTTTTTATAGACGGCATATAAACGCCAATCGTGGTTGCGGCTTTATAGCACTAGTCTTGGCCCGTATGTTTACTGTACTAAATACACGGGTGAAAAACATTTGGTTGCCTACGGTTGTGCAGCGTGCCCTAAACTAGCTGTAGACTGTAAACTTGAGTTTGAGTGTAATATGGGTCCTGAAGAGCTGAGAAAGGTAGAGCATGAAATGAATGTTCGTATAGTTGTATTTGGAATGGATGAACGTCGTAGGACTGTGTATGTTTTTAAAATGTGAGGGATCGTACAAAGTCCCCTACTTATTTTAGGGCTGTCAGGAACAACGTATCTCCCAATCAGAAATATAATGGACCTTTACGCGAGTTATGATAAAGTCGAAAATATGACCGGCATCATGATTTGTGTAAGTGGTGTCTCGAGTTTGCGGGAAGATATAGTGAAACATTGTAAGGATTGCCACATGGTATGTGCGCAGTGTGAAAGTTCCAAATGTGAAAGGCGTGTGGTTGAAGCTGAGAAGAGGGACTGTGATGTATGCAGACGCACATTTTTCAATAATAACTGTTTTGAGCTCCCAAGTCAATTGGCATGTGCAGGAAAATGAGAATCTGTGAATGTTGTATGTTTCATATGATGGATAATTGGGGGAATTTCAAGCATAAATGTGTTGAAATTCATTGTTCATGTCATGAGAAATATAAGCCGGTTGGAGTAAAGCATGTATGTCATATGAAAGACGGTAAGCCTAAAAATAGACCTTGTATAACTGTGTACTACGATATAGAAACATATACGAACGCTGAAACCAAAGAGGTCATTCCACATCTTGTAAATCAGACTATCTGTGATGAGTGCACGGATGTCGATTCTGATGAGTGTCGCACATGTGGTAAACGGACAAACGTTTTTAAAACGATTGCACACGACAGTCCCGTGAAACGCTTTCTATCCTATATTGTCAAGTTAGCGGACAAATTAAAAAATGACTGTGTATATTCTTGCCCATAAGGGTACAAAATTTGACGCACAGTTCATTTATAAGGAGTTGCTTGAGCACGAGTCATCTGAGATATTTACAGGTGATCCCTTGAAAAGAGGGAACAAACTTATACAGATACAAATAAGAGGTAATGTACAGTTTAAAGACACTTTATTATTCACACCTTGTAAATTAGCAAAGTTACCCAAGGTAATGGGTGTGGCTGCCGAAGTTTCAAAAGGATATTTCCCTTACACATTCCTCACTAGCTAGCGAAACTTTAAATTACGTAGGACTACCTCCACCCAAACATTACTTTAACTATGAATGTATGATGAGTACAGGTGAACATGAAGATTTTGACTGCTACTACAATAGTTTTAATGAATCTAATCCTTACAATATAGTTGATGAATGTGAGCGTTATTGCGTGAATGATGTGCGCGTGCTTAGAGTATGTTTCCAGGCCTTTAGAAGAATGTACATAGACCGTTTCAAATGCGATCCGTTGCAAGTCGCAACCACGATTGCCTCATTGTGCTTTACGGTGTTCAAGAACAATTTCATGACCAAAAACACCTTAGCCGTCATTCACAGAAACAATCCCCGCAGTTATGGGCACAAGGCTATTTACTGGCTCATACATATACAGCAGGAGACAGGTGTATACATAAAGCATGCCCGCAACACGGGGGAAGTACCGATTAAGGTTAATGGTCGTGTTTTTGGGTTGATGGTCTAAGCGAAAACCGTGCCACTGGTGAGAAGACTGTACTCCTTTATCGGCTGGTGGTGGCACGGATCTCCAAGTCCTGAGTGTGGAATCGTAGGAGATATCCACGGTAGATCTCCTGCCGACAGTCTTGCATGGACCCGCACCCGCGATCAGCCTATAAGCACCTAGTTCACTCACAAGGTCTTGTGGGAGCATGAGTATGATGCAGGGATGGAAACAGATGAACAATGTTTGCTCTTTTCAAGATGCTCGGTATTTCCCCAGTGTCTAGGGATCTTCGCCATATCTAGTGTAAAGGTGTAGCTATTTCATTGTTACAGTTTTTAATCAATAATGCGTTCCAATTGTCCGGACCTGCAGCTGTCATTTGTCCTATAGCTCTTTCGACATCTTCTGGTGTAAAATCAAAGTCTGTTATACACTCTCCTTGCAATTTCTCTTCAAAGGATGCATCTATGTCGGGTATCACTTTGTAACTTTTTAGGGGACTGAAAAATGATTCATACTGGGCTCTCAATGTTTGAGATATTTCTTTTGGATCGTCGGTTAGTTCATTATTTCTCCTCCTTAAGGGTCCAATAGCGGCGTGCGTTTTTGTTTCCTTTTTCATATAACTATAGAAGTATTTTGGATTTTCCTTTATTGCTTCTACCGCTTTCTCTTCTTCCCTCTCTGTATGGTCCTTAATCAGGGTTTGTATTTCCCTGTCGATACCCTCCAGTTTTTCTTGTATTACTTTCCTGGCATTATCTCCGCAGTTGGCTAACTTCGCCTCCACTCTTTCTTTTGCGGAATATTCTTCTCTTTTGCCTCTCTAGCTAGCTCCTCTTTCCTTTTGGCTGTGATTTCGGAGCATATTTTTCTAAAATTCTCAGCGTTTTTTCTTCCAAGGTTGTTAGCATTTCTTCAGTTGTTTTATTCTCTAAAACTGTTCTCCACTCTATTTGGGCCATGTGCAATCTGATTGCTTCCCAATTTATAGTCTTGGAGTTTAAGTTAAAGGCCCAAATTTGCTTCTTTCCTCAATATGTGTATTGTCTTTTAATGGTGTCGTCATATTTGTTGATATCTCGATTAAGTTGTGGTCGGAGATAATGGATGGGGTTATTTTTATATCAGCAATCAAGTTCGTGTTATTCGTGAATACCAGATCTAGGCAGTTATTTTTTCTGGTATTTTCTGTTATCTCTTGTCAGCATAAACTCATTTGTGAGAACTATCAACCTTTTTGCTTTGCTTACTCCTGGTCTTCTCTTGTGCCCCCCTTGTCCTGGTGTGTATATATTAGTGGCGAACCGGATGTCAGTTTTTCAACATCTGCGGATGCGGATGCGGATATTTAGTTAATCTATCAATATAATATAGAATTATGAATATATGACATAATTTTTCAAATTTCATGATATTACTATTATGGCAAGCAATGCATAAGAATTAAAATTACTATTAATGTTTTCATTATGATAAAAATAATAACTTTCTCAAGAGTTTCAGCCACAGAAAATTCAATGAAACAAGTTTCATTCAATTTTCTGCGTTACCAGCTATTTATATTTTGTTTATATATTTGTTTGTTCATTAATAATTAATACTTTACATGAAATGTGCATGACTGGGCTTTATAAGCTACTTTATAAGCTAATTTAATTGTAAATTGCATAATTTCTTAGAGGTAATATCCGCATAACATCCGCAGTCAGAAGTGCGGATGCGGATGAAAAATGATGCGGATATCCGGTCCACCACTAGTATATATATATTCCGATCCACGTTTCTGTATTTTATAAATGGGAAGTTAAAGTCTCCGTAGATCATTATATTGGGGGATGGAGGGTTTATGGCCGTTATTAGCTTTCTGATATCAGCCTCCGAAAATTTTTCGGTTGAAGTGTTTGGAGGTCTATAGATGACTATCAGTATCACGTTCAGTTTTCTATTTTCACTGCTAGGAGTTCCACAAAGCTGTTTGATTTACTTATTACCGTCTCTGTCATATGACCTTCATGTACATATATAGCACAGCCACCTTTACGTCTCGTTGTTCTATCCGCTCTTAGTAAGTTGAAACCCTCTATATTTATCTCTTTCTTATCAATACAATGTTCGCAGTTTTCACAATTTCCTTGGCAATTCTTAAGATGAGTTTCTGTGAGGCATGCGATGTCCGCCCTTGTTTCGTCCATAAATCCTTTCAGGTATATATATATTTACAGCTACCGCTTACCCTTGGACATACCCACAGGGTATATATATATAATATATATATATATATATATATATATATATATATGTGTGTGTGTGTGTGTGTGTGTGTGTGTGTGTGTGAAAAGGAGGGGGCTAAAGTGAGTGACTATACGCGCTTCATTTAATAATTTTCTATAAAAATGCTTTTTATTCTTAATTCTAATACTTAAAAATAGATATAGAATAATTTGATATAATAAAAGGTAAGTCACCTGAAATTAAACTCGCTTCACTGCAAGTCTTTTATTTGGAAATTCCGCTAAAATTTAACTGAAAGTCGTGAAATTAAAATTCTTTAATTTCTTGTTCGAATCTTATTGTAAGGGGTTCCAAAAAACCTTAGCCCCCCCATTTGCAGCTTACATGTTTACTTATATCGAAGTAGCTTTTAGTGATTGTAAAAATATATAAAATTCTTTATTTATTGCAGGTATTAAAATTACTCTAGCTGATAAAGTGATAATATAATGGCTTCTCAATTAATTGGTGATTCGGAGAGGCAACGTGTGATAGATCGCATACGAGCAATAACATTTCGGGAAGCTCGTGATGCTGGAGCCACCTTTATAACACGTTCATGGGTTGCCAAAAAGTTGCGAAGAAGTGAGGACTTCGTCAAAGAAATTGGAATAAAACTTTGGATGAATGTGAAATGGATACAACCAAATCTGGGCGCCCAAATTTGCCACTCTCTCAGAAACAAAGGACATTATTGAAAGCGGTACGCGTAAGCGGAAAAACAGCTGTGCTAAACTTTCTAGAGAGATCGAAGTGTTGAAAGGAAAGATCGTAGTGGTGAGATCATTCGACTGTACCGTCATAGGCAAGGTTTAAAGCCTTGGCATGAACTTCCAAAGCCAAGAAAAACTCAACTTAACATCGATGACAGAATGTGGTTTGCCCATTATCTTGAAGATTGGGATGTGGATGATTTCATGCATTTAGCTGTCTCCGATGAATTTTTTGTTTACGTAACACGTCGGCCTAACTACCAAAATGATCGAGTGTGGGCCACAACACCAGATGAAATCGATGACAATGAACATTATCGCGAATTATTAAAAAGTCCAGACTGTGTTGGTGTGTTTGTTTTGTTCACTGCAAAGAAGCTCATGTGGGTGCTGAAGCCAATGGTCAGAGTTGGGATGGACAGTATTTTCGTGATATTATTCTATCCCAGCATGTCATTCCTTTTCTAAGAAACCCAAATAATGTTATGGATGTCGATCAGGTCACACTTCTGCACAATAAGGCCCCCTGCTTTAAGGCATTAGCCACTCAACAGTTGTTGCGGAACCATGAGATCGATTTCTTTGGAAATGAAGAATGGCCAGGAAATTCTCTTGACCTGAACGTCTGTGAACACATTGGATCAGTTATAAAGGACAAGGTTGAATGTCTCTTGTTTCAAAAACCTGCAGCAAATCGATTTTCGAAGGATACAATGACGCAACACATTGAAACTGTTTTAGCAAATTTGCGTAACGATCAAGATCTATTCACGTCACTTTTGGCAAGCTACCCAAAGCGAATTCAGGCTGTCTTGGAAGCCAATGGCGGGAACACCAAGTTTGAATTGTTTCTCATTAAATGCAGGATTAAATTCTCTTTTGTAAGGTATGTTTAGTTTTACTGTACCTCTAATGCAGGGGTTCCCAAATAGGTGTTCCGCGGAACACTTGTATACCGTGAGAAGTGTTCCGCGGAACACAATTTGGGAACCCCTGCACGGTCTAATGGTTTAGGTCATGGGCGGGAGGGCTAAGGTTTATTGGAGCCCCGTAGTTAATCGGTGAGAGAGAAATATAAAATAAATGCACAATCTGCCGTTAGAATTCCTTTTCAACGTCGCGAACAAACGAAGAAAAAGGGTAAAGGCCCTACAACAGCCACGCTACGCGGTCCTCACACCAAAAAACACTTGGCCGGGCAACGCCGCCAGTATCCATCCGACCTAATTTGGTAGCAATTTCCTTCCAACAATTATCTTTTCTGTATATACCCCTGTACTCTTCTTTCCTCATGTCATAAAGGCATGGGTACCGTCTGACTTCTTCAATCAACTTTTCCATTGCAAAATTGGTGCGGAACGGGGCGGATGGGGAATGAATGAATGAGTGCCACTGATTGAACCACTTCCGCCAGTGGGGATGGGATAAGCTCCACCTACTACGAAGACGAACTGAGCATGCGCAGCCAAAGATACGTCTCGGAATACCGCTCAGGGAGCGAACGCGAGCCACGTGGCGCGGCCCACCGGCGCATGGTGTAGCTAGCTAGCGTGGGCTTCGGTGAGTTGCTTCATTGAAAATCATTAGAGCGATGCTGAGCCACGTGGTGGGCGTGCGTGGCGTGGCTAGCGTGGCTTTCGGTGTGCGGCGGCCTTAAGGCGATACTTTAGGGGGAATCAACAAGACATAGAACATTATAAGAGAGATTTGTTGACAGAGAAATTTTAGTTTTAGGAGCGTGAAAATTTTTATATATTTTTGGAATGACTAAACCGCATTCGTTTCGAAAAAACGGGCGTAGATGACGTTCTCAAACGAATACGAAATAAATTGTTTTCTCAGATGCACCAATTTTCTTTGAAATGTATTCTAGCACAGATTTTATTACTTCGTTTTCTTTTTAATGTAAGCGATTTTGTTTTGTTATATCAGTGTGTTGGTTTTCGTCGTCGTCGTCGTTGGGCCTAGGCAAGCTACGGCTTGGGACCGTAGCGCATCTATCCGGTATAGGTTAACCTGGATGATGTAGCCATAAGCACTGCCGCTGGTTAAGTGCCAACCAGTGATTATCTCACTAGCCGTATTGAGTCCGTTAGGCGAAACTGCGACAGTACCAAGGATGGAAAATATAACCCTTGGATTTCTATTATAAGAGTATTCACTACACACTCCCCCACCAGAGAGGAAGTTCAAAGAGTTCCGAACGACACAGATTTCCCCTGGACCTTTTTGGTAGCTACATGTACCTCGCTTAAGGTTGATTCCAAAAACGCAGGCTTAAGACGATCGATAGAAACCTTGTCGACCTTGGAACCGCGCTGGATGAGAAATGATTTGCGCGTACGTTGGAGAACTTCATAGGGCCCGTCATATGGACATTGGAGCCGTTTTGGGACAGGTACACGAACGAAAACGTGGGTGCAAGACTGGAGGGCTGGGGAAACAAAGATGTTCTTGTTGGCTAGTCAATCGAGGGGAACAGGCTGAAGGGACTGCATGTGAGAGGAAAGTGTTTGAGCGAATTCCGTAGGATCACATGACTTATCCCCTGCAGTGAAGTAGCCACATGGTAGCCGCTTGGATATCAGAAGTGGGATGGCTTCAGGCCATCTGGAAAAGCGGTCGAGACAGGTGAGCAGATAACGTTGGCCTTGAATCACTGGAAGAGGGCCACAATGTCTACATGATTACCTCAAATCGCTGGGATGGGGGCGGAAATATGCGTCAAAGGGGGACCTGGTGCCTTTGGACTTTGGCACGCTGGCAGGCAAGGCACGTTTTGGTCCAGTGTTTGACATCCTTCCGCATCGAGGGCCAAACAAAGCGAGAGGTAACCAGGTGTTGCGAAGCACGGATACCAGGATGGGAGGGCTTATGAATCCGTGAAGACTGCTTGTCTGTGACATGGAGGGACATAAGGGCGAATAGCAGCTGTTGATACGTCGCAATAGAGGGGCACAGACAATCCTGGCATACTCATTTTCTTGAGGGAAAGTGAGTGAGTGGAGTCTTCTCTGAGCAGGTCTTGTAGTTCCGTATCCTTATCTTGATCCTGTGCAATAGCATTCCACAGTGTAGAGCTGAGGGTAACAGAAGTAATCTCTATTCTTGAAAGTGCATCCGCTGGAGTGTTCAAGACACCTTTGATGTGGCGGATATCTGTGGTAAATTGCAAGATATAATCGAGTTGCCTGATGACTCTGGGAGAGTGGTTACAGCTGTTTTTATTGAAGACAGTGACCAAAGGTTTGTGGTCGGTAAAAACACAAAACTCTCGGCCTTCAAGGAAATGTTGAAAATGCTTCACGTTTAAGTAAATAGCAAGAAGTTCACGTCCGAAAGCACTATAACGCGTTTGGGCTGGCTGCAGCTTTTTCGAGTAAAACGCGATGGGTGCTTGTTGACCGTTAATGGTTTGTTCCAACACCCCACCGATCGCAACATCTGATGCATCGACCGTCAGAGTTAGGGGGGCATCACTGATAGGAAATGACAGAGACAATGCACTATTGATAGCATTTTTGGCATTGTCGAACGCCTGTAAACTATCGCTACACCATACCAATTTCGTTACCTTGCGTTTGTGTGTGATCATAGCGTGTAGAGGAGCAAGAACACTGGCACAGTTTTTAATGAACTTGTGGTAATAATTTACCAAACCTAGAAACCGACGTAACTCACGCTGATTATTTGGCATAGGGTAATTTTTTATCACTTCACACTTGTCCTGAAGGGGGGTAATTCCGTGCTGCGAAATCGTGTGACCAAGAAATTCCAAGGTTGGCTGTGCAAACACACACTTAGATGCATTAATAGTAACACCGTATTGTTCTAAGCGTTGAAAGAGGAGTGAAAGATGTTCCTTATGTTCCTCTTCCGTTGAGCTGGCCACAAGCAAATCATCGATGTAGGCATAAACAAAGGCTAAGCCTCTGTGACCTCATCTATAAACCTCTGAAAGGTTTGCGCAGCATTCCGTAGCCCGAACGGCATCTTCACAAATTCGAATAACCCAAATGGTGTACAAACTGCAGTCTTGGGAATATCCGAAGGCTCTACGGGAATGTGGTGGAAAGCCTTAACGAGGTCTATTTTACTGAAGATAGATTTGCCGTGGAGAAGAGAAGTAAAGTCTTGGACATTTGGTACCGGATATCGGTCCGGGATGGTTGTCAATTCAAAAACCGGTAATCCCCACATGGTCTCCAGTCTCCTGACTTCTTCTGGACCAGGTGTAGGGGAGAGGACCAACTGCTTTTGGAAGGTCTTATTATCCCAAGATCTATCATAAGCTGGAATTCCGATTTGGCAGCTTTCAGTTTGTCCGGGGCAAGACGTCTGGGTTTTGCAAACACAGGGGGACCTTTTGTTGTAATGTGATGGGTAATGGTGTGCTTAATGGTATCACCCATCTGCATCGGTTGAAGAATTCCTGGATATCGCTGGAAAAGGCACTGGTACATGGAATTAGGGGGAACGAGGGAAAGTGCAGAGTTCGAGGCGTCCGGAAGGGCAACCTGTTTGGCAAGAACAGAAAGCAGTGTGGCCTGGTCGCATAAGCGTCGCTTGTCAAGATCCACCAGGAGTTTGAAATGCTGGAGGAAGTCAGCGCCGATTATAGGATGCTGCACTTGAGCACAGATGAAAATCCACTTGAAGGATCGGTGAAGGCCCAAGTTTAGTTCACGCGACTGAGTACCGTACGTGGGTATGCGTGAACCGTTAGCAGCGTATAGAGGCGGAGATTCCGAGTGCGTATGACCAGATTTTTGAGGGAATACACTGACTGACGCTCCGGTATCGACCAAGAAATTGGCACCAGAGTTCCTGTCCTTTATGAATAACAGGTTGGCAGTGCGAGTACTAGACGCCATTAGGACTCGCTGCTGGGGTTTTCCGACGAAAAATTGCAAGGGGAGATGCACTTCCTAGCCTTCTTTCCAAATTTAGAGTGGTAGAAGCAGATCTTCCCGGAACTCGAACGATGCCTCTTCGTAAATCTTGACCGAGGATGGCTTCTTTGCCGTTGATTTTGTAGCAGAGAACAAACGTGGTTGAGTTGTTGACTTAACTCTTCCACTTTCAACTCCAGTTCCGATTGTGTGTTCACGTTGTTGACCGGAGCTGTGTCAATCTCCACTACTTTGTCGGCAGTTTCTGCTAGTTTATCAACTGGAGTAGCAGGATCCATAGTGGCCAAGACACGCTGAGCTGATGGAGGAAGTTTCTGCAAGAACAACTGTCTAAAGATGTCCTTATCGAAGGTTTGTGCGCGTTCGCCTAGAGCGCACTGCATAGCCCTCAGCATTTGAGTGGGCTTACGGTCTCCAAGTTCTTCTTTTGAGATTAACTGATGTAGTTTCTCACGCTCGGAGACAGTGGTGCGGCACAGGATGGCAGACTTCAGATCGTTGTATGGGTCTTCTTCACTCGTGGAAGTAGACACGATGACGTCACGGACTTCAGAGATGATGCTCGCTGGTAGAGAGGACAAAACATGATCGTATTTTGTCCTGCTAGCGGTGATCCTTCCCAAGTTGAATTGTGATTCCACTTGGTGGAACCAAATAAATGGATCACCCGACCAGAAGACGGGGAGCTTTACGCTCAAGTGGGAGATGGCACCAGCGTCGTCAGGCATCTTCTCCTATGCTTGCTGACGTACAAGCAAGACGACAAGTTACCAACGAAGGAGTGGAGGTTGAGACGAGCGCAGGCACAGAGCGCACGGGCAGGGGTGAGGGGCAGAGGGCACGAGCGACGTTACAGTCTGGTCCTAGTCGCTCGGGTGAAGGGGGTGATGGGCACGAACGACGTTACAGTCTAGTCCTAGTCGTTCGGGTAAAAGGGGGGAATCCAACTCCGGGGTCACCAATTGTTGGTTTTCGTCGTCGTCGTCGTTGGGCCTAGGCAAGCTACGGCTTGGGACCGTAGCGCATCTATCCGGTATAGGTTAACCTGGATGATGTAGCCATAAGTACTGCCGCTGGTTAAGTGCCAACCAGTGATTATCTCACTAGCCGTATTGAGTCCATTAGGCGAAACTGCGACAGTACCAAGGATGGAAAATATAACCCTTGGATTTCTATTATAAGAGTATTCACTACAAGTGCATTCAAACTCTCTCTCTCTCTCTCCTCTCTCTCTCTCTCTCTCTCTCTATATATATATATATATATATATATATATATATATATATATGTGTGTGTGTGTGTGTGTGTGTGTGTGTGTGTGTGTGTTAAACGTGCAACAACCGCAGGTACACACACAAAAGTTAAAGCTGAGGCAAGAAATTTTTATTTTATTTTACAGATCAATTAATTTCGATTTCCAATTACCTTCAGGGATACATCGTGGCTAGTCGATCGTTGATCAGCGAAGCTAAGCGACATTGGATCTGAGTTGTAGTTGGATGGGAGACTGTTCTCTGCGTTCAGATTATGTAGAGACCCGTGGTTCGGATCTCATCTCACACAAAGCTGTAGATCCTAAATCCCCTCTATCACATGAAGCATGAAGGAGGTTAAACAACACCATCATTACGTGTGTTACCTTTACTTTACTCCATCCTGAAGAGGATTCTTACTGTGAATCGAAACTAATCAATTTGTAAAAAAAAATAAAAAATAGAAAAGGCTTTCGTGAGTTTAACTTCTATATGTATACAGGGATGACAAAAGGCCGTGATCGGGTCGTTTGGAATTAGAAATGAAGAATGTGTTCCAAAGAATATTTACGACGAAATTCACACAAATTAGCCAAACAGAAGCATCTAGGCCAGGGGCACCAACCTGGGCGGTAGCGTCCACTAGTGGGCTCACATTAAAGGTAATTAAACATTTATTTTATTATTTATTTTATCGATTATGTTGATTTATTCTTTTTGATCTAAGGTGGGCGATAAGCTTTTTTTAATTTTCAAAAAATTGTAAAAGTGGGCGGTGAACAAAAAAAGGTTGGTGACCCCTGATCTAGGCCTAGGATAACCACCTTCGGCCTCGGCTATGTGGTATGTAAACAAACTTCATAATAACGTAGGCTATCAAGCTTTCAACATGGCGGATACACATTCTTCACAATCGAGAGCGTCTTGTTACGAGTGTTTGGGTTCACGGAAAAGAACGTACTGGTAAAACTTATAATGATATAGAAAGACTTGCAATGCGTTTTAATAAAGGAACTCCGACTGAGGCAAATTTACGTAAACTGGAGGAAAAAAAAAAACATTCACAACAGATCTGTTTAGATGCCAAACGATGTGGAGACCGCAGAAATATGCGGCGGACGTTAGTGCTCGTTTAGTGCTTGAATGCAATTATGTTTGATCACGACAGTCCAATTGGACATATGAGCAGCTAGACATCTTTTTATTTAATTTCACTTTCATTAGTAATGATTTTTTCCTGTTTTTGGTTCAAATAAATGTTCCAAAAGTTAAGACTCATTCTTTTATCAACCATTCTATACGACCCGATCGCGACTTTTGGACATACTGTATATATATATATATATATATATATATATATATAATATATATATATATATATATATATATATATATATATATGACCTAAATACCTTAAATGGGTCTCGTTTCTTCAATGCACAAGGAAGGATTAGTTGTAGATAATCCTTACAACACGTTCATTTAATATGATTTAGACTCTAACTTATGGGAGAAAGTTCCTCCCAGATATACTGTATATCGTAGAAGCGAAAAACTACATTCTACTTTCATGAACAATAAATATCTTCAGTTACATACATACAGACACACATATCGTGTGTGTGTGTGTGTATATATGAAAATTATTTAACGAAAGTAATACATGAATAATATTTATGATGAAAATAACCAAGAAGGAAAAAGAAAACGCGTAGTAGTGCTCAAGCGCTTTCGTCTAATGACATCCTCAGGAACACTCACTTGAGTGTTCCTGAGGATGTCATGAGACGAAAGCGCTTGAGCGCTATTTCGTATTTTCTTTTTCCTTTGTGGTTGTTTTCATCATTATAGGTACAGGGTGTCCGAGAATTATCTGTACAATATTTGGCTGTTATTAAAAGTCAACCATGAAGTGTAGAAATTCCAGTGTTGTCCCATTTTACAGAGAATCGCATTACGTTTTTTCTGATACCAAGTTTTAACAAGTTTTTTAGAAATTCCAGTGTATCCGAACATTATCTCTACAATTTCATCTTTTAATAAAATTCTTGATAACACACGTAAAATTCTTAAACAAGATTATTTAGAATCTGTATTTTCAAAAGTTTCTTTTATTAAAGTAACGTTGTTATAAACATTCGATATGTGCACCGTTAGTGATTCGCAAAACATCCAATCGATACTCCAAATGTTGCCATGTACGCTGCAGCATATCCACATCAATTCGCTCAATAGCAGCTGTGATTCTTGCTTTTAAATCATCAATGTCTGTCACCCGCGTACATTTAAAAAAAAACTTGTCAAAACGTAGTATCAGAAAAAACTTAATGAGATTCTCTGTAAAATGGGATAACACTGGAATTTCTATACTTCATGGTTGACTTTTAAAAACAGCCAAAAATTGTACAGACAATTCTCGGACACCCGGTATATATATATATATATATATATATATATATATATATATATATATATATATATATATATATATATATAACTGCAAACACGCAGTATAATTAACGTAAAGAACGACGCTTGTATAGGAGATATTCTGCGCAAGATGAGAGAGAAAACGAAACAAATGAAAAAATGAGGTAACCACCCGGGAATCGAACCCGGGATCTTCCGATTGCCGGTCAGATATGATAACCATTACACCATGGGCCTCACTCATTCAAACGCCGTAATTCTTCTACATACGCGCAGAAACCAATGCCCCAAGGGGGCACCTCCCGCATGCCGTAACATTATATACATTTAACTCCTATACAAGCGTCGTTCTTTACGTTAATTATACTGCGTGTTTGCAGTTAAATGTATATAATATTACGGCATGCGGGAGGTGCCCCCTTGGGGCATTGGTTTCTGCGCGTATGTAGAAGAATTACGGCATTTGAATGAGTGAGGCCCATGGTGTAATGGTTATCATATCTGACCGGCAATCGGAAGATCCCGGGTTCGATTCCCGGGTGGTTACCTCATTTTTTCATTTGTTTCGTTTTCTCTCTCATCTTGCGCGGAATATCTCCTATACAAGCGTCGTTCTTTACGTTATATATATATATATATATATATATATATATATATATATATATATATATATGGTACTTGTAGTACTTGTAGGTTTTCTCCCCGCCACCAATTTTGACAATATTTTCGTTAAAACTAACGAAAATATCACGACTTAACCTAACCAATTATCAAGGGCGTACAGTTGATCTATTAGTAAATAGTAAATACTACTCCAGAAACAAACAATGTTATAATTAATAATAGATAACTGTACGCCCTTGATAACACTGGCCAACAAAATGAAACTTTTTTTCTCATCACAAACATGATCACACTTTTCTTAATGCATTTTTCGCGCTGATTCCGAATCTGGTTTTATTTGTTTTCGAGCACGTATAGTTATATAGATACACTGGTTTTGATATTTTTAAGTTTTTGATATTGCTATAAGAAAATTTATGGATGTATAGATCACACTTAGGAATGCTAAACAACAAATACATCATATACCTTATTCAATGTACTTATAAATAAAGAATATATACATTATTTTATTAAAAGCGCTGTGAGTGTGATTTCCTTTTGTAAATTTGGCCTGGATTGTCACGATACAGCATCCAACAATGGTCCGCCATCATGCTTTCATTCCAATATCCTTGGTAGCGCTTCTCCATCATCTGAATATCTTGATGGAAGCGCTCTCCTTGCTCGTCACTCACTGCACCAAGGTTTTCAGGAAAGAAATCTAAGTGGGAATGCAGGAAGTGAATTTTTAACGACATTCGACACTCCATTTCTTTGAAGGCATCAAGGAGGTTCTTCACTCCATCCTTATACGCAGGTGACTTGTTGCTTCCAAGAAAGTTTTCACATATCCATTTGAACGCCAGCCAAGCCTTCAATTCCAGCGGACTTAGGACTTTTTCAAATTCAGTGTCATTCAAAACCTCCCTTATTTGTGGCCCAACAAAAATTCCTTCCTTCAATTTTGCTGCAGTAACCTTCGGAAATTTCCTTGGAAGGTATTGGAACCCTTCAGAATTGACTTTACCCATTGCTTTAACAAAATTCTTCATTAAACCAAGTTTAATGTGATAGGATTGTTAGTACTGTCGTCTATCAACATGATGGTGCTCCTTGTCACTATGCCAAAATTGTTCAGGATTATCTAAATGGACGTTTTCCAAATCGCTGGATCGGACGCGGAAGCAACAGACCTTGGCCAGCGAGATCACCAGATTTAACCCCTTTAGATTTCTTTGCATGGGGCTTTATCAAATCGCACGTCTATCAGACGAAGATTACGAGACTTGAAAACTTACGTACACGTATACGAACTGCTGCAGATAACATAACCCCGCAAATGCTCCAGAATGTGTTTAGAAATGCTGCGGAACGATTTGAGCTGTGCAGGGATACTGATGGGCGTCACGTCGAATCCTACTCTTAATTATTTAATAAATGTTACCACTTTATCACTTTATGATTGAATTCCATATAATTTCCAAGTGCTTCACAAAAATAGATCCTGACTTTATGTACACCCTGTATATATAAGCTCCCTTGCTGTTCATAATAATGACTGCAGATAATGATGCAGATATTAAGGACAGTATTGTATCATGCTTCGCAGATGACACAAAGATATGTAAGGAAATATTGAACGAAGGTGACATAGGAAAATTACAAAACGACATTGAAACATTATTCCAGTGGGCAGAAGATAACAATATGAAGTTTAACGAAGAAAAATTCCAACTTCTAAGATATGGTAATAACAAGGAGCTGCAGAATAAAAGGTACAAAACTCTGCAAGACAAACAGATAACACGAAATCCACAAGTCAGAGATCTTGGAGTAATAATGTCGTCGGGTACAGAATTCAGAGAGCACTACAACAGCAAAATACAACGGCTAGAAAAATAATGGGAATCATCTGGAGGAGCTTCCGCAGCAGAAAAGCAAACATCATGCTCAAATTAGAAATTATAGAAGAGTCTAGTCCTACCAATAATTGAGTATTGCTCAATACTCACAACCCCATACAGAAAACGAGACATTGCGAACATTGAAGCTATACGAAGGATTTTTACGTCTAAGACAGAGGAAACGGAAGGTGAAGACTACTGGTCTCGACTACAATCCCTGGAACTCTACTCTCTCGAAAGAAGACGCGAGCGCTACACAATAATATACATATGGAAAATACTTGAGGGCTCTGTCCCTAACGTTAGAAATGAAACAGAAACAAACTGGAATGAGAGAAGAGGCAGATTTTGTACGGTCCCAGCTGCGGTGGTACAAAGGGTCATGAAAACGAGGATGGAAAATACCCTCAGAATACGAGGCCCAAAGCTCTTCAATGTCCTACCAAAAGAAGTGAGGAATCTCCAGCACACCGACCTGAATAACTTCAAGAACCAGCTGGACAGGTTCCTGTGCAAAGTCCCTGACCAGCCATGCGTTGCTAGCTACGAGGACAGGAGAAGATCAGATAGCATATTCCCTCCTTCACCAAATCCCGCAAATGAGGCGGGATGCTACCGAGAGGTCGACCGCAGGTCGATCTTGAACCATCGTTCAAACTCACCTAAAGTAACCTAAAGTAAGTATATATGTATTAGCCTCTCCCGAAAAGAAATTTTGGCTACGCCCCTATATATATATATATATATATATATATATATATATATATATATATAAAAGTACATATATAAAAAGAAATCTTTAAATCGATGGAGCTTAAATGAATACAAAAAAACAAGAATTTTAAAATCTTAAAATTAGATGTGAAAAGATAATTTGGTTCGAAATTTTCCATTTTGACTTTTCCCCATTTCGTGAATCCGTAATTCGAGATCATAAAACAAACGTTTCATGAATTGCAAAGGTGAAGGGCGGGAAAGGACATGCATCTCAACGTGAAACATTTGGGAAATGAAACGAACATCAGGAAATGTTTTCGACACGTCTTTTTATGCATAAAAACACCGACGAAAAATCAGGCAAAGTTTGTCACTTTGGTTTCGTTTTCTCTCACGTTCTCTCTCTTTTTTATTTCTTTTTTCAGTTAATATATATATATATATACAGGGTGTAACAAAAGTCTGTTCTCATAGGGAAATAAGATATAACAGAAATGAACTATACATTACAAACAATACAGTCAATTCATCAATTAATCCAGTGCATACTGAAATTGTATTCCATGCAATTCCATGTAATACATGCAAACACATCACGATCAGTTCTGTTATATCTTATTTCCTTATGAGAATGGACTTTTGTTACACCTTGTGTGTGTGTGTATATATATATATATATATATATATGTGTGTGTGTGTGTGTGTGTGTGTGTGTGTGTACATATCGAGCAAAGTTACACCCTTCTTGATTGAAATTGGGAGGAAACTCTTTTGATATTTTTAAGGATAAAAGTTACCCAAGAGACAAAGACGAAGATAAAACGTGGAAGCTGAAATGAAAATTGGGTCACTTGTCGTGTATTAAGACAACTCACTCGTCTTTCACTATATTTTGTACATTACTATACTCAATACAGATTATGTACACAGGTTGCATGGACGCAGTTTCACCTCTACTTTTATGTTAATTTAGGCATTATTTTTATCAATGCATAAACTAATTTAAATTTGTTTCCTATAGATATATGTCAGCCAATTATATACAGGGTGGGCCGTAAGTTTCCATACATAGGAAAAATAAACATTTTTTTATGGACAACCATTTTTATTTATATAATATGCTCTACATGGTTGCCATTGTTTTGAAAACACATTTCAATACGTGTTCCCCACTGTTGATGAACACGCATTAGCACAGTTGACGTTATGCTTGTAATGGCGTTGGTGATACGTTCCTTTAGATGATTTATGTCTCGTATCTTTTCCTGATACACCATGGCCTTCAAGTGCCCCCAAAGATAGAAATCAAGGGGGGTGAGATCTGGGGATCTGGGAGGCCACTCCACAGGACCACGCCGACCAATCCAAGCATCCGGAAACTGCTGCTGATCCAAATACCGACGCACGTGAAGACCATAATGAGGTGGAGCTCCATCTTGCTGGAAGTAAACTGGGAAGTTACCTTCCTCGTTTAGCAGGGATGGGAAAATCTCTTCTTGCAACATGTTAAGATACCTTTCGGCATTAAGATTTCCACTGACAAAAATTGGTCCAATAATTCTGTCACCCCATATCCCGGCCCACACCATCACTTTACCGGCACCTTGCATCTTCGTCGGACTCAGCCAGTTAGGGTTAGCATTACTCCAATAACGTATGTTTTGCCGATTAACCTCTCCATTGACGTAAAAATTTGCTTCATCAGTAAACAAGATCTTACGTCAAACGCATATTCTTAGGGTATCTGAAACATAAAAACAAACGTTTAATTTTTCCTATGTATGGAAACTTACGGCCCACCCTGTATATACGTATATTATGAGAGAGAAAGAGAGAGAGAGAGCAGTGAAGCTTTTATTTTGTCTACCTGCAAAAAATCTTTGCTCTGAGTGTTAGTTAAAATATACACAGGTATGTATATAATCTATATATGCATATAGAAATGCAGTTAAATTTACACACATACATATTATTATTATATTCTGTATACTATATATATATTATATATATATACATACATACTATTATTATATGTGTGTGTGTGTGTGTGTGTGTGCACACATTTATTTATTTGCATTTACATTTATACATTTATATATTGAACCTATATAAATTTAGCCTTATATTTTACTGTAATAGTACTGTATGCAATACAGGTAGACTATTCATTAAATTCGCTGAAACTGTCAGTATAAATTTTTAAGTCCATAATTTAAGGTATAATTTTTGTTCTTTCAAATTCCCATTTTGATTACATTTAACCCACAATTTACCCTTCATTTATTTTTCATTTATTTTTCAAGTAGAAAAAAGTTGGTTGTGAATTACGAAGTGAATGAAAGTATTCACGCTTCAGTCGGCAAAAGAATTTTAATTATTGATTCTGTGTTTTATGTTTATTTTCATTTAAGTTTTAGGTTCTATTATTCATTGTCATTTTATCTTTTAATCATACTAAAGTTTTAATTAAAATTTAATTAGTGTTTTTCATATACAGTATATATAAAACGAATTTGAACACAAAACTCCCTTATATCCACAAAAGACTTTTGAAGGCCGTGCCAAGGCCAAGCGAGTGAAGTCTTGAGAATGTTACTACATTGCTTTACTACATACACGAAGTACAGAGTGAGGCACCTTTATTTAAACACACCAACTCGTCTTTCCTGTTAACGCGTTCGAGTATACCTTCACAGTGATTCCCCCGACCCCCTAAAAATAATAATGAATCGTTACACGGAGATCGTGATGAACCATTCTACCTTTAAGGCATCACCATTGAAGTGTCACACACTATAAATTTCTAAGTGGAACTAATCATTTTATCTTGTTTTCTCATCCATTTTACAATATTTATAAAATAAATTAGAATTGTTCGTTCTTCCAGAATAAAAAAACACTTATTATCATTAGGCCCTTTTGAATTTGATTAGTAGTTTACGCTGTACGCCAACCTATACATTCATCCGTGACTAGAGAACTTTCTTCGTTTGATCGACTATCCGTTTCTTATACAATATACATGACAGACTTGGTTAATATTTTTTATGTTAAATACAGAAGAAATACTTGAATAACGAACTTTACGTTTGGCAAACATTAATCAAATAAAGAAGTAACGAAGTCTATTCTTGGTTTTCAGGTCTACCATAAATTGGTAACATTTAAAGAAATTAAAATATTTCAGTCCCTCCAATTGGATAAAGAATATTAGAATGAAGTATTATGTGAAAATGAATCTAAATTCACTAAAATTTCCGGAGCTATTGAAGAATAGGGACCCCAGCCTTCTTTAGTTAGCTTTATAAGGCTAACTAAACGAAAATATCATGACCTAACCTAACCAATCGTCATGGGCGTACAGTTAACCTAACGATTGGTTAGGTTAGGTCGTGATATTTCGTGTGTTAGCCTTATAAGCCTAACTAAAGAAGGCTGGGGTCCCTATTCTTCAATAGCTCCAAATTTCCCACAGTATTTATAAAAATTGAGGATAATGGTTTCTTTTTTGTATTAAAATGCATAACTTGCGTAATATCATAAATTCCAGATTTATATTACATATTTCGTAACAGAGAATATCACCAGATAAATTTAAACTTTAATGCCTGCCTTCTTTCGTAACCTTCTTCTTGCTTCTCTTTTGCTTCGCATTTTCATTTAAACTAAATTTCATTTGAGTAAAAGAAGTGAATTTGGGCAAAAAACTTCGCAAGTATCTAAATCATCATTGCAAACTTGATGACCTACATACGTTATCGCGTCTTTGAAGAGTGTATCATCGAATCTACTATAAATTAATGAAAAGAAAGCTTCATTACACTATAGCAAGTTCTTACATATCGTAGAACATCTTCCATGAAACGGAGAAATGAATCCACTAACTGCATGACTGAAGCCCCCTTAAAAATGAATAAATAAAAGCCTGTTTTCCTTACTAATAATCGTTCTACGCGTAAAGAGACGAATGTGATAGAACTATATACTACAGGGTGTCCCGTAAGTCTGGACCCATAGGGATTTATAATATATTTTTTTATTATATTATTATTATTTTATTATTATTATTTTTTTATTATTTTTTATTATGATTTTTATTTGTGGGGCCACTTGAAAGCCAAAGTGTACGAGGTCAAACTTCAGAACATTTTCCACCTTAAAGCACGCATTGTGGAGGCGTGTCAAGAAATTTCTGCGACTGTGATTCAGAAAGTGCTGTCGCAGTGGAGATTGCGTCTTCAACTATGTGTGCGACACAACGGCGGACACTTTGAACAGATTATATAATAAATTTTTGGACTATTTTGTAATTTTATTATTTTTCCCTATGGGTCCAGACTTACGGGACACCCTGTATAATAACAAAATGAATACTTGTCGTTTGCCAAAGAAACGCGAATCATGGAATTGCAAAATCGCGGTAGAATGGTATTATCACAACGTTACTCAAAACTCTTAAAAAATACTAACTGTATCAGATACCTATTAAGAATAATTTATTTCCTTATCACGACAACATTATTTTATATTTTTATACATTCGCAGTACTTTTTGTATAAGAATAACAACGTATAAATGACAGCTTTTATGATATATGAAAGTGACAGACCTTTAACTTATATTGTAATATTACTAACAATTTATGACTCGTTCCGATTCAGAAATATGTTAATGAAATAAAATTGTGAAACTAAAATATTTATCGCAATATTTACTTACGTTTTAGAATATATATATATATATATATATATATATATAATATATATATATATATATATATATATATAATGTAACATCAACAAACCCATTTCCCCAGTACGTTGGAGGAGTGAGTGTGTTCCAAGGGTCACACGAGTCAGAGCAGAAACAGAGTAAGTGGTCAACTCAACTCCACCCGATGCTGGCGGCTAGCAGCAAACCACTGATACACCGCTCATTATTATTACAGTATTATAATTATTATTATAATATATGCACACACACACACACACACCTTTGGTTAGCTTCCGCCCGAATTGTTCATTCTGACGAAGGTCAAGCTTTTCATTCCACCTTAGACCTACAGTTTAACGTGGAATCCGAACCACGCCCCATCAGCAGCCCAGCGTCTTAACCACTAGGCACCTAGGGTACCCATTTATCTACCAACCACTTTCTTTATTGTGTGGAAGGATGAACAGCTGGGTTTCGCTGCGCGCCGGCTGCCGTCGGGTTTCGAACCGGTGCCGATGGATTCGTAGTTAGCGACGCTAACCACTACACCACCGAGGCGCTCTCTCTCTCTCTCTCTCTCTCTCTCTCTCTCTATATATATATATATATATATATATATATATATATATATATATATATATATATATACTGTATGTGGAACAGGAGAAACAGCATTTTGTCGAGATTATCTTGAAGGTGGTTTCAACAAAATATATGTTTGTGTGTGTGTGTGTGTGTGTGAAAAACATATATGGCCATGCGCCTGTTAGTCGTATCCGCAGGTAGACATCGCGAGGAAATGTATCTTTCATAGGGGTTACGCATGAGGGGAGGTTGCTATAGCAAAAGTTCCACGCAAATAGTCGATTTAAAAATAGGAACATACTAGCGGAGCGACCCGGCGTTGCCGGGGTGGATGTTGAATATGCACGGTTAGGTAAACTGAATGCCCGGTTAGGTTAATTGAATGCCCAGTTAGGTCAACTGAATGCCCGATTAGGTTAATTAAATGGCCGGTTAGGTCAACTGAATGCCCTATTAGATTAATTGAATGCCCGGGCACGTTAATTGAATGCCCGGTTAGGTTAATTGTACACCCTTGACGATTGGTTAGGTTAAGTCCTAATATTTTCGTTAAAGCCAACGAAAATATCACGACTTAACCTAACCAATCGTCAAGGGCGTACAGATGACCTAACCTGGCATTGAATGAACCTAACCGGGTATTCAATAATTTTACCATAGGTTTCGTAATGATCTTGATGACATCATTTAATGTTTTAAAATTAATTATTTAGTTTATTAACACCCATGTGCACAACCTCGGGACCTAGTCAATATGTGTGTGAAGTTTCATGTTTGTAACTGCTTCCATTTTGGAGTTATGGCTGATGGCTGGAACACACACACACATACATACACACACACACACACGTCTTTTTATTATATATTTATTATTATTATTATTATAGATAAACAATAGACTGGTACAAATTTATAACCGAAAGACTTCCGAAAATCAACAATTTTTGATAAAGAAAAGGGGAAAATTGGTTTTGTAGGCCTAGGGGGTCCGAAATTTTCATAAAGTGGAAAATAATTGCTATTTTCTTACTTACAGCGACAGGCATAATGATATTAGGATACCTAATAGATTTTCTAAAAATGATCTTCAACTATAAAAGCGCATCTAATCAGATAACTTAATTAACGTATTTCTATGACAACTAAAAAATAGAATGATAAATCAATATCCTATCAAATTGTTTGTGTATACGTAAAATTATTTGTACAAAAGCCACAGTAATAAAACGCACAAAAGTCACGGTAAATAATTTCGAGTGTGGCTCGTTTAACTTTAAACTCGTGTTTATTTAAATTGACCGTTTTAATTATGTAATTTTTTGTATTGAATCGATAAAGAAATCTTTTGTGAATCGAAAAATGTCAAAATTATAACAAATATCAAAATATTTTGTATAAAAATCATCGAATTTTAAAAATGCATGTTTGTTTTTAGTTTTTGGCAAAAAGTTCTTTATGAATTTTAAAAATATATACTTTTTTTGAATTGAATCGATAAATAAATCTTTTGTGAATCGAATGATATTAAATGTTTAGTAAATATTGACTTATTTTGTGTCAAAATTATGATTAAAAATTAAAAATTAAAAAAATGCGTGTACAGGCATGGGAAGAACTGTACCCCTAAAAGGGGAGAAGGAATTATGTTAGGGAATTTTTTTTAGCATGGGCACTGCACAATAAAAAGACGCATCGAATGGTGAAAACCGCATTGTTCTACACCAATTGTAGCGCCCTGTAGTGTGCGCAAAAAAAACTGTTATATATATATATATATATATATATATATATATATATATATATATAAGGCTTCATTTCTGAAATAGTATATTAGATTAAAAAAGAAATTGATAACTCGTAAGTAATTTATTTTGCTTCTAAAGAACGATTGCAAAGATTACAGAAAAAATAAATGGAATGTTACTTTCTGCCTCATAATTATGTGATGTCGTAGTTTTGGATAATGAAACAGAAAAATGAAAAGGAATAGAGACATTATAAGGGAATTAGATATCTCAAGGAGAGAGAGAGAGGAGAGAGAGAGAGAGAGAGAGAGAGAAGAAAAATGGTAAAAATGAAAGAAAAAAATAAGAGAAAGGAAACGAATGACCGCAAAAAATGAGATAAAACTGAAGGAGGACATAAAAAAATAAAATAATAAAGAATAAATAATAATAATAAATAATAATAAACAGATTTACGACGAAAGCAGTTAATTTTTATTAAAAAGATTAAATGAAAAATTAAAATTACTAAAAATATAAAATATAAAATTATTTCTACATTTTTTAATCCATTGAAAACAAGGAATATAAAATTTTAAGTTTACTTTAACATTTACTATTTTAAAATGCTTTGAACCCCATTTATATTTAATTAATTAATAATAATAATAATAATTAGTACGATAAAGAAAAAAGTGCCATGGTATAAAATATGTTTTCCTTCTATATTAAAGTAATATATATTCCATATACGTATGTATTAATTGACACGCAGTATAAATAATTGTCTGGAAACGCACTCAATTTACTTCCTCTATCCTTTCATCTGACCCGAATTTTCAACCACAAATCCACAATTTCATACGATATAAAACGTTATTAAATTTAATATTTGAACCAGTGTATATATATATATATATATATATATATATATATATATATATATATATATATATACAGGGTGATTCACAAAAATTTAACACGTGGGTTTTTCTGTAACAGGGATTTGAAGCTTAAAGAGTTCTGAATAAGCATTTGAAATGGCAACAAGGCTGAGTTTGGAGGAAAGAAGGAAGTTGCGGCCTGGATGGAAGTGTATCAGTTTCCTACAGTCGTACAAAACACAAAAAATGTTTACAAATAAATTGGAGAGAGAGAGAGAGAGAGAGAGAGAGAGAGAGAGAGAGAGAGAGAGAGAGAGAGAGGTAGGGGCAGGGACACGAGCTTGACCTCCATAAAATGAGGGGTCAAACTTGTGCCAGTTATATATATATATATATATATATATATATATATATATATATATATATAATATATATATATATATATATATATATATATATATATATTAAACCGCTTAACAAAATTTACAAACTGTAAAAACTTGGTAAATATATGTTTCATTATCATCAGAAAAATTTAAAATTTTGCAATTTGTGACGCCACTATTATTATTACCTACATATATATTTATAAAAAAAGAAATTAGTATCATTTCAAGCTGTGTTAAAAAAATCACTCCTATTATTTTGTTATATATTTGGTACTTGATATTATTTATAAACTTGTTAAAGTTAACCTACTTTCTGCTTTGAGTTGATGAAAAAATAGCAAAACGGGTTTTTGGAACTGGTTCTCGTTTGTCCATTTTCTACCATATAAGCAACACACGCTTTACAAGATATTTGAACTGGATTTTTCCCGTCATAAAATATACGTAATGCTTGCCTTAAACAGGACAAAAAATAAGGGTCGTTAACTGGCAGGCCGGCGGTAACGGATGCTTGGCCTACTGAACTTCAACGGTACGAAAGAAACAACATAGCAAGTTACTCGATTTGGGAGAGGGACAGCTTTCACTATCTAAACAGGATATGATATTTGAGAGAAAGACCAGGAAATTAACTACAGGAGTTCATTACGTGCATATTTTCCGATCTTTTACATTTATGCAATATTACGTAGCCTGAAGATCTGTGTAAAGTCATTTTAAACATCGTTTATAAGAGCATTACGCGTGGGTTTTGTTTTTACTCTTTGTAAGTAAAATTGGTATGGTTTTCATTCACACTCCTTGCAAAATATTCCTATTTTTTATCATTGCAAAACTTTTACGTTTCATTTAAGATCCAAGAAGTTTTTTATTTCAAAATGTGAGTTGGACGTTTATTATGCAAATAGCCGAAGGCAAACTGTTATAGTATATATGTATATATAAGTTGCGGGCAAAAGTTTGGAAATCCACTACTAAATTCTGGAAAATGTTTCAATTGTGATGCATCCAGTAAAAGTGTAAATTTTCAGCCATAATATGTACAAATATATTGTCATGTATTTAAAAAACAATGAGTAAACGGAAATCGACGACAGATAAAAACAGATAATGATGTTTATTTCTCAAAAAAACAGCACAGAAGTTTAGGTAGTACTCTTTAAATCCCAAACTCGTAAAATTTCCCGTATACACCTGAATACATTACAGGGGTATGCAGTTAGTTAGTTAGAATTTATTTGTATATACGTCCTTGCAAAGTTTAGTTAGAAATATTTACTTCATACAATCTGATAGGTACATCTTCAGCGTTTCAGGCATCAAAGCTTCGAATTTCTAATTCAATGTCAAACCAGAACACCTGAAACAGAAGAATATTGTTCACAAGTCTTAAGAAGGATACAAGAGACTATCGAACTGTCTCGACTTGCATGCTACTACGATCCGGAACGTCATAAAGAATTGAAGTATAGTTTGGTGTTGTTGCATCCTTACTAAATTCAGGAAAAATATTCCCAGAACAGCGAGGAAGCTTGTCCGAGATATCGTCGAGAACCTACAACGCACTGACAAGGACCTCCATTTATCACATGAAGCGGCAGTTACTTCAGTGTCTATCTGAATGGTTCACATAACACTTCACAAGAATTATGTATATGAGATTGGTTTTTGGTTTTTTTTTTATGCAGGAAGGAGGAGCCAAGGGGAAATGCCCACAAAAGCGCCCCTCCCATAGAAGAAGAAGAAGAGAGCCAAAATCAAGGTCAGGGGTTTTCGAGATGCCTAAACACACTGCGTTTGAAAGATGGGAGGTCATAGACAGGAGGAAAGATGGATTGAGGAAGATTGTACCAGAGTTGACCGGTTGAGTGGATGAAAGAATGAAAATACCGATTAACCCTTGCATTAAATAGTTGGACAGAAAAAGAATGAGAAAGTGTAGAAAGTCTGGTACTGCATGCTCTCCTTAAAGGAGGAGGCATGCAGTTAGAGAGTTCAGAAGAGCAATGTCCATTATGATAGCGATAGTAAAGAGAGAGTCAGGCAACATTGAGGCGAAGAGAGAGAGATTGAAAACAATCAGTAAGAGGTGGGGAATTGATGAGACGAAAAGCCTTTGATTCCACCCGGTCAAGTACGGCTGTGTGGGTTGAACCACCCAACACATGAGAAGCATACTCCATACAGGGGCGAACAAAATCCCTGTACAGAGAGCAACTGATGGGAGTGAAGAAACCGCGGAGGCAGTACAGCACACCTAACCGATTAGAGGCTGCTTTAGAAAGAGAGTATATGCGGTCTTTCCAGGAAAGATCACGAGAGAAGGAAATGGCAAGAATGTTAAGAGAAGAGGAAGAATTGAGTTGTGTGTTGTTGAAGGTAAAGGGATAGTCGTGTGGAAGATTGTGACGAGTAGACAGATGGAGGAACTGAATTTTTGAGGCATTGAAAGCCACAAGGTTTTCTCTGCCCCAATCAGAGATAGCATAAAGATCAGAGGTCAGGTGCTCCATAGCCGTACTACGCGAATCATGGAGTGACTGTTGAGAGGGACGCTTTGTGAAGCGGGTGGAGAAGTGAAGAGTGGAATCATCGGCATAGGAGTGAATAGGACAGGAAGTGCGAATTAAAAGATCATTGATAAATGAAAGGAAAAGAGTGGGTGACAGGACAGAACCCTAAGGAACATCAATGTTAATAGCTTCAGGAGAAGAACAGTGGCCATCTACACCTGCAGCTATAGATCGGCCAGAAAGGAAATTAGAGATGAAGGCACAGACAGAAGGATAGAAACTGAAGGAGGGCAGTTTGGAAATTAAAGATTTGTGCCAGACTCTATCAAAAGCTTTTGATATGTCTAGCGCAATAGCAAAAGTTTCATCGAAATTCTGAAAGGAGGATGACCAAGAGTCAGAGAGATATGCAAGAAGATCGCCAGTAGAGCGTCCCGTGCGGAATCCATACTGACGATCTGAAAGAAGATTGTGAGGAGAAAGGTGTTTAAGAATCTTCCTATTAAGGATAGATTAAAAAACTTTGGAAAGGCAAGAAATCAAAGCAATTGGATGATAGATGAAGGGTTGAGAGCGGTCACCCTCCTTTGGGACAGGCTGAATGAAAGCGAACTTCCAGCAGGAAGGAAAAGTACTAGATGAGAGACAAAGACGAAAGAGTTTGCCTTGGAAGGGTGTCAGCACAGAAGCATAGTTCTTAAGAACAACAGGAGGGACACCATCAGTGTCCTAGAGTTGAGCCCAGATAGGGCAGAAAAAACATTTTTAGAAGAGATTCTTATTTCAGATGTAATAAAGTCAGAGGGGGGAGGAGATGGAGGAACAGTACCGGAATCATCCAGGGTTGAATTGTAAGCGAAAGTTTGAACGAAGAGTTCAGCTTTGTCAGGAGAAGAGACGGCAACTGTGCGTTGGGATGGAAAAGAGGAGGGAAGGAAGAGGAAGTAAAGTTGTTGAAGAGGTTCTTAGCTAGATGCCAGAAAGAGCGAAAAGAATTAGAATTGGATAGATTTTCACATTTTTGTGGATGAAGGAATTTTTGGAGAGTCGAAGAACAGATTTTGCACAATTCCGAGCAAAAATATAAGCTGAGTGAGAGTCAAGAGTTGGATGGCGACGGTACCTTCTGAAAGCCTCCTCTCTTTTGTGGATAGCATTAGAACAAGTAAAGTTAAACCAAGATTTTTTGCATTAGTAGTAGGAATAGAATATGGAATGTATGCCTCCATGCCCGAAAGAATCACCTCTGTGATGCGTTTAGCACACCCAGAAGGGCCCCGGCCACGGAAGCAGTAATTATTCCATGGAAAATCACAGAAATACTGCCTAAGGGCCTCCCAATCAGCGGCGCCGAAGTGCCGAATACGAGAACAAGTTCGGTCATTGCATACATATATGCAACGTCCACCTTTGGAGTGAAATTGAGTATGGACAAAGTAAGAGAGTACAGAAAAGAGGTTGCTGTCAGTCGTCCCAGACACCTGAGTTTCAGTGAGGAAAAGATGAGGTTTAGAGGAGGAGAGGTGGTGTTCAATAGATTGAAAATTTGAGAAAAGGCCACGAATGTTGCCGAAGTTTAAGAAAAGTAAATCAGACAGAGGTCCAGAACATCTCGAATGGGCGGTAGCAGATCCAGCCCCGCTGCCCGGGTCTGCGTTCCCGGTATCGGCAGGGGGGGGGGAGCCAGAAGTGGGGACATTTATGGTCCCCTCCCCAGGGGACTCCGATGCTCTTGAAGTTGATGCTATTTTTTTTTTAATTTTGGAAAAATTATGTAGTGTGTAAGATGCATGTGTATGTAGTGAGGAATAGGGAGAGAAGTGTGTGTTTAAGAGCATGCTGGACTGCTCACAGGGTAGATGAGACACGGAAAAAGATCAGGTAAGGAGAACAGTGACAGGAGAAACGGGAGTTCCAGCACCCCCTATCTTCTGTCTAACGCCTCCCACCCCCTCCGGAGTACTTCCTTGGTCGATTGGTGTCTACAATCTCCTCCTTACAAGAAAAAAGCCACTACCGCGTTCTCATCACAAAGTTGTACGTCTCAAGAGTCCTGGAACAAAATTATCTGATTTGATGAGACAAAAATCTAACTTTTCGGCCACAATTAAAAGAGGTTTCCTTGGAGGAAAAAGAGCAAGGCATTTAATTAAAAGAGCACCATCCCGACAATGAAGCACAGTAGTGGTTCCATCATGCTTTGAGTCTGTGTGTATCTGCAAGTACGGGCAATTTGGTTCGAAATGATGGAGCAATGGATTCAGCAAATATAAGTAGGTTTTGGATGAAAACCTTCTGCCTTCGGTGAGGAAGATGAAGCTGGCACGTGGACGGATATCCCAACAGGATAATGAACCGAAGCATACATCCAAAAGTACAGAAAGTTCGGATAGAAGAAAATCAAAGTTTTGGAGTGGCTTTCACAGTTCCCGGACCTCGTTGTTATTGATCGTCTTGGGGTAGATCTGAAGCGATGGTTCATGCAAGAAATATGAAGAATTTTAGCGAGTTAGGGGCATTTTGTTAAAAAGAATAGATGCGGCTACCAAATGAACAAACCCAATAGATGGTACAAGGCTATATGAAGCGTCTGCTTGAAGTAATTGCAGCAAATGGAGATTTGAGTTACTGAGTTGAAGGGTGACTAAACATTTTTAGGTGCTACTATAGCGTGCGGTCTACAAAGATATCTTTAGTCTACAAAAGAATTTGCGCTGAAGTGACCTGACCTGACTTGAATTTATGCTCATCTGACCTGACTTGAATTTGTGCTGACCTGACCTGAATTTGTGCTGACCTGACCTGATCTGACCTGAAATGACTTGACTTCATCTTTTGGGGACGAATGTGAGTTGAAGGCGGACTATAAAAGGGGGAATCATGAAGACAAATATTAGTTCAATTACATTAAAACAAAAAGTTTAAAGGACAAATGAAACAAACAATTCATTCTATGGGATATAATGCCCGAAATACCACAACTTAACCTAACCAATCGTCAAGGGCATGCAGTTGACCAAACCGGGCATTCAATTAACCTAACCGGGCATTATATCCCATAGAATGAATTGCTTGTTTTATTTGTCCTTTAAATTTTTTGTTTTAATGTAACTGAATTTGTAAATATGTTGTAGACCGCACGTTAGAGTGTTAATATCTTTGTAGACTGCACGCTATAGTAACACCCTTTTTTATATCTGTTGTCGATTTCCCTTTACTCCTTATTTTTTATAAATATATGGCAATATATTTATACATATTATGGAATAACACGCGTGGACACGCGTGGTTTTTGTATGAAACAAAACTGCCCCTCAACAGGATTCCTTGAATAGGAGTGACGAACGCTACCATCAAAGTACGACGGAATAAAAGTTAGCACAACCTGTCATATATTTAAATCACGCGACTCCTACTCAAGGAGTCCCGGGTTCGAATCCTGGTGGAGGCAATTTTGTCTTATACATATTATGTCTGAACATTTATACTTCTCTGGATGTATCACAACTCAAACATTTTGAAACGTTTAGTGGTGGTGCCCAAACTTTTGGATGCAAATGTAAGCAAATAATTAATAGTAGACCCCAAACCATTATTATACAAACAGTATAAAATAACGTATAATACTGTTAGTCAGGTAGCTTAACAAAATGAAGGAGGCATTCCTGACAAAAGCACCAACTTTTTTCTGACACTTTATTAGGTATTATTCAGCTTTTTATTGGAACCAAAAACTCTGACATGGATGGAGCTTTCATTTGGCCCGTTGCAATACTGACCCTAATTTTGGTATGAAGTTACACCTAAAAGGCATTGGATTTTCCAATCTTTCTATATAGTAGAATTAGGATATAAGATTGTCAGTCCTCTGTATGTAGAATATAAAAACACTGTAATTCAGTATATTTAGAATACAAAACACACTAATTTGATATAGCACGATATTAAACAGCTAAACAAAAAATAAAAACATCATAATGTATGTAGAATATAAAAACACTTCAATTCAAAACATACAGCGAGTTCAGTTATATGTCACATTTGCAGCTGCAAAGCTCTGTGCTTTTCCAGTGTGTCTTCTTGCACGAACACCTTGCACTACAGCCACTCACGCTTTTGCACCCACACTTCACCAGTTCACTGCATGCTTTGGAGGCCATCGGTAGTGTGCTCCACACAGGAAGCCAGGACTTGCTCTCTCTCTGTCAAATGACCATCCCCACCCTTCTGGAGTAGGAGTCTGCTGCTAGGCTAGTTCACATGTCGTCCAGATTCCAGCTTGGTAGGCAGCGTGCCTCGAGTGTTGCAACAAAGCCTCCTGAGTCGGTGGAATGTTCTCCATCGTTTTGCTCTTTTTGCAGAACAACTCCCTCCGTGCCTCATTGACAGATTCCAGTGTGTTTGTTTTGTCACAGATGACGACTTTGAAGCGTAGATGAATGCCTGGATGACCTCAGGGTAAGAATTCCAGGCTTCCCATGTTGACGTCTTCCCCTTTCCATATAATGCTAAGGTTGTGTCACACCCTGTTAAACTGTGGAACAGGGGAAGAAGGGCTGTGGACTTGTCTTTTCCCAGAGTATGGCAGATGGCATTGATATGTAGGTACATGAAGTTCTTGCCACTGCCAAAGGGCAACCCATATGTCTGCAAGTGGATATTTGGCGACGATGACGTCCACAGTGCGCACCAAGCAGATGTTAGAACCACTCTCCATGACATCTTGCAAGTGAATCAGTATTCTTGTATCTGCTTCCTCATGGTCACACTTCGGCATGCAGTGGCTGGTGCCTCTGCTGACAACTGTGCTGCTAGATGTGATGAAGATCTACTTGTCGTCTGGGCATTCGGTGGATGCAACCTTGCTGGAGAGGAATGCAAAGAGCTCTTGCTTATTGGTGGGGTCACGCAGGAAATATGGCCAGTTACCTGGAACCTTATTTCGACCGGCGACCTTCCCCCTGATGCCTTTGCCGCGTTTCTCTCTGGTTGACTCTTTGATGCTGCTGGATACATAGGTGTCCCAGACCACGTCAACTGCTGCATGATGTGAGGAAGAAAGACACCACTGGCATATTTATCAAACGTTGGTGATTGGCAGGAGGTGCACCACAGCAGCACCATCAAGTATTTTCACATCGAAGGACCTAGGAGGTTCCGACTGTGGCTCATCTGTCTCGTGGGTCAGAATGCTCAGCAGATCCGACTTCTTCCCCTGTCGTAGCTTACCTCTGTCAGAGAGAGATGAAGGATGTGGATGATTTTCGTGCTTGAAGAAGGTACCCATGTCTCCATCACTGCTGCTTGACTATGTACGAGTATAATCTGGGGAAGAGTGTCACATCATCCTTCAGCAGTGAGATCTGCCCTGCCTGCTTGGTCTTTGACTTAGGTGTTGGACAACTAAACAGAGGCAGGGAATTCTTTTTGATGGGCTCATGGATACAGCGTTTGCGGTCAGTTAGCACTGACTGACGGTAGGCGTTGTATTGCTCCCTGCCCACTGCTTCCACGGTACGGACTGTGTTGACAACAGACTCGTCGATAACATTCTGTGTGTCCAGTTGAAAAGTTCAGGGCTGTCATCTAGGAAAGGATTGCTCATCTCAGAGAGAGCCTGAACCAGATCTATTGTTTGCTCTTTGAATGTCTTCTGTGTTAACACTCCCTCTTCATGGTGGTGTTGTTGATTTTCTTCTTCTGAGGTGTACTCCTCCTCAAACTCTTGGAGAAATCGTGCATGCTCAGGTCCAGCTATCATCCACTTCTTGAAAGCTGAAGGAGTCTCAGTCAGTCCCACTGCACACCCTGAACCCTTCACCTGCTCAATGTTCTGCTCGTGAGCCTGGTCGATTGGTATGGATGAGAATCGCTTGGTTGTCTTTGAAACAACCCAATAGCCGTTGTCTTCGAATTCCTCTTGGATGGCTGCAGGTAGGCTCACCATGTCCCCTAGGTGCACGGGACTCCACCTGGCATAGTTGTGATGGTCAAGGGCAAAGAACCAACCAACCAAAGCCTTGAGTGATTCCACATGCAGGAGGAAGTCTCGTTCTCGGTGGGCCCGCACGAAGATCAGACCAAAGCTTTCCATCTTGAGAATGGTATTCTACATGTTTGAATGTTGCTGCTGCCAAGCAATATGCATAGTATTATAACATTCTACAACAGTAATTAAATTCTCAGAGCCAATATCTTTATTTCTAACCGAAAAACTGATTTTTTCCTGGTTTTCGTCCATCCATTTTGAAAAATGGCTGAAACAAGCTCCAGCAAACTCAAATTACTTGGTTCCAAAAAAATATCAAAATTTACACCACACATATTGTCAGGAAAAAAAATGGTGCTTTTGTCCGGCATCAGGGGCAGATTTAGATTTCCTGACGCCAAGGGCCATACTGATTTAGCCGCCTTTCGGACACTTACGAAGTTATCATTTAGCAATAAATAGTTATTTGATATAAGGGTTTTCAGTAAAATGCAGTAAAATGGTTTAGGCATTTACTCTAGCAAAATATATCTTAACATATAAAATATTTTTATATCAATCATAATATATATATATATATATATATATATATATATATATATATATATGAAAATTATTTCACGAAAGTAACACGTGAAAAATATTTATGATGAATAAAACCACGAAGGAAAGGAAACACAAAAATGGTGCTCAAGCGCTTTCGTCTAATGACATCCTCAAGAACACTGAAGTACATACAAAGGATACAGCCTATATATAGGTTACAGAAAGAAAAAAAAGAAAAAAGGAATAATATATATATATATATATATATATATATACACACCTTTGGTTAGCTTCCGCCCGAATTGTTCATTCTGACGAAGGTCAAGCTTTTCACTCCACCTTAGACCTACAGTTTAACGTGGAATCCGAACCACGCCCCATCAGCAGCCCAGCGTCTTAACCACTAGGCCACCTAGGGTGCCCATTTATCTACCAACCACTTTTTTTATTGTGTGGAAGGATGAACAGCTGGGTTTTGCTGCGCGCCGGCTGCCGTCGGGTCTCGAACCCGGGGCCGATGGATTCGTAGTCAGCGACACTAACCCTATATATATTAGGGTTGCACCGATAAGCAAATTAGCCGATTACCGATTACCGATTAATCGGCCTAAAATAATCGGCCGATTACCGATTAATCGGCCGATAATTCTTTTTATATACTGTATAAGTGTATAGCACTATATGGTTACTGAATTACGCCGCTTATACCTATTATACTGGTAAATAGGAGCACACAATATAAAACGTAGGCCTAATATCTAATATTTTTTTTATGTAATATTAATCTAATATTTTTAGAACTATTTACATATTCTAATTCTTTAATTTCTTTTACAGATTAAATTAAGCATTTTAATGAAAGTTGCCAAGAAATTTTATATTTTTGTTACAAATTTAAATAACATAAAGCCCTTATGGCTCCAAGCATTGCATGGAAATATTTTAAAGTAGATAAAAATAACAAAATTATTTGCAAATGCACCCTATGCAATGTTTCCATCTCAAATTTTGTTTATCGTTAGAGAGTAGGTTAAGGCCACTTTTGTTTTGCAACAGGAAAGCTTAAATGGATTCTTTTGTTCAGTAAGGTACAATACTTTTTTTGTTTTAATAAATGGAGTGATAATGGAGTAAATTAATTCAATAATACTCTGCCTATTATTCTCCAAACAATGCAAATTGGTAGAAAATATTTAATAAAAAACAAGCAAAATATTATTTAAGTTCATTCCATGTCTAGGATAACTGAAATTCTTAAACCAGGGATGCAATTTCTGTAATGTAATAAACAAAGATGACCGAGTATGAAAACCGATTAATCGGCAAAAAAAAACCGATGACCGATTCATCAGCAAATGGCCGATATGGCCGATTACCGATTGTCAACCGATTAATCGGTGCAACCCTAATATATATATATATATATATATATATATATATATATATATATATATATATGCAATAAACGGAGAAGTAAAAATAAAAATTAAAAATTAAAGGATTATCAGAGAGGCATACAGATTTGTAAGGAAAAAATATCGATTTTTAGCACAAGATCAAATGAATTATAAAAATTCAAATTTATACTGGAAATCTGCCCGGGTTTTAACACTTTGCCTTTTTTGGTTAAGTTTCGATGTATATAAAAATAAAATGAAAATTAAAAGTTAATAAAGTAGCATACAAGTTTACCAAAGATTTAGCGTTCTACGCTTCTTATCTAAATCTGTTTTGAAGGAATTCAAAACAACAGGATCGAGTTGAAAAAGACCTTTGCTTATGTTGAAGTTATTTGAAAGTTGGATAATGGCAGACTCAAGAATATTTCTATTAACAATGTTGCTAGAGTGGAATAAAACTGAAGCATTATTCCAATCAGTACAGTGGGATAACTCTGACAAATGGACAAAAAGGGCACTGGACAACTGTCCTGTTCTAACGGAATATTGATGCGTTTTATACGTGTGTGCAAATCCTTTCCCGTCTGACCTATGTAAAAGGAATCACATTGTTTACAACCAATTTTATAGATAATGCCTGAATTATTGGTAGGGCTATTTTTTACTATGATATTTTTCACAATATTGTTATATGAAAATACTACATTAATATCCAAAAGTTTAAGTACATTAGCAATACCGTTGATTTTTTCTAATTCGGCATCGATGTATTCCGGACTGGCGATCCTAAGGGCGCGGAGAAACATTGATGAAAAAATGGCCTTCTTAGTGGGGGTGTCATGTCCCGAGAAAAAGTGTAAGTAGGACAAATTGTTTGTTGTTTTCCGATAGATACTAAACTTAAAACCTGGGCTTTCCCTATGTACACGCACATCCAAAAATGGGATTGAATTGTCTTGTTCCACTTCTAAAGTAAACTTAATGGAGGGGACTTGATCATTTAACTGAAGGAGGAAGTTATCCAGGTCACGATTCATGGGCCAGATACACAAAATATCGTCGACGTACCGCAACCAAGGGATGCCAACCCCCAGGATTCTCGGAATGTAAGTAATTTCGAAAAACTCCATATAAATATGGAGAGGAGGGGCGATAAGGGGTTGCCCATGGCCATCCCAAAAACTTGTTGATAATACTCGTTATTGAAAGTGAATTTACAGTCTTTGATGCAAAGCTTAATAAGTTCTAAAACAATGTGTGAAGGTAGTGGCAGGTCATACTTATGTAATTCTTGGGAGAAAAAGTCAAGCATATCGTCAATCAGCACTTTTGTAAACAATGAACAAACGTCAAAACTGATCAATCTATCGTTAGTTTCAGTACGTGCATTATTCAATTTTTCAGTAAGATCCATGGAATTTTTTACATGTGAATCAGAGATAGTTCCGAGAATGGGGGACAAGACTTTGACAAGCCATTTGGAGAGTTTATAAGTAATAGAGCCCACCGAGCTAATAATAGGGCGCATAGGGTTGCCAGGTTTGTGGGTTTTAATAAGACCGTAAAGGTAGGGCAGAGAAGGTGAAGTGGACATGACCTTCTCTGCCCTACCTTTACGGTCTTATTAAAACCCACAAACCTGGCAACCCTATGCGCCCTATTATTAGCTCGGTGGGCTCTATTACTGATAAACTCTCCAAATGGCTTGTCAAAGTCTTGTCCCCCATTCTCGGAACTATCTCTGATTCACATGTAAAAAATTCCATGGATCTTACTGAAAAATTGAATAATGCACGTACTGAAACTAACGATAGATTGATCAGTTTTGACGTTTGTTCATTGTTTACAAAAGTGCTGATTGACGATATGCTTGACTTTTTCTCCCAAGAATTACATAAGTATGACCTGCCACTACCTTCACACATTGTTTTAGAACTTATTAAGCTTTGCATCAAAGACTGTAAATTCACTTTCAATAACGAGTATTATCAAAAAGTTTTTGGGATGGCCATGGGCAACCCATTATCGCCCCTCCTCTCCAATATTTATATGGAGTTTTTCGAAATTACTTACATTCCGAGAATCCTGGGGGTTGGCATCCCTTGGTTGCGGTACGTCGACGATATTTTGTGTATCTGGCCCATGAATCGTGACCTGGATAACTTCCTCCTTCAGTTAAATGATCAAGTCCCCTCCATTAAGTTTACTTTAGAAGTGGAACAAGACAATTCAATCCCATTTTTGGATGTGCGTGTACATAGGGAAAGCCCAGGTTTTAAGTTTAGTATCTATCGGAAAACAACAAACAATTTGTCCTACGTACACTTTTACTCGGGACATGACACCCCCACTAAGAAGGCCATTTTTTCATCAATGTTTCTCCGCGCCCTTAGGATCGCCAGTCCGGAATACATCGATGCCGAATTAGAAAAAATCAACGGTATTGGAAGTGATCTGTGTTATCCATCTGCGTTTATGGAATCTTGTCTCAACAAGGCAAAACGAACTTTCTATCGTGTCAATAATAACACTCGTACTTTGTCAAAAAATATTTTAGTACTTCCATTTTTCCCGGGCTTTTTAGGCATTGCTAATGTACTTAAACTTTTGGATATTAATGTAGTATTTTCATATAACAATATTGTGAAAAATATCATAGTAAAAAATAGCCCTACCAATAATTCAGGCATTATCTATAAAATTGGTTGTAAACAATGTGATTCCTTTTACTAGGTCAGACGGGAAAGGATTTGCACACACGTATAAAACAGCATCAATATTCCGTTAGAACAGGACAGTTGTCCAGTGCCCTTTTTGTCCATTTGTCAGAGTTATCCCACTGTATTGATTGGAATAATGCTTCAGTTTTATTCCACTCTAGCAACATTGTTAATAGAAATATTCTTGAGTCTGCCATTATCCAACTTTCAAATAACTTCAACATAAGCAAAGGTCTTTTTCAACTCGATCCTGTTGTTTTGAATTCCTTCAAAACAGATTTAGATAAGAAGGGTAGAACGCTAAATCTTTGGTAAACTTGTATGCTACTTTATTAACTTTTAATTTTCATTTTATTTTTATATACATCGAAACTTAACCAAAAAAGGCAAAGTGTTAAAACCCGGGCAGATTTCCAGTATAAATTTGCATTTTTATAATTCATTTGATCTTGTGCTAAAAATCGATATTTTTTCCTTACAAATCTGTATGCCTCTGATAATCCTTTAATTTTTAATTTTTATTTTTACTTCTCCGTTTATTGCATATATATATATATATATATATATATATATATATATATATAGATATGTGTATATATATATATATATATATATATATATATATATATATATATATATATTATTTTTTTTCTTTTTTTTTCTTTCTGTAACCTATATATAGGCTGTATCCCTTGTATGTACTTCAGTGTTCTTGAGGATGTCATTAGATGAAAGCGCTTGAGCACCATTTTTGTGTTTCCTTTCCTTCGTGGTTTTATTCATCATATATATATATATATATATATATATTAGGGTGGCCCTTAGTTGTATGTGATTTTCTGAAATGAAATATTTTTCATCTCCCAACCTCCAAAGTTGTTCTAATCCATGTAAAAATCCTCTTTGTAAAATTTCAGCTCAATCAGACAATATTAAGATGGCCCCCAAAGGCCCTAAAGTTTCAGATTTTAACAATATTGATATTTTTTCATATAAAACCGTTTTATCTTCTTTACAGTGTTTTATTCGAAAGAAATATAGAATACGATCGAAAGAGAATTCAATTTACAATAAATTTAGTTATAACCATTATTTACTTAAAACCAAAATTGGACGAGATATTCACGGAAATTGAAAAGTATCATAAGTGCGTAAAAAAAACCGCTTCTGGAAGGTTCTAGAAAGTTCTGCGCCTGCGGCCTATATAAGCGGCGTAATTATTTGTTGTAAATAAAATTCACTTTCGATTATGCTTTGTGATTATTTTCCCAAACAAAGTTTGCAAATGAATTATAAGGGTTTTATATTAGAAATACCAATTATCGGTGAATTTTGAAACTTTAGGGCCTTTGGGGGCCACCTTAATATAGCCCAATTGAGCTGAAATTTTGCACAGAGCACTTTTTTATATATTGGAAGAAGATTAGGGGCAGCGAAGGAGTTAATAAGATCTGTATAGCTAATAAGAGCGCTCGTGAGTTCCGATTCAATACTAATGCTAGCTAAAGAGTTGAGACGATTTTCTGACATCACTGACCGTAGGCAGTTCTTTAGTCGTCGCAGTACAGAAAAAGATCTTTCGGCAGAACAGTTGGGAGCCGGCGTACATAGGAAGATCCTGAGCGCAATATCAACATATGGGTAAACTTCTTTTAATCCTTTTGCTTGGATCATCTCACTCATCTCAAGAATGCTCGTAGGAGTTTTCTCCAAATTCAGAAGAAACCCACGGAAATGAAGACACTCATTAACAAATGCTTCCGCCAAGTCATCCTTGTAAAATTCCCAAAGCTTAATAGCATTGGCAGTTATATCCGTCGGATTCAAGATGGTGACTTTTGTAAAAAATACAAACCGTGCACAGAGGTTTTCATACACATCTTTGCGACGGTTTAATTCCGAGAATAATCTGTCAAGTACCACAAGATAAGTATTAATAAAGAAGTTCCTCCGTCCATCTAATTCTACCTCGCCTTCGCGAGTTTCGTCGACTCGAAGTTTTCTTTTCTTTTTTCTTTTCATTGTAACTTCATATTCGCTGATAGATGATTTCTTAATTGCTGCTTCTTCATAAAAGTCGAAGTTCTCTCTTGCATCTTTTACATAGAATGTCAATGATACATACAGTTCTGCTACGACACCAAGATCAATGTTAACTGCTTGGAGCTGTTTACTAGTAGCATTGAACCTTTCCAGATTGTCACCCAACATTAAAGAAAGAATTGTAGTTTCAAGGAGTTGCAGGTGCCTGATGCTTCACTGTGTGTGCAAGGCTTTTCTGACTCATCTTCTTCAATGGACGTAAGTGCCTCTATAACCTCTTCCCAGTCTTTATTGAGACACCTACACGCTTCTTCACGGGCTGACCATCGAGGGTCTGATAAGCTCTTTAGCGTTACATTTTCAGATTTGATAAAATGATTTTGTAGTATTTCCCAACGGTGACTGGAGCCCGTGAAGAACACGTAAAGATTTTGGAGAACTTGTTGCACACTGTCCAATCAAATTTAATGAGTGTGCAGAGCAGTGTACGTAAACTGCTACTGGGGACGCTTCTTTCATTCTGGCTTGCAAGCCAGAGTAAGTCCTTGACATGTTCGGAACGTTATCATACGACTGTCCTCTGCAGTTTGCAATGTCGAGATCATGCATTTTTAATATGCTGGAAACTGAGTTGAAAAGCTGCTCTGATTTGTGGCCTACGCTGGAAGGAATGCCAAAAATCGCTCTACGGGATGCCTATCTTCTTTTACGTACCTCAGAATAACTGCAAGTTCATCGACATGTGATATGTCTGGGGTGGAGCCCACAATAATGGAATAGTACTTCGCACATTTCACTTCCTCAGTTATTTGTTTGATAACTTTGTCAACTATTAGTTTGATGAATTGCTCACATGTAAACAAAGGCAAGTATGAGGTATGACCTTTTCCTGGATTTTTGTATTTTGCAATATGTTCAGCCAGTAAAGGGTCAAATTCAGCAATAAGTTCCAAAGCCATTATAAAGTTTCCACTGTGGACAGAACCAAATTTCTCAATGTGGCCCCTAAAAGGTAAACCATGAGATGCCAGTGACCGGACCACTGCAACAACTCGCTATAAAACATTCCTCCAATACTTCTTCTCCTCATCAATTTGATAGAAAAGTTGTCTGTCAATTCTTCCGAGAGTTGAAGTTCTCATTTTCATAGCTAACACATATGACTTATGTTCAGAGGAATTTTCATGGCTTGTTAATGTTTCACTGCCATGCTTCCCGTCATCAACTCCTTCCTTACCAATTTTAGTAGTTCCACCAAATAACTGACATGGAATGCAGAAAATTGAGCCTGTGCTCTCCGAATACATTAATATGTTCTCTTCACCTTCTCTCCGTTAAGAAGCTGTGTTTCAAATAAGGTTTTACAAAAAATATCTGAATCGTTCACCAAAACGTCTCTTTGATTGAGAAAAGTTCATGTTTTCTAGGTCCTGATTTATGCCATGCTCTGACACATAATGACGTGTAGCATCATTAACTTCCCATAATGTTGGGTTTGTCCAATGGAAGTATTGCTAGAGGTAGTTATGATGCTACCTACATCACAAGACTTAGTATCGGGTAGGCAGGATTCTTGAACTTCTCTACCAGATAATCTAAAATTACTAGGACCTTCATTAACATTTTGATCTTCTTGGAAACTCCTAATCTCGGTACATTCTAATTCTTTTAAAAGAACATTCGGATTTGTTTCAACATTTTTGCTCTTTATATCAGATTTCTTGAAGAAAGTGTCAATTTTCGCAGTTTTGTCAATGACATCTCGTTGTTTTTCAGCTTTCTCCAGAATCTCTCCTTATACTCCGAGTCCGTGACACGACAATTGGGCGCAGGACAAATGAGCGCCGACAATTGAGCGCCAAGACAAAAGAGCGCCAAGACAAAAGAGCGCAAGACAAAAGAGCAAAACAATTGAGCGAGAGCAAGCAAATAAAAACTGGATAAAAGAAACAAAATAAGCTTGAACAAATATTTATTAAGGATGTTAAAAAAAACAATATTTATTAAGGATGTTAAAAATAATGTAGTTAGGTTAGGTTAGGTTAAGTTAGGTTAAGTTATTTAATATTAGGTTATTTATTTAATTTAATATTAGGTTATTTTAGGTTATTTATTTAATTTAATATTAGGTTATTTTAGGTTATTTATTTAATTTAACATTAGGTTGTTTAATATTTATTAAGGATGTTAAAAAACAATATTTATTAAGGATGTTAAAATAATGTAGTTAGGTTAGGTTAGGTTAGGTTATTGTCTTGCGCTCTATTGTCTTGCGCTCTATTGTCTTGCGCTTATTTGTCTTGCGCTCATTTGTCTTGGCGCTCATTTGTCTTGGCGCTCATTTGTCCTGCGCTCATAAGTCGGGGTAGCCTCCGAGCCGCTTAGTCTTTTTCTCCCATCACTCATCTGAAAACCAAATACATCTGAAATTAATTAAAAATATAAATAATATATTTTAAAATAGAAATATATTATTAAAATTAATGAAATATATAATTATATATTAAAAAAAATAGCTCAGCCAGGCTGAGTAGGTCTCTAACAGCTAACTACATATAGGCAGTTAAGTTAACATAAAAAATTCAAAATTGTCTTAAAAACTGCCTTCTTCTTACCTTGTATAAGTACCATTACTGTACTAAACTGAGATAAACACAATCTTGTCTTTAAATTTTAAATGTTGTCCAGTTTCAAAGTTCAAAGTCGCAAAATAGAAAAAATATAAATTCAATTTTATAGAGAAAACCTTAAACAAAATAATTGGCCAATTTTTGGCTTGATACTCTGTAAAGTGTAAACAATAAATCTGAAATAAAATAAAAATAATTAGCTTTAAAATAAAGATATTATTAAAATTAATAAAATATATTAAGGCCAAGGACCAACTTTGAAATCGACTTCGTTCAAACGTAATGAGATTGTTTTTTAAGTAGTACTAACTTTTCTTCGTTTTTTTAGCTAAAAAAAAAACCAGAAATTTTGGATTTTTTCCCTACCTAAAAAGTGCTTTCTTGTTACCTTTCTTGTTACGACTTTTCCTCCAGAATTTTAATGCCCTCAAAATTTTGCCGCCCCATAAAACTTGCCATATGTAAATAGGCGCCTGTCCGGCATGTCCCCATATTGTCAAAATGTGGTCCTAAGCTGCCTGACTGTGTTATCATTACTTCCAAAAGATTAGAATGAAAATCTTTATTTGGAAGGGTCAATTTAAACAACAGAACACAAACTAGAATAGAATTGTTTTTCCGAAATGTTAAGAATTCATTAGAATTTTACGACAATGAAATTTCTAAGAGTTGTCTCTATAAATTAAGTTAAGACAATTTAAACTCTAATACAACCCTTTGCTCACTCGTGGTACGACTTGTAGCATCGTCAGCTGAACTTTGGTTTTAGATGACTATTTTATTGGATCTATATTGTGAAGAAAGAGATAGATTCTTAGCTTCATTATTATTTGGAGCTTTATGTCGAACATTAATTTTACCGCTATTATGGTTAATATAAAATGAAGGGTATGAATACTAAAAACTAGGTAAGTACAATACTCTCTAAGCAGTAGAGTTCCCTTTGACATGAAGATTTTCATCCGTTTGGTTCCTTATTAAATGTCAAAATAGCTAAGGAAAAGATTCTCTCAGAATAAAGCTCCAAACTGGGGACCGTATAGACACTAACTGGAAACTTACTGACTCTCTTTTTGATCGTATATATGTTACAGGGATTCTGTGTAACTAGGGATTTCATGAAATCCCTAAAATGTTCAGGGATTTCATATAAGGTTAAGTCGTGATATTTTTATTAAACTTACGGGAAAATTATTGAATACCCGGTTAGGTTAATTGAATGCCCGGTTAGGTCAACTGTACGCCCTTGACGATTGGTTAGGTTAAGTCGTATTATTTTAAAACTAACGAAAAAATCACGACTGAATCTTACATGAAATCCCTGAACATTTTAGGGATTTCATGAAATCCTGTTACCCAGATTCCCTGTAACATATACAAAAAAGCTATATCAAGAAGGGAACCTGTACGGTCATTATTAGGAATTCTTTATTACTTGGAACGTTAAAGTTACAAAGAGCAAAACATTTAAATACTTCTAATTGAATACTTTAGGAATTTTACTATTTACAATGTACGAGTAATTTGTAAAAGTAATTTGTAAAAGTAATTTGTAAAAGTAAAGAAGGAAAACTCAAATTACGGGTAAATAAATAGGGAAAGGATGGGATATAACCAATTAAGCATCAAACGTTAATCATTTTTACTTTTCTGGTTTACAGTGGAGGAACAAACCTCCTCAGACCCTTAATCAAAGGTTTACCCCTTCTCATCTTCCTTCCTCTAACGGCGTTGGATTCGCTGATCAAATCATTCACCCACTCGTAATATTATATTCCAGATATTCATGTTCTGCGTGGGAGTTGTTGTTGTTTAGCCGATCTGCCCACCCTGATCGAGCAAGCCGGCGGCACGCAGGTAACCGATCGCCCTCTCCGGAGTGGATCAGAGGTTCAGCGCACTAGTGATGTTGTGTTGTGTTCGTTGTGTGTTAGAGTGGTACAGTCTGTCATAATGTGTTCAATTGTTTGTGGTGTGTCCTGGCACAGGTGGCAGGTGTCGTCTGTGAAGTTGTCTAGTCTGTCTTTATATGTCCGTAAGTTGGGGGTGACGTCCACATAGGAATCGTGCTAAGTTAACTCGATCCAATCTGCTCAGGCTGATCTCTGACCTGTTAATGGGTGGCGGCTTCGCACCTAGGACCGCATTCGGACCGAGTCGTGTCAGTGCTTTTGTGGGTTTGGTGTGCGTGTATGTGTTTTCTGTACTGTGTGATGTCTGTGGGGCGTGGTCTGGAATGGAGTATTTGGTTATAATGTCTCTCTGGTGTTACCTTAATGGTGCGAGGTGTCAGTGCATGATTGTACATGTAGTGGCAAGGGTGTTGTGGGTTAGTTGTCGCTGCTGCCATGAATTGTGTTCCCATCATGTCTAAATGTTCCCTAACTTTCAGTATTTTTGTCTCTGTGTGCAGGTGTTCTATTGGTGTTGTTTGAGTGCATCCTGTAATGATACGAAGTGCGTTGTTTTGTATTATCTGTAAGGTGTTTATGTGTGTGTTTGAGATAATGGGTGCCCAGCATGGGCTAACATAGTCCATAACTGAGCGAATATATTGTTTGTATATGAGTGATGTTGTTTCCTGCTGGTGTCCAAAGTTTGTGCCTGTTAGTACCCTAAGAGTGTTGTGTCTTGACGTACATTTGTTTTTAATGTCCTGACTGTGGTTTGCAAAAGATAATGATGTTGTATGTGACCCCCAAGTATTTTGGTCCTGTGAGTGTGCGGAATGTTGGTGTTGTTTAGCGTAAGCTGTGGAGTTATCTGGTGTTCTTTTGTATTGCTTATAAGCAAGGTGATGGTTGATTTTGTGGGCGCTACTTTGAGTCTATTGTGTGTGAGCCAGTCTTGTATACTGTTTATGTATGTTTGTAGGTTATTTATAGCGGTGTCGATGTTGTTGTGGGTGGATGTTAGAGTGATGTCATCTGCATATGATGATAAGGTAAGCTTGTTATCTATGGGTGTTGGAATGTCATGCATGTATAAGTTGAACATATTAAAAATTTATTAGTTAATCAACATTGGTACTTTCACTGAGTGTAAATAAAAAGCTGACTGCTTATGAACTACAAAGAGAAAAATGAATTATGCATTTTGAAGTATACATTTACTTTTTACTTCCGTTTTCTTTCTTATGGGGAAACTATCTTCACTGAAAAACGCTTTTAATGAGAGATGTCGTTGATAAAGAGCAAACATTTAGCCTATGTTACATTTTACTATATGTGGAGAGAAAGGCTGTTTAATAAAATGTACGTATTTTACATTAAAAAATTAAAAGATATTAAGAAACTAAAAGCGAATTCTGAAAGGTCAGACGAAACTAAAGATATTGTGGTTGTTTTTTATATCATATAATCAACTCTCAATCATGTTTATTGTCAAGGAAAAAATATGCAAATACCGCGAAGTTAATAAAAGATTTATACGAATGAACAGACAAAAACGTTACATTGAAATTTTGTTTATTCTTTAACTCGTAAATTCTCCATATATAATCGCGAGTAAATACGACAAAACGACCAAAATAAACCTTCCATTGTTAAAATAAGTCCTTTATTTTCAACGCGAAAGAATTACTTAGAATTAAAAAAAAGTTAATTGAAAATTTTGTTCACCAAATAAGAATGTTTCGTTTTTCTGTTCGAAAACACAATTACTTTAGATCAAACTGAGAAATGGAAAGAGGCAATAAGGACATTTTTGGTTTAGTTTTGTATTCCAAATTGAGAAGAAAGCAAAACTTTGTTCTTTAAACCTGTTTGGCCGCTTACATGCATCCTCTTAACCCCTTTTCACGGAGATTTAATGCGTATAAATAGCAGAAAAGGTGGAGTAAGAGTTCCCTGATTAAAAATTTCTAATTATATTAAACAAGATGAAATGAAGCATCAAAACCAGTCAAACTAAAAGTGAACGTAGTTTTCGGTATACATGTTGATATCAACATAAGTGCTGACAATAGAAGTAAAATATAATTACAGTAAAGTAAATTAAATTACCGTAATACGTATAGAATTGTATCATTATGGTTCGTATGTAAGGGGGAACTTACTGAGTCACTCTTTCCCATTCCAAAGAGGAAGTCATTGAAAAGAATACATTCATTATAAATTCATTTCGCTATTTCCTCCGATGATAAAGTTAATTTTTTAAACTTTTACATGGAGCATCGCTTTAGATTCCTCTGTTCCCCACAAGATGCTGAATGGCAGTGAGGTTGGGGAGTGAAAGCCATTCAAAAACTTTGATTTTCTTGCCTCCACCATTTTACTGCACCTTTGGATGTATACTTCGGACCACCCACTTTCAACTGCCTCATCAAAGGCAAACTGTTTTCACCCAAAATCTGCTCATACTCCACTGAATCATTCACAATGTTCTATCATTTCAAACCAGATTTCCGGTACTCGCAGATGAGACAGCTCCAAAATATAATGGAGCAACTACTGTGCTTCGCTGTCGGGATATTTGTTTTTATTAAATACTTTGTTCTTCTTCCTTCGAACAAAGTTCTTTTGATTGTGACCGAAAAGTGATGAGGACGAAGAAATGGCTTCTTTCTTACGACCTTCTCGTGTAAGCAATTCTTGTAAGGCATTCTGTGCACCGTTCAGAAGTGTACTGAGGTGTATGCTTCTCCCGGTGACGAGTGCAGGTCCTTGACAGTAAGTTGAAGGTTCTCGACGACATCTCGGACAATATGGGAATATTTTCGGTAGAGTTCCAGATCTTAGTAAGGATGCAACAGTGCCATACTACCAATTCTTTATGACGTTTCGGATCGTAGTAACAAGTAGGTCGAGATGCTTAGATAATTTCTTGTATCCTTCAAGACTTATGCACATCGACATTCTTCAGTTTCAGGTATTCTGAAAGCTCTTTTGAAGAACCCATCGATGGTTTATTATTAGATTAGAAAATCGAGGAATAAATGCTAAAGATATACCTATTAGATTATATGTAATACATATTTCTAAGTCTAAACTTTTGCATGGACATGTACACAAGTAAATTCTGATTGCATACTCCTGAAATGCATCCGTAAGTAGTGGAAGTTCTAAGAGCTGCTAATTCGAAGGACAACTAAACTATTGTATTGCTTTTATGAGAAAAAGCAATTTTTCATTTTCATTTGTTGTCAGTTTCACTTTACTCTATTATATATATATATATATTATATATATATATATATATATATATATATATATATATATATATTAGTGGTGGACCGGGTGTCAGTTTTTCAACATCCGCGGATGCGGATGCGGATATTTAGTTAAACTATCAATATAATGTAGAATTATGTATATATGACATAATTTTTCAAATTTCGTGATATTACTATTATGGCAGGCAATGCATAAGAATTAAAATTAATATTTTCATTATGATAAAAAAATAACTTTCTCAAGAGTAGAGTTTCAGCCACAGAAAATTGAATGAAACAAGTTTCATTCAATTTTCTTTGTTACCAGGTATTTATATTTTGAGGTTTATATATTTGTTTGTTCATTAATTTATTAATACTTTACATGAAATGTGCATGACTGGACCTTATAAGCTACTTTATAAGCTAATTTAATTGTAAATTGCATAATTTATTAGAGGTAATATCCGCATAACATCCGCAGTCAGAAGTGCGGATGCGGATGCTAAAAATGATGCGGTTATCCGGTCCACCACTAATATATATATATATATATATATAATATATATATATAATATATATATATTATGTCTGAGTACTTACAGTGGCGCTCATAAGTAATCGCACAAAGAAATATTTCAGTTATACTCGTCCTTATCTTTTGTATCATGCATAGGATAATTATGAAAAGATTACCGTTCATTTGAAAAAATTTAACAAATGAAAAAAATTAGTTCAACTCCAACATATAATGTAAAACATCAAAGAATTTGAGGAAAATAAACAAAAGTTAAAATGCAAAAGTTTTCGTACATTTACTTACAAAATTATTTAATACTTTGTGTGTCCAACTTTTGCTTGAATGACTTCAGTGATTCGTTTCGGGTATTTCTCTAAAAGGTTTCAACATCTCTCAGTAGAAATTTTAGTCCATTCTTCTAAAGAAAATTGTAATTCATTCAGATTCGAAGGGTTTCTCTTACGGACAACTGTTTTCAAATGAAACCATTAATTCTCGATTAAATTGAGATCTGGGCTTTGAATAAGCTACTTTTCCAAAAATTTCCTGATATGTCTTCGAATTCAAGATTGCATTGAAAACAACAAGTCTTTCTGGACTAGAAGCACTAAAGCATCCCCAAAGAAGCGAACTACCACCACCATGTTTAACCGTAGGAAAGATGTTTTTTTAATTCGAATGTAGTATTTGATTTTCGCCAAACATACCTTTGCTCGTTATTCCCGAATAATTCAATTTTGATCTCATCTGTTCAGAGAACTTTTTTCCAGAATGCAAATCCATCATTTTGATTATCATTGGCGTACTTTAAACGAGCTTCTTTGTAAGCTTTTCGTAGCAGAGATTTTCTTCGTGCAACTCTTCCAAGCAGACCATTCTTTCTCAATGTACAACGTACAGTAGAGGGATGGACATCGATCTTAGACAGTCTTAATGTTTAACAAATATCACCTGCAGTCACTCGGGGATTCGCAGCAGCCATTCTTTCAATCCGTCTAGCAGTACGTTCTGAAATCTTACAAGATCGTTCACACTTTGGTTGAATTTTGATTGTTCCGAAACCTTTCCATTTCTTTATAACTGCAGCAACCATTGTAAATGGAATTCGAAGTTCTCTTATCTTCCTATAACTCTTTCCAGACTCGTAGAGCTCTTAAGATATGTAGACAGCTCTTTATCACGACGACCCATTGCTTACTAATGGCTTGCACAGTCATCCGTCTTGCATGAAGATTTGAAGAGAAAGTTCTTGAAGTCAGTATTGCTCACAGTCTCTAATCACTTAACAGTCAACTACTGATAAAAACTTTTAATTCTTCAAGCGTAATGTGGACACATGACACATCAAGTATTAAATAAGTCTGTGAATAAATGTACGAAACTTTTGCACTTTAACTTTTTTTATTATTTTTCTCAAATTATTTGATGTTTTACATTTTATGTTGGAGTTCAACTAATTTTTTATTTTGTTAAAATTTTCCACACAAACGGTAAACTTTTCATAACTATCCTATGCATCGTAGAAGAGATAAGAACGAATATAACTGAAATATTTCTCTATACGAATACTAATGAGCGCCACTGTACACCCCTCTGGATGCATGAGAACTGAAGCATTTTCAGGAATGTAGTATTGGGGCGCTAAAACTTTTACATATATATATAATGCAACTGAGAACGGTCCCCTGAGATAACTTTTACGGAATACACAGACCTAATGTGCATGGAACAAGTTGAACGCCAGCAAGAAATATAACGGTTGGCCGCGAGATGAATATGATGAAGTCATCGGCATCGTGAAAGATAAAATGTATTCAACGTCTTTTGACTACTATTTCATTTAAAGGTAAGATTGTTGTTGTTGTGGCGGTGACGCTCTACAGATCTACAGAAGCTAAGGCTAACAAAGACCCTAAGATCCACTCTAAGGTTAGCCCGAGAGAAAGAAGAGAGTAGGGGGTTAAAAGAAGAGAATAAGGGGTTAAGTAAGTAGCAAAACCTATCATTCGTGGGCTAACATTCATTTAGAGAAAGAGAAAGAAAGACTCACCATCATCATCCGCCGGCCACTGCCGACAAGTCGGAAAAATAGTCGAAGAGAATAGAAAAGGGGTGAAAGATGAAAAGAAGTGAAATAAGAACGCTTACAAACAATGCAAACACAGTCTTAACTCAAAGAAACACTGTCATACCATGCAAACTACAGACATGCAAGTAAAGAGAGGAAGGATGATAAGAGTATAACAAAAGGTGGGTTAGTTAAATTCTTAGTTTACACTACGAGCTACATCTAAGTTCGTGTTAGTCTAATTTTTTTTTTAATAATTTTATTGCTGGCATATCACACGCTGGCATATCACACGCTGGCATGTCACAAGCTGGCATTAATCGTCAACAGACTCATCCCCGACCATCACCCCCCAGAGCTCCTGTTACTAATTGTTTTATTATTTTAAACAACGTTAATATTTTTAAAATGCCTATCTAAACGTTTTTTAAACATAATAACGCTGGTAGAGTTCACGACGGACGCTGGAAGATTATTCCATTTATCAATTACTTTAAACGTAAAAAAGTTTTTAGCGATGTTAGTAATGAATCGTCTGCCACGCAACTTAAATCCGTTATTACGAGTATTGCTATTATCGAAAGTGAACAGTTTGTCAAAATTTACGTTATCGATTTTATTAACGATTTTGAAAACTTCAATAAGCTCCCTCCTTAATCTCCTAGTTTCGAGTGAATGCAAGTCTAACTTTTTAATTCTATCTTCGTAAGACTTGTTGCGCAATGACGGAATTAGTTTCATGGCGTGAAGCTGAACCCTTTCCAACCTATCAATATTCTCACGCAAATACGGGCACCAAAACTGAACGGCATTTCTAAATGAGGCCTGACTAGGGACTTGTAAAGGGGCAATATAATATTCTTCGATTTAAATTCGAAATTACGCGCTATGAAGCCACGACGATGATGATGGTGATGACGATGATGGTGACGATGATGATGATGATGACGACAAAGTTGTGTATTGTATTTTTGTTTTATTTATCTGTTTTTGTTTTATTTATCTGTTTTACTAATCTTTTCAGATTTGACTTGGTCGCTTGAGATGATTTTGAAAAACTAATCAAAAAAAAAAAAATGAAGAGGAACGCATTCTGTACTACTGTACTTTTGTGCGAAGAGTGCCAACTGAAAAGGAGAAAACTGAAAAGTAAAGGACTAGTCGTGAAACCTTTGGTGAGCAAAGATTTCAACAGCCATGGACATGTCGACCTGATAGATATGCAGTCGCTCAAATATGAAGATTGCAAATATATTTTGCATTATCAAAACCATCTGACTAAATTTTCTGCCTTGAAAGCTCTTAAAAGAAAGGGAGCTGCAGAAATAGCCTTCCAGCTTCTTGACACTTGTATGTTATTTGGGGCTTCCCATATATTACGATCAGACAACGGACGTGAGTTCACTGTGGCCGCGATAAAAGAAGTGAAAGAATTATGGCTATCTTGTGTCACTGTTCACGGCAAGCCAAGTCATCCTCAGTCGCAAGGGAGTGTGGAGAGGTAAAATGGTGGTGTGAAAAGCATGTTGATTACATGGATGAGGGAGAACGACTCCAATGCTTGGCCGATTGGACTTAAACTTGTCCAGTTTACAAAAAATAGTTTTCGTAGCGGAATCTAAAGAACGCCATACAAAGCCATATTTGGCTGTGATGCAAAAATGGGGCTTTCATTCTGAGCTGTGCTATTGGAGCTGCTTGATACACTTGTAAGTGAAGAACAGCTACTGGCATTGACGAGACCAGATGATGCTGTTCAGAATGGTGAAACTGAGGCTGACGATGACAATGTAAGTTCCTAAATGTATTTTTTGCTCATCCATCCATTCAATCCACCCATCTACCCACAATCCATCGATCCATAATCCATTCCATCTAACCACGTCTTCACCCATTCATCTATCAATCAATCAGTCCATCTATCTATCTGCCCGTCTGTTGCTACGTCCATCCATTTGAATCATTCATTCCATTCAATTCTTCATCAATTTGAAAAACATAATTGCATAATTGCAGGATATTGTCATTGCTGCTGAAGAAAACGAGATCTCTGGAACCCCAAGACCTGTCAGTGATAACGGAGACTTCTTTGGCATCCACCCACCCATAAAATGTGGCACAGATACTGACAATCACATTGTAAGTTAATATCTCCCTGCCAGCCTACCTGCCTGTCTGTCATAAATCATCTTTTCCTTCAATCAATTGGCACATGCATTTTTTTAAAATCCATTTACCCATTCATGTATGCCGCATTCATCTTTTTGATTAAACAAATTATATTTATTGTCAGGAAACAGCCACTGTTCCTGGACAAGGAAATTCTGAGGAGGGAAAACTAAGCCAAGCAACATGCCGCATCACCCCCAATCCATGCAACTTATGCCGAATGGAGGATCAAATAAATTCTGAGAGAAAATCTGCCGCTGCCTCACTTAAAGTTCAAAGTGAAAGGAACACTATTTTAAGTGAAGTGGAAATCGGCACATCTGTCTTGATTCCTATTCCTGGTTTTGATAGTGGGAAAACAGAACGAGAAACGTGTTAATACTTGTAACAGAAAAACGAGAGGAAGGTGCAACACGCAATGGTCTGTTGATGGGTACTTACACAAGAGCGCAATTTGAACTAGCAGATAGCTCATTTCTTAGCATCAATGATATAAGTACTCACACTGAACTTTCTCTAAGATAGGAAGTAAAATTAAACTCCATCTGCACGGGTCAAAGTTTTTCTAAGTGCAACTGCTCATCAAATCTTAAAAAGAGTCCTCTAATCGCTGTTTGTGTATAAAGTCTGGGCAATTGTGCAACAGCAGATGCCATCCCAATCTGACTTGTAAAAACAAATGAAGTTCCCTAACTTTGATTTTGCATTACTAGAAAAAAAACTTTGATGCGTTATAAGCTTCATTGAATACCGTTTTAGGCTATTTGTAGAAAACCTACCCAAATTTTCAGGCTATTTGTAAGTAGCCTGAAAATTGTAGCCAATTTGTAAATTTCCCAAAATAACCAGTCGATTTACAAAGCCAAAAATTTTCAGGCCATTTACAAATAGCCTAAATTTGTAAAGAGCCTGTGACATATACTGTATATATACAGGAAGGAGGGGCCAAAGAGAATGAGAAAGGCAAAGTCAAGGTCCAGAGATTTTGAGATGCTTGGACACTCTGTGTTTGAAATGCAAATGCCCACAGAAAACGCCCCTTCCATAGAAGAAGAGAGCCAAAATCAAGGTCCGGCGTTTTCGAGATGCCTAGACACTCTGCGTTTGAAAGATGGGAGGTCATAGACAGTGGGAAAAGTGGACTGAGGAAGATTTTCCAGAGTTGAACGGTTGAGTAGATGAAAGGTTGAAAATATCGATTAACCCTTGCATTAGAGAGTTGGACAGGAAAGGGATAAGAATGTGTTGAAAGTGTGGTATTGCGTGCTCTCCTTAAAGGAAGAGGCATGTAGTTACAGTTCAGAAGAATAGTGTCCGTTATAATAGCGAGGCCTTTACGTTGTAAGAGGGACGCCTTGTGAAGTGGGTGGAGAACTGAAGAGTGGAATCATCTGCATAGGAATGGATACTTCAGGAATTGCAACTTAAAGATCATTGCTAAATAAAAGGAAGAGAGTGGGTGACAGGACAGAACCCTGAGGAACACCACTATTAATTACTTTAGGAGAAAAACAGTGGCCATCTACAACCGCAGCTATAGATCGGCCAGAAAAGAAATCAGAGATGAAAGAAGAGATAGAAGGATAGAAACCGAAGGAGGGAAGTTTGGAAATTAAGGATTTGTGCCAAACTCTATCTAAAGCTTTTGATGTGTCTAGCGCAACAGCAAAGATTTCATCGAAATTCCAAAAGGAGAATGACCAAGAGTCAGATAGATATGCAAGAAGATCGCCAGTAGAGCGTCTCTCGCGAAACCCATACTGACGATCTGAAAGAAGATTGTGAGAAGAAAGGTGTTTAAGAATCTTCCTATTAAGGATAGATTAAAAAACTTCAGAAAGGCAAGAAATCAAAGCAACTGGACGATAGTTGGAGGGTTGAGAGTGGTCACCCTTCTTTGGGACAGGCTGAATGAAAGCGAACTTCCAGCAAGAAGGAAAAGTACCAGATGAGAGACAAAGACGAAAGAGCTTGCCTAGGCAGGGTGCAAGCACAGAAACACAGTTCTTGAGAAAAGGAAAGACCCCGTCATCACCGTACGCCTTCCTGTAATTGAGCCCAGAGAGGGCAGAGAAAATATCTTTGGAAAATATTCTAATTTTAGACATAATTAAGTTACAGAGGGAAGGAGATGGAGGAACAGTACCGGAATCGTCCAGGATTGAGTTGGAGGCGAAAGTCTGAGGAAGAATTCAGCTTTATCAGTACAGTGCCCGCGAAAAGTATCCGATCACTCAAGAAAATACAATATTTTCCCTTGATATTCAGAGACACGTAATTCACTTTCTATTTGTTCTAGCGACATCTGGTAACTTTGAGGTTGCTCGCTGATATGAGAGCTATCCAACGCATTCTCAAATTAGTGTTCTGGTAGCCTCGTTGCGGGTGGCTGTGTCTCAAATTTGTCAGATTCACTGTTTGTGTAAATTTCTTGATATTTTTTTTTTTTTACAGAAAGTGGTGTAAATAAAATTTATTATAATGTGTACTAAAAAACAACTTAAGAGTGATTGTCGAGGTGCTATTGTTGCTTTGCATGCATGTGGGAAATCACAGAGACAGATAGCTAAGGAATTAAACATATCCCAAAGTACCGTTAATTTATGGGTTTCACGGGCTGAGAACAATGGTGGCCTAACCACGCCAGTCCCTAGAAAACGATCTGGCAGACCGAGAAAAACAAATACGCGAACAGACAAACTTATGAAACGTTTAGTATTGAAAAACCCAACAATAACTGCGAAAGAAATAAAATTTAATATGAATAATTTGTTATCTGGTGTTTCTGAACGAACTATCCAGGAGCGGCTCCAAAAAGAACTCGGATTACCATCTCGCCATGCTGCTAAGAAACCGTTCATTAATGAAAAAATGCGTAAAAAACGTGTCGCATTTTGTAAAAAATACATTCATTGGACTGTTGATGACTGGAAGAAGGTTTTATTTAGCGATGAGTCGACATTTTTGACATTCAGAAGTTGTCCAAAAAAGGTTCACCGGCCTATTGGCTCAAATAGGATGGACCCTAAAGACAATGAAACACCCTCCAAGTGTGATGGTTTGGGGTTGTTTCGGTTACTATGGGCGTGGAAACTTATATTTTCTTCCGAAGAACACAACTATGAATGGTGCACGGTATTTAGCAATGCTACAGGATAAAACTTCCAATGGCAATGGCAATCCAAAGGACAAAAACATACATGCATGATGGTGCACCATGTCACAGGGCCAAAATAGTGACAAAAGGATTACTGACAATAAATTTGATATTTTGGATTGGCCTGGTAATAGTCCAGATCTCAATCCGATAGAAAATCTGTGGCTAATAATAAAAAATAAGGTTGAATGCCACGACACTGGCTCAGTCGAAAAATTACAAGAGGCCATCAAAAAGGTATGGTGCAAGGAAATATCAGCGGAAGTTGTCAAAACTTGATTAAATCCATGCCAAAACGTCTAGAACAGTCATCCAAACCAAAGGACAGATGACAAAATACTAATATAAGGTTAGTATACATTTAAACATTGTTTTTTATGTAAAAAATACAAATTCCAGGGTGATCGGATACTTTTCGCGGGCACTGTAGAAGAGACGGCAACTGAACCATCAGAATGGAAAGAGGAGGGAAAGTAGTAGTAAGTTGACGGAGAGGTATTTGGTGAGGTGCCAGAAAGAGCGAGAAGAATTGAAATTAGGTTTTCAAATTTTTATTTGATGAAGGAATTTTTGTCGAGTCGAAGAACAGATTTTGCACGATTCTGGGCAGAAATACAACTCCGGACCAGAAAAATAGAATACCGTCTCAAATGCGCTAATGACCTTGATAATAAATTTAAGTTATACAACTTTATATATAGGAATATGGAGTATCTCTGACGTCATTATGATAAAACGACACCTCTGTGTGCCAGTTTTGAAAAAAGCTAAAGTATAGCAAAATACTTTAATAAGGATTTTGCTATACTTTAACTTGTTTTCAAAACTGGCACACAGAGGTGTTTTTTTATCATAATGACGTCAGAGATACTCCATATTCCTATATATAAAGTTGTATTGAAAAGTTGATGCATAGTGGCATACCAAAACATTAGAATATCTTGTCAGGTGTTACAAAAATAGAATAAATTCATTATGTCCATTGAGTACTGCCAATACATTAAACTTCTACAAAGACTTTTTAACTCTGCGTCTTAGTATTTAGTTGGTCCACACTTAGCCGAGATTGCGGCCACCAATCGACGTGGCATCGGGTCGACAAGCCTCCATTTTTCTGTAGTTATCGATTACCATGTTTTCATCAAACACCTCTTCAGTTCACTAAGTGTTTGCTATGCTGACTAAATAATTACTCATGGACGTCTCCTAATCAGTTTGGTTTTAAAAGGTTCCATTCAACTGACGTATGTACAGTATTTATGTTTTGAAGGAGAGTGTGTTTGAAAATGTACTGACAGCATTTCAAGCATTTATAGTTGCTTCTTGGACATAAACAAAGCATATAACAACGTAAGTCACAATATTCTATTTAGAAAATTAGAATGATCCACTGTATGTTTTAAATATATTGATATTTTGGTACACCCGCCAAACTTTTATGGTTAGATCGAGCAATGTTTTGTCCGAATGTTTTGGTTCCTCATGCGGCGTTAGACAAAACTCCTTGCTCTCTCCTTTGCTATTTAATGTGTATGTTAATGGATTAATTACTTTTCTTAATGAGGAAAGAGTGGGATATTGTATAGATAACATGAGGATAAATAACTTGGTCTGTGCCGATGATATGGTATTAATAAGCCCTTCAGTTAAAGGTCTGCACATCTTATAAAAATTTGCGAATTATATTCATAGAACAATGACATTAATTTTGATGTTACTAAAACTAAGGTTATGGAATTCCATCGAAAAAGCTCAAACCAAAGAGATAATATTAGTTTCAAAATGAGAGGTGAAACAATAAAGGAAGTACAAGAAATTTAGTATCTGGGTCAAATAATTATCATCAGCTCCTTGAATGACGACTCATACATAAAGAAGCAATATCGAAGTTTCTGTTCTAAAGTAGGCATGATTATAAGGAATTTCAGATTCTGTGTAAGCGAAGCTAAAGACACTCTTTTTCGTACTTTCTGCACAAATGTCTCTGAGTAGCAACTGTGGGTTAATTATAATATGCCTTTGGTAACTTTGGTATCCTTTGGTTAGCTTCCGCCTGAATTGTTCATTCTGACGAAGGTCAAGCTTTTCACTCCACCTTAGACCTACAGTTTAACGTGGAATCCGAACCACGCCCCACCAGCAGCCCAGTCTTAACCACTAGGCCACCCAGGGTACCCATTTATCTACCAACCACTTTCTTTATTGTGTGGAAGGATGAACAGCTGGGTTTTGCTGCGCGCAGACTGCTATCACCGGGTCTCAATCCCGAGGCCGATGGATTCGTAGTCAGCGACGCTAACCACTACACCACCGATTTTTCGAGAACCCTAAATTTGCTTTATAACGGATCTTTTAGAGTGCTGCATAAGTTACCTCCAAGATGCTCAGCCTTACAAATGTTCGCTAACCACTTCTCGAGCCTCCCTGAGGTAACAAGACGGGCTCAATGTAGTCCAATGCGAAGAACTGTCCAAGCTATTCATCAGTCCTGCTTTGTCTTCTAAACTATAGACTTCTTGGTATGAAAATGCATAGTTCCACTTAACACCGATATTGGCATTTTCATTACTTGTACTCGTATTTTTTTTTTTATTTTGTATCTTAGTCTTGAGTAGTTTATTGTTATTACTTTTATTATTACTCGTTTCTTCACGTATATTACTTTTTATTCCTTTTTTAGTCCTAAATTTTAGGCTTTAAATAAATTAGTGTTTGATTAATTGTATCGTTTGTCACCTTCACGAATAATGCAATTTATCTCCTGCCTATAAAGCTTAACATTATCATCACATTTTATATATATATAATATATATATATATATTATATATATATACTGTATATAATAATTATATGCCCCTTGGTAACCTTGGTTTTGCTTCATCCCGAATTGTTAATTCTGACGAAGGTCAAGCTTGTTGTCCTACATTAGACCTATAGCTTAACGTAGAATCCGAACCACGACTCATTACGGGTGGTCAGAAATTACAAAGCCCTCGCCTGGACTCGATCTCACGGTCTCACGATCAGCAGGTCAGCGTCTTAACTACTAGGCTACTCAGGGTACCCATTTGTGTACCAACTCTTTTTTTGTATGGAAGGATGAACAGCTAGGTGAGCTGAGCGCCGCCTACCATCGCCGAGAATCGAACCCGGGGTCGGTGAATTCGTAGTCAGCGATTCTAACTACTACACCACGAGGCGCATATTATATATATTAAATATATATATATATATATATATATATATATATATAATTATATATATTATATATGGCATAGCGGAATAAAGTCATTCTTCATGAACATAAAGTCGACTTGCATAAGGTCGTCTCTGCATAAAGTATAATTACTCAAAATCAAAATTCACTCTACTTGCGGTATCAACTCAGGTTAAATTAGGCTACTATTAATGCCCCGGTTAAGTTAAGTTTGGTTAGATTAGTGAAATTAGTTTACGTTTGATTTTAGGAGTACGATAGTCTCTTTTGCCGATTCAAAGCGAAGCAAAAGCCGTACGATGGTTTCTTTTGGCAAGCGAAACGAGGCCAAAGCAGTGTAAAGGCCTGGTTAACCCCTTTTCTAGTCGTTAGGCGTACGATTGGTTAGGATAGGCTGTAGGTTAGGTTAAATTAGAGGATAGGATAAGTTAGGTTAATCTGAGAAGTCTTCAATGTTGTGGAATGTAATTAGAGTTTACCATTTTCAGAAAATACGAGTAAACAACACTTTCATTGCAAAGTCGACCCATCATAAATTCAACTTGTATAAAGTCATCTTACTTAATGTCACCGGTAATCTTATGAAATTCGATACACTTCAGGAAATCCATACGGTCGTGTTAATGAGGTTATTATACTGTAGATTAATCTATAATGCAATTAAGGTTAATTAACTTGCCCCATGCTGATAATACTCTCTTAAATCGTTAATGAAGTTTAAAGTCTGGAATGTTTTTATGGGGTGCAAAAGTTATTCGCATTTTTTTTCTGAAACATCAAAACAGGTTCTTGATTTTGTTTTCTTGAACATGCATGAGAATTTAAATATCTAGGTCACGGTACTGCAATTCTCACGCAGGCTCAGGAAACAATGTCGGACTTTGTCCTAAAGCAAATGTAGTAATAAGGTATACAAGTTTTTGTACAATAAGTAGTTCACAACTTTACTTTTGGTACTGATATGCCCTAATTCTATGGACAGTGACTATTGACCAGCTACCAAAAATGGCACGGGAGGGACTCTTAATTCATTTGACAATAGACCATTCAGGCTGCATTAGAAGTACTTCCAAGGTGCTCGGCACCACAAATGTTTGTCAGTCGCAACATTTTCAGTTTCTTTGAGGTACCTGCTCAGTACAACTTAATGATGATAAAAAAATAAAAATTCCAATAATCAGCCTTTCCAAGCCATAATATTAAATCTTGTAACATCATTATTGTAATCTGATATGTCTGTAGCTTCACTTAACCCTTTGGGCCCAGCGGCATTTAACTGATTTTAGTCAGTCTCAGAAAAATCCTTGACCATTAAAGGGATTCCATATGGCATCATCAACAAAAGTACATGTAATTTCCTCAGATCAGCTTCAGTGATGCCTTATGGCATTTGATGTAACAATTGACTGTATAGCAACATCTGGCAGTGTTTTTCGGACATTGGCTTGAGCATTTAGAACCCAAAATGAGATGCAGAACCTGTATGAAGGGTTACTCTCGTCTAAAATGCAGAAAGTGTGATGTACCATTATGTTTAACAAAGAACAAAAACTGTTTTAATGTATTCCATTCAAAGTAGTATGGTCTACCATTGTGTTTAGCAAAGGACAAAAATTGCTTTTATTTGTTTCATTCAAAGTACGAAAGTTATGTTAGTTTCTCTTATTACTTGATAGCGTCAATGGAATCATATAATTTCTAGTGTAATTAATTAAATAAATTTCTAAACAAAGTTTTATTTATGAAAATGAAAATGAAAAAGTTTATTGGCAGACTATAGTCCATATGACAAATATTATTAATACAATGACAGTTCACATGCTAAGGATAAAAATATATACAATTGATTAGAAATATGATAATACTGTAATGTCGAAGTTAAGTGGAGCTACAGACAGACGTTTCCGTACCAAGAAGTCCATAGCTTAGAGGATAAATGGCAGGATTCATGGATAGTTTAGGTCTTAGATAATCGGGTTGGTTGATTTTTTAATTCTTTGCATTAGACTGTATTGAGCACGTCTTGTTACCTCCGGGAAGCTCGAGACATTGCGGGTAGCATACAATTGCGAAGCTGAGCATCTCGGGGGTAATTTATGTAAGAGTCTAAAAGACCTGTTGTACAGCAAATTTAGGGTTCTGCCAGAACCTTTTTTAGAATTCATCCAGAGTTGCTGTCCGTATATATTACTGCAGAAAGTACGAAAGAGAGTGTCTTTAGTTTCACTTGTACAGAATCGAAAGATCTTTATGGTCATATTCGCTTGTGCACACAGGCTTCGAGATTGTTTTCTTATATCCGAGTCATCACTCAAGGAGCTGATAATAGTTTGACACAAATACTTAAAATCTTGTACTTCCTCAGTTACTTCACCATTCATTTTAAACCTTATATCAGCTGGCTGATTACAGCTTTTAGGATGAAATTGCATAACCTTAGTTTTTATAACATTAAAAAGAATATCATGGTTCTGCGAATACACTTCGCAGACGTTTAGTAGCCGATCCAGACCTTTAACAGAGGGACTTATTAACACCATATCATCGGCATAAACTAAGTTATTCATCCTTGTGTTATCTATACAACATCCCACTGTTGCCTCACTAAGTGAAGCAATTAATCCGTCAATATACACATTAAACAACATAGGGGAGAGCAAGGAGCCTTGTCTCACCCCGCAAGAGGAGCCAAAACACTCGGATAGTACATTGCCCCACCTAACAGTGAAAGATTGGTGGGAATACCAAAATTTCAATACATTTAATATGTATCATATTTAGATATTGTTTCTTTAAGTACATAGCTACACAGATCAGTGAGTGGGACCTTTTAAAACCGAACTGATTAGATGTCCATAGATAATCATTCAATCGTAGTAACAAGAGTTTTTCTAGTAGTTTCGAAAAGCAGGAAGCGACAGCAATAGGTCTGTAATTATTGCTGGACAGAATGTCTCCGTACTTATTTTTGACCAGGGGCAAGATATATACCTTCATGAATTCTGCAAAGATATAGCTATGAGCAAGCATGGCTGATAGGAGCAATGATATATGCATACATACTACGTCACTTGCATATTTTAAGTGCTCATTCGATAAGTCATCTACCCCTGACGCAGAACCAGTCTAACTCTTTAATTAACCTCTACTTCAGAAACTGATATCAAAGTATTTTCCCTTGTCCCTCCCACAGTCGTTTTGCTGCAATCTATCTTAAGATTATCCCTACTCACACTGTTAAGAATGTTAGAGTAGTGGTTTTTCTACAGCTTTGCAATTTCATCTTCCCGCGACACCCCATCGATTGTCGGAGGGAGGACATTTTTGACACCCGTTTGATTCTTAACAAATTTCCAAAATTTGTTGTTATCGTTATTTATGCGAGTTTCACAGGCTTTTGATGCTCGAATAGACTCTTCCTGTTTACATCGCCTTATGGCCACCTTATACTGCCCCCTACTTCTACACATATTCATGTATACTGGTCCTAATCTGGGTCTACCATGAAAGCACCACAAATGGTTGAATTTATGTTTCCATACCTATTTTTAACATTTTTAAGTGTTAACAAATTTTCTTTAGCTCAAAACAATAATTTTGGACAGAAAGGGCTAATATTTGACTTTGTTTACAATATCATTGTTTCGTTCCTATTTCCTTATATAGCCTATGCCCTTAATTATGGATATTTATATTGTACATTTATGAGTTTCCTTGTCATACTAAGTTTGTATTAGGAAAATTATTTTCTTCTACCAAAATATTTTTCCATTTCATTTTCATCTCATTTTAAACTGAAGCTGGAAATAGCAACTCTTTTTCCTTTCTAGATATCGAACGATAACGGTCACTTCGTAACTTCCATTTACAGTGAACTCGCATTCAAAGGATTTTGTGTGCATTCGATAGTTTTGCACCAAACAGAAGAGACTATCCACTTTAAAGTACTTTATTACGGTCCAGATATTACCATCATATTAATGAAAAATACTGTAGTAATTAGCAAGTTCTTTCCTTCAATAGACATGAAATGAATTCTTTCTTCAAAAGTAGAGACAAAGAAGTCCACCTTTTATTTCTAAATACTTTTAAGAGAGTTTTACATCCCTAACTCCTCTGTTAGCGTAATAACGGGTCAGTTACGAGTGCGAGTCAATGAACCGTTGTTAATAAACGATTCAAATCCATTCATTCCAACATCCGAAATCATTTCATTTTAAAATTAAAAAAAAAAATTAAAATGCTTTTGAAAAAATAACTAAAATTTATACCTCTTGAGAATATTTCTTATCTTTAAATACTGACCACATTTGAAAGTCCATACGTGCACTTTTGCATCACTTAACATTGAAGAATTTTCTTGACGTTTCTTAACTTACCCCGGAGTCATGATCAAATGTATTTTGCAAATTTTGATGCTCATTTTGTCTCGGTCCATTGCAGTTTCGTCATACATCCATTTTACTGTATTTCAGGGGTTAGATTAGTTTAGGTTAGGTTAGGTTATTTGATAGGACAGGCTCAGCATAGTAAAAAAAAAAGAAAGCTTGTGAATCAGTGAATGGTATCATCCCATTCAATATCATTCCCATTTCATTCCGCGCCCAAAAGTGGGAAGCAGAGAATAACAATTTCAAAGGAAACTTTTTCAGATCGATCTATTCCCAATTCATGCCACGCCACTCTCATTCTCATCCACGGCTTTCCCACTTTAGTCCAGGTTAGGTTAATTTACGTTAGGTTAGGTCACGATCGGTTAGGTTAGGTTCGGTTTCGTTTGGATAGCTTAGACTAGGTTGAATTAAATTAGGTTAGGAAATATCATCCATTCTCATTTGGCACCTTTACTGATTGGGAATGGAGTGACATTGTTTCTCAAATCAAGAAACTTTTTCGCCAAATATGGATTTTTCACTTTGTGTATTTTCACTTGCAGACCGCGGGTGGGAATGGGAATAACATAGAGTGGGAAGTAATCAGGCGAGTCTATAGTTGGATGCGAGACCTTCCTCTGCGTCCAGATTATGTAGCGGCCCGTAATTAGGATCCCACGTAACGCTGTAGTTCCCCTGCGTCATATGACCTTAGATGTTGCGAAGGAGCTTAAACAGTCCCATCACCTAAACAAACAAATATCAGTAAGGTTTTTCCCCCCTACAATTCATCATATAAACAACTGTATAATGGTTAGACTTCGATTTTAGTTTATGACACGGAAATAAGCGAAACTTTTCGTATAGAAATAATGTGTTCAGCTTTTGAAAAAGGATCACCGAAGTCTTGGTTGCAACTTTACTTGGCGGCGTTGGAAATACAGTGAATATTTTGATGCTAAATAAAAGTCTGTTTATTTATTAAAGTGTTATTTTTATACCTTCACCTTCGACAGTTAATAAATTTTAAGTAATTAATTTCTTTAAACACTTATTAACACTACTTAGGACTATTAAATTGGCTCTTTAAGCCGTGAGTAATTATATAAATGTATTACAATCATCATTGTTTTATTTCGAATTTTAGTAGTGATGATGGTACCATCTTGTATGTCGAAAATAATGCCCCATGCACGACAAATGTTAACTTTTGCACTGGTTTCACTATTTCCCATTAAAAATATACACCTTCGCACAGCAGCTAATAAATACAGTGCGTTCGAAAAGTCTCTCCGCAGTAAAATCAAAAGGTTATGTAATAAAATCACTAAATCATGGTTGAATGAAAACATTGTAGTTTTTCAATTTCCTATGCGTTTAACATAGCACTGCGGAGAGACTTTTCGAACGCACTGTATAAATATCGTATATTGGGGCGTATAAGTCTACGGTCCAGATTAATCGATCCCCTAACTTTCAATTTCAGATTTAGATTTTAGCCTATTCTGGGTGTTTAAGTCGACCACCAACTTGCCAACATAAAAAAGTAAAACTTTGTAAAAACCTTGTAAAATTTAGTTATCAACTCCTTCATAATCATCATCACCATAATCATCATCTGACACCATAAGTTCATTATATAAATCCTGACATACATTTGCAAGTGCTTCGTCATATGGATCCAATTCAGATGTTGACCAAAAGCGAGCTAATGCAGGACTGAGGACCTATGACAGGTAGACCTGTCTTTAAATACAAGCTAAAATGGAACGTGGAAGGTTAATTTTTTAGACTGGGCCTATAAGTCGACTCCCTAATTTAGGGACATAATTTTAAGCTTAAAATACCGACTGTATATATGGGATGAATTTCACAATTAGACACGTGAAATAAATGAATAATACAAACCCACAAGGAAAAAGAAAAATGATTCCAAGGCCTTTCGTGTATCTGTCCCGTTGTATATATTTTTGGTCATCCTGCCTCCACCCTTCATTCCCTGACGAGGTGTACTTCTGAATACACAAAAGGCCTTGGAATCATTTTTCTTTTTCCTTGTGAGTTTGCAATATATATATATATATATATATATATCAGGGCTGGCAGGTCGGACCCGGACCCAGACCCGGGTTTAACCCGAAAGTGAGTTAAGACCCGGACCCGGACCCGATAGTGAATTAGAAAAAAGACCCGGATCCGGACCCGGACCTGAAAGTGAATTTTAAAATTGACCCAGACCCAGACCCGACCCGAAAGTGAAGGACCCGCATGTACGGCATGTGAAGGTGCCCCCTCAGGGCATTGGTTTCTTCTCGTATGTAGGAGAATTACGACTTCTGATTAATCGAGGCCCATGGTGTAGCTGTAGTGGATAGCATATCTGACCGGCAATCGGAAGATCCCGGGTTCGATTCCCTGGTGGTTACCTCATTTTTCATTTGTTCGTTCTTCCTCCTCATCTTGTGCGGAACGTTCTTCTACACAAGCGTCGTTCTTTACATATATATATATACACACACACACACACATATGTATATATATATATATATATATATATATATATACGAACACACACACACACACATGTGTGTGTGTATATATATATACGAACACACACACACACACACACACATATATATATATATATATATATATATATATATATATATATATATATATATACAGGGTGGGCCGTAAGTTTCCATACATAGGAAAAATAAACATTTTTTTATGGACAACCATTTTTATTTATATAATATGCTCTACATGGTTGCCATTGTTTTGAAAACACATTTCAATACGTGTTCCCCACTGTTGATGAACACGCATTAGCACAGTTGACGTTATGCTTGTAATTGCGTTGGTGATACGTTCCTTTAGATGATTTATGTCTCGTATCTTTTCCTGATACACCATGTCCTTCAAGTGCCCCCAAAGATAGAAATCAAGGGGGGTGAGATCTGGGGATCTGGGAGGCCACTCCACAGGACCACGCCGACCAATCCAAGCATCCGGAAACTGCTGATCCAAATTTTCCTATGTATGGAAACTTACGGCCCACCCTGTACTGTATATATAATTGTCTCACTAGTAATAATCTAAAGGATCGAATTGTCAGAGTTCATATTTTGCATGATTTCCTTCTTTCTGATCATAGACCATTAGAAATATTAATTAACGTTACCAATTTATGCGCAACACGACTTAACAAGAACTCAATAGGTAAGCATAATCGCGTCGATTGGTCCAATGTTACGAACAGCAGAGAATAGAATACAAAGACAGAACAAGTCACCTCTTTAATAATTTAGAAATTTTGCACCTTGCCTGCAATAATCCTTGCTCAAATGATTCTCACTGTAAACTCATAGATAGGTATTACAGTAAGATAATATCCCTGTTAAGAGAAGCAGGAAGCCCTTGATTAAATCTTACAACTATCATACTAAGGTTATTCCTGGATGGAATGATTTTATTGCCCCCCTGAAGAGGGAATCGAAAGACGCCTATGGTTTGTGGTGCTTTCATGGTA
>JAJOZX010004148.1:147500-180000 GCA_023014485.1 Bathynomus jamesi
GCAAAACATACGTTATTGGAGTAATGCTAACCCTAACTGGCTGAGTCCGACGAAGATGCAAGGTGCCGGTAAAGTGATGGTGTGGGCCGGGATATGGGGTGACAGAATTATTGGACCAATTTTTGTCAGTGGAAATCTTAATGCCGAAAGGTATCTTAACATGTTGCAAGAAGAGATTTTCCCATCCCTGCTAAACGAGGAAGGTAACTTCCCAGTTTACTTCCAGCAAGATGGAGCTCCACCTCATTATGGTCTTCACGTGCGTCGGTATTTGGATCAGCAGCAGTTTCCGGATGCTTGGATTGGTCGGCGTGGTCCTGTGGAGTGGCCTCCCAGATCCCCAGATCTCACCCCCCTTGATTTCTATCTTTGGGGGCACTTGAAGGCCATGGTGTATCAGGAAAAGATACGAGACATAAATCATCTAAAGGAACGTATCACCAACGCCATTACAAGCATAACGTCAACTGTGCTAATGCGTGTTCATCAACAGTGGGGAACACGTATTGAAATGTGTTTTCAAAACAATGGCAACCATGTAGAGCATATTATATAAATAAAAATAGTTGTCCATAAAAAATGTTTATTTTTCCTATGTATGGAAACTTACGGCCCACCCTGTATATATATATATATATATATATATATATATATATATATATATGCATACATACTATATGGTATATGGTGCCATGTCTAAACCTATTCCAAATTGTCCACAGAGGTTTTTCGATTCTTATGAGTCCTTAAGAAAAGATCAGACTCAACATATAACCAAAGCCGATAAGTCAAATGCCTTAGTGATACTCAATAAAGAAGTTTATCTAGAAAAAATGTATGATCTTTTGAATGACTCGGACACTTACGTGAAATTAAGGAACAATCCCCTTGAAACAGTGAACAGTGCATTTAACAACAAAATTCAGCAACTTTTGAAGGGTAAAGAAATATTACTTAAACATGTTTTGAATATTTCGCCGTCATTACCCTATATCTATGGTCTGATTAAAACTCATAAGCCAAATAATCCTGCAAGGCCTATTGTTAGCTCTATAGGATCTATCTCATATAAGCTGTCCAAATGGTTTGTATCCATCCTTAATCCTCTCCTGGCACAATTTCACAATCACACACAAATAATAATGTAGACCTTGGAGAAAAATTAAATAGTATCAGTGTCAATTACAATTTTAGATTGGTAAGCTTTGATGATACCTTTTTATTTACAAGAGTCCCGGTGGAGGATCTATTAGGTTTTTTTTCGGAAAAATTGGTTAAGCATAATTTGCCATTATCTGTGACTACCCTCTATCAATTTTACAGATGAAATAGAAAAAGACTCATCGATCCCATTTTTAGATGTTTTAATATATAGGTCTGGAAAAAAGTTTAAGTACAATATTTACAGAAAACCCACTAATAACACTGGGCAACAAAAAAAATTTTTTTTCGTGTCCCAAGAATGAAAATACCTTATTCTTATAGTATTTTCTGTGCTGAATCCAAATAAGTTTGTAAAATTTCTCTATCAGGTCTGGTTTTTGTGTGACATGCAATTTAATTTTTAAAAACCCATATAGTTACATACTTATTAAAATATGATCGAAAAGACATACCTGTAGTTTAAAAAGTAGCTTGTTTTGATTTTCTGCTCTGCTTTGCCTCAGGCATGTCTCTCTTAAGAGTCCAGCAATAGTCAGCCAGCATACTGGGGCTCCATTTGCCTTGGTAACGGTTTTCCATGGCAGAAATATCCTGATGAAAACGCTCACCATGTTCGTCGCTTACCGCACCCAGGTTTTCCGGAAAAAAGTCCAAGTGAGAGGCCAAGAAATGAACCTTTAATGACATATTGCACCCCATTGCTTGGTAAGACTTAAGAAGATCTACTATTTCAGGATAGTTTTCGGCCTTGTGATTTCCCAAAAAATTTGTGCAGACACTTTTGAAACTCTGTCACGCAGCTTTCTCAACTTCATTCAACTCTCCTTCAAATCTCTCATCTCTTAACAATTCTCTGATCTGATGGCCTACAAAAATGCCTTCTTTAATCTTGGCATCACTGATCCGGGGAAACTTATTTCTCAAGTATGTGAATCCTGTTTGCGCTTTATCCATCGCTTTAACAAAGTTTTTCATAAGTCCAAGCTTGATATGCAAAGGAGGAAGGTACGGTACACTTTCTCAGGGTCAACAAGTGAACTATTCACAACATTTTTCTTGCCTGGAACAAGTGAGGTGTGTTTTGGCCAATCCTTCTTAACGTAGTGGTTTTGCTTGTCACTACTGTCCCACTCACATAAAAAACAACAGTACTTGGTGTAACCTAGCTGCAACCCTAGCAAAAGTGCAATGACCTTCAGATCTCCACAGATATTCCACTTATATTTCTGATACTGAAACTTTTCTAAAAGCAACTTCGTATGACTCTTTCATGTTTGCAGCATGTGCAATAGGTACAGAAGGAAATTTATTTCCGTTGTGAAGAAGGACTGCTTTCAAGCTGACTTTTGAGGAGTCAATGAACAATCGCCACTCATCCATGTTATGTTCATGACCAAGAGCCCCCATGACTGAATTAACATCTTTACAAAACACAAGTCCATCTTCATGGGAGAACCATTCTTTGAATTCATCATGGCGGCTGCGGAAAAAACAAACTTTAGTGTCACGTTGCAGTAGATTCCAACCCTTTAATCTTGAACCTAAAAGTTCAGCCTGCTTCTTAGATAATTTCAAATCACGAACTAGGTCATTTAGATCTCCTTGTGACAGTAAATGTGGTTCATTGGAGGAACAGGTAGCCTGGAATGTTGGATCAGAAATGGCTTCATCTTTTTCCTCGTGATATGCTACAGCTACGTTTGATTCCTCATCACTTAAACTTACATGTTCAGGAGGATTTGGTACTGGAAGTTGAGCACTGTATTAATATATTTTATTATAGTTATATTAATATAATATATTATTATATTTATTATTTTTATAATGTTTTATATTATAATATTGTTATATACTTAATTATATATACTGTAATATGTTGTTATTTTTTTATCCGGTGATCATGCTAAATGAGGAAAAAATTAATATAGCGTCACAAGTAAACTAAGCCTGATAGAAAAAATCTGATTTCATATTTAGATTCAGCATGAAAAAGTACACTTAGAACACCCATCAAAACCCTTGTGACAAAATTGTTGTTGACCAGTGATAATTGTTCCTATATACATTATTATTCGGCTCACCACATTAACGTAAAACGAACCGTTTTTTCTACTTTGTTCCTAAGATGCTTACGAATTTGTAGCCCAGAGTTCATTGATGATGAAATTAGTAAAATATATAAAATTGCGTTTGATTTAAAATATCCAAAGAACTGTATAGATAAATCTTTAAAAATGGCAAAGAAAACCTTCTACGGGGTAAAAGACAAGACTCCTTATAACACAAAAAACGTCTTAGTGTTACCATTTAAAGAAAATTTCCTTGATCTGCCGAAACTGCTGAGGACTTTTAACGTAAATATCGCGTTTAGAAATTTAGATGTAATTAAGAATTCATTGATTAAAAACTCCCCTTTAAGTGAACAGGGTTGCGTATATAAAATTCCATGCACAATATGTAATAAATTTTACATTGGCCAAACTGGCAAGACGCTTGAGTTACATATTAAGCAGCATAAATACAGTATAAGAACAGGCCAGGAATCTAACGCCATTTTCATTCACGTAAGAGATACTAATCATCCCACTGACTGGAAAAATGCCTCCAAATTAAGTTTTAGTAAATCTGTTGTTAGTAGAAATATAATTGAATCGAGTGTGATCAAGAATAATGCTGATTTTATTCTTAATATTAGCCCTGGGCTTTATAAATTAGACTTGTACATTGTTAGAAAGGTGGTGTATTATTTTGACCGCATTCTTGCCACTTAATTGTTTGCTTTAATTAAATAAATATTATTTTAATAATTGTTAACATTTTTATGTACATTTTAATTGTATTATTTCTTTTATATAGTCTTTATGTACTTGATAGTTTAGTAGACTTTTGAACAGGTTATTGGGAAAAATTTTTTAGATTGTTTTCAGATTGAGTTGCCTACTGGGGAATTCTTCGCTTCCACAATAGGTAACTGAATATTCTGGAAGGAGCACGTGACGACGATTGCACCATGTCTTTTGTTTCCTTAGATTCTTGCCACTTAATTGCCTGTTTTAATTAAATACTATTTCTAATAACTGTTATAATAATTTTTCTTTTTTTTGTGTGCATGTTAATTGTCTAATTTCCTTTATATAGTTTTTATGTATTCAATAATTTAGTAGCCTTTAGATTAAGTTATCTATTGGGAAAAAATCTTTAGATTGTTTTATTGTTTTTTAAATTGAGTTGCCTATTGGGGAATTTTTTCGCTTGTGTATTGAACTCATTTACTTGGTAAATTCTGTCTATTTCTTTCTTGTCCCTGAAGATGTGAATATATCACGAAAGCGCTCGGATTTCGTGTTTCCTTTTCTTTTTCCCTGTGGTTCTTTGCTTATTAAAAAGACCACGTGTTGTTCTGTGATTTTATTGCATGCACACACACACACACACACACACACACACACACATATATATATATATATACATAATGAATAAAACCACGAAGGAAAGGAAACACAGAATGGTGCTCAAGCGCTTTCGTCTAATGACATCCTCAGGATGTCATTAGACGAAAGCGCTTGATCACCATTCTGTTTCCTTTCCTTCGTGGTTTTATTCATCATAAATATTTTTCACGTGTTACTTTCGTGAAATAATTTTCACATATATATATATATATATACACACACGCTAACAAAGATTTTTAATGCGTCTATTTCTGAGGGGTGCGTACCAGATAATTTCAAGTTAGCAAATGTAACACCTATCTTTAAGAAAGGCGATAAAGGTGCGGCGGGAATTTATAGGCCAATCAGTTTAACGTCTGTTGTAGGTAAGCTACGGGAATCAATAATTAGGGATCGTATAGTCGAACACTTAGAATTGCATAACTTGATTTGAAATACGCAGCACGGTTTTAGGCGAAACAAATCTTGCTTAACTAATCTTTTAGAATTTTTTCAAAGCGTGGTTGAAGTTTACGATAGTCATCGGGCGGTTGATGTAGTGTATTTAGATTTTCAAAAAGCGTTTGACACTTTACCGCACAAAAGACTGATTGAAAAAACTAAGGCTCATGGAATCAGGGGTGTAGTAATAAATTGGATAGTGGTTGCGAGGGGAAACAGAGGGTGGTCGTTGATAGAGCGGAGTCGTGTTGGGCTAATGTGAGTAATGTAGCGAGTGGCGTTCCTCAGGGTTCTGTATTGGGCCCCTTGATTTTTCTTATCTACATTAACGATTTAGATGTCGGCCTAGTCAGTACGGTTTCAAAGTTTGCGGATGACACGAAGTTGGGTGGTAGGGCGATTAATGACGAAGATAGAGGTAAAATCCAGGAAGATCTGAATAAAATCGTTGATTGGTCAGTCACATGGCAAATCAGATTTAACGACGATAAGTGCAAAATTTTACATATAGGTTCGCGTAACGGTAATTTTGCGTATAGTATGTCAAGGAAGAAGTTAGCAAGCGTAGAGCAGGAAAAAGATTTAGGAGTTATAGTCACTGGTGATTTAAAAGTGGCGAAACAAAGTACAGCAGTGGTCAATAAAGCGAACAAAGTGCTAGGTTTTATAGCTCGGAATTTTGAGTACAAATCGCACGATATTATTGTTCCTCTTTATAAATCATTAGTTCGACCCCATTTGGAGTACGCGATCCAATTTTGGAATCCTTATATGCGAAAGGATATAGACAAAATCGAAAGCGTTCAAAGACGAGCAACTAAGATGATTCCGTCGCTTAGTTCGAAGTCGTACGAGGATAGGCTTAAGGAGTTAAAATTGACTGCACTCGAGACTAGGACGCTAAGGAGTGATCTAATCCAGGTTTTTAAAATTATGAATGGGTTCGATAACGTAGATAGAGATAGCTTTTTCGAAATATCTCAATATAATAGGACTAGAAATAACGGGTGTAAGTTGACAAGTAGAAGGTTCGAGACAGCAGTTGGCAAAAACTTTTTTACGCATAACCTTTGGTTAGCTTCCGCCCAAATTGTTCATTCTGACGAATTCAAGCTTTTCACTCCACCTTAGACCTACAGTTTAACGTGGAATCCGAGCCACGCCCCATCAGCAGCCCAGCGTCTTAACCACTAGGCCACCTAGGGTACCCATTTATCTACCAACCACTTTCTTTTATTGTGTGGAAGGATGAACAGCTGGGTTTTGCTGCGCGCCGGCTGCCATCGGGTCTCGAACCAGGGGCCGATAGATTCGTAGTCAGCGACGCTAACCACTATACCACCGAGGCGCTATATATATATATATATATATATATATATAGGATGAATTTCACAATTAAACACGTAATGAATGAATGATGTAAACCCACAAGGAAAAGGAAAAATGATTCCAAGGCATTTCGTGTATTCATAAGTACCCTGACGTGTATATATACAGGGTGTTTCAGGAGGAAAGGTCAATACTTCGGGAGGTGATAGTATCGGTCATTGTGAGAAAAAAGTTCATATGAACATGTGTCTAATTCTGAATGGTTACGGAGATTGAGGTATTTGAATCTACAAATACAAAAGCATTGTAAATGGTAATCAAGAAAGAGAAACCAATTACCAGTGATGTAGTCGAGACCACCAAGTCCGAGACTGAGACCGAGACCGAGACCTGATCCTGTGAGACCAAGATCGAGACCGAGATCAAAGGTTCGAGATCGAGATCTACCTTCCGAGATCGAGACCCTTAAAATTCGAGACCGAGATCGAGATCGAGACCAGGATCATGCCCTTTCAATTTGTTTTACACTACTATGGAAATTAGACTATGTTAAGTATATTAATAAACTAATAACTACTTTCTCAGATGTGTGTTGAATGCAAAAAGTGTAGCCTATAAATTAACAAATGAATATATATATATATATAATTATATATATATATATATATATACGTACTTTTTATTTATTTACTTCTTTTGTATCTGTTACAGAAGGTTTAATGACCGTACCCACTACCCAGTTTGACTTGTGCATTTATTTAAAGCATGATAGGTGCTCATTACACTTAAGGAACATCAGCATGCTCAGAAGTTCTGCTGAAGTTCTTCTGTGGGGCCTCATTATTATGCCTCCATGGCTAAATACACGCTCAATTGGAGCACTAGAGGCAGGCACTGTTAAAACAGTCATGGCAATATTGGCCAGTGATGGGAATTTATCCCTTTTCTGGTGCCAAAACTTTATTGGAGAGCAGTTGTCGAAAATATGAGATTCATCGATCTCTAAGAGGTACCGCCGGAACTGTTCCCTGCGGTTCAAAATCTTCCCAGTTTCAACGTTCTTCTGCTTGGACCGATAGCTTTGATATTTTGCCATTAGTCTCGGAACTTTGGTTTGACTCTGTTTTATTTCGTCATCGCTGCTGTGAGAATGAGCGCTGTCTCTCCGTGCTTGAGTTTTCTGTATAGCATTTTTCCAACACCATTTCTATGAAAAATAAATTGACATATCGGTACTATAAACAGAGGCATGGCAATTAGCATAAGGTCTAAATAATATATATATATATTAATATATATATATATATATATATATATATATATATACAGTGTATATATATATATATATATATATATGACATTAATTCAACATTCACTCAGCCCAAAGAGATCTATAATGAATTTTAACGATAAAAAATATACCGGTATAATGAATTCTGTGATAATTTTAAAAATTTATAATGAAATTATAACATACCTTTTATTTCCTCTTTAAGTTCTACTTTAATATCTTTATCAGTACTTCAATGTCCACCCACTTATATATATATATATAATTCTCTATTTAGTGTTTCCATTTTCAATAAAATTAATCTGACAGGGGGGGGGGGGCAAATTTTTTTGTAGCGCTAACCTAAAAAAATCCAGACCCACACCCACCCCGCAAGACAAACGTGGCAACTCAAAACAGGGTGACTGATTAGTGAATATCTAGAGTCCCTTACTTTTACAAACTTTCATAAACATTCTGAATTGTGTCTGTTCAACCAAGCCACCATCCTGAGTATGCCAATAACATGTATTTTTCATTACGGTCTCGAGAGGTCTCGAAAGGTCTCGGGGAGAAAAACCGAGACCGCGTCTGTCGAGACCGAGATCAAGACCGAGATCTAAATAGCGGAGACCGAGATCGAGATCGAGATCTGCAAATTGGGTCTCGAGATCGGTCTCGAGACCTACATCACTGCCAATTACTGTTTCTAACATTTAATGTTTAAACAATGGCATTTTGAATGATATCAGACACAGAAATGACAAATTTGTTACATGCTTACATTACAGCTTATATGGTTCAAGGTTATAGGGGAAGGAAGGGGGAGGAAGAGCTGCGCGCGCATCAGATTCAAACAGCCCTATCTCCGTAACCATTCAGAATTAGACACATGTTCATATGAACTTTTTTCTCACAATGACCGATACTATCACCTTCCGAAGTATTGACCTTTCCTCCTGAAACACCCTGTGTATATATATATATATATATATATATATATATATATATATATATATATATTAGACCGGATATCCGCATCATTTTTAACATCCGCATCCGCACTTGACTGCGGATGTTATGCGGATATTACCTCTAATAAATTATGCAATTTACAATTAAATTAGCTTGTAAAGTAGCTTTTAGGCCCAGTCATGCACATTTCATGTAAAGTATTAATTACACTGGGTTATAAAATTTGAAAAATTTTCTGTTTATTGTGATTTTTCTGTCGTTTCTTAATGATTTCGGGGCGCTGATTCCAAAAATGATATTGGTTTTGCTCTATCATCAACCGTTTCAAAAATATAGGTTATCACACTTTTCATATGGCAAAGTACTTATATAAAGAAGGCTAACATAAATATTTTCTGAAAATAAAAACACCATTGGAAATTAATGTTTATTGAGCCAAAATTGTTTGACAAACCCAAAATGGTGCAAAGGTTATAATATATATCATGAGAAGAACCGATAAGATAATAACAAGCCTCTTTATGCAATGTGCGTTCCTTAAAAATGCACTGAAGAACGCGACTTCCGCGTATGAACATTCTTATCCTTTCTGATCAGCGACCATACGTAGTCTCCCATCATGGAAGCATCCCTAATTCCCTATGGCCCTGGTACCTTTTCTCCATCGTTTGAATATCTTGATGGAATCTTTCGCCATGTTCTTCACTCACATCGCCCAGGTTATCACGAAAAAAGTCTAGATGTGAATGCAGATAGTGTAATTTTAAAGACATACGGCACCCCATTTTGCCATAGCACTTAATCAAGTTTGACACTAACTCCTTATAGTTTGATGCTTTATGGTTGCCTAAAACCCCACGAACCACATCACGGAAAGCACACCAAGCCTCTTTTTCGATCGGAGTCATCTTGGTTTCAAGGTTCTTTGAATTCAACAGCGCCTTGACTTATGGTCCTACAAAGATGCCAGCCTTGACTTTGGCCTCAGAGAGTTTACGGAACATGACCCGAATCTGTTGGAAAACTTCCCCTCCAAAATCTAACGCAATTACAAACTGTTTAATTAGACCCAACTTAATATGGAGAGGTGGTAGCAGAACTATGTCAGGCTTCACAAGAGGTTCCCTGAGTACATTGTACTTTCCTGGTTGCAGTCCTTCACGTGGAGGCCACTGAACTGTTTTATAGTGCTCAGTTGAAGCCCTGCTATCCCACAGGCAAAGAAAACATGAATATTTAGTAAACCCTCCTTGTAAACCTAACAGGAAACCAATCATTTTGAAATCACCACCCACGTCCCAGTTATATTGCTCATACCTGATTTGAGTGAACAGTTGTTTGACATTTTCATAGTCCTCTTTCATTTGAACAGAATGTGCAACTGGTATAGATGGATATTTGTTCCCATTGTGGAGTAGAACAGCTTTTAAACTCCGAGTTGAACTGTCAATAAACAGGCGCCACTCTGAGGGTATATGTGTTAGCCCAATAGCTGTGAATAGACCATTAACTTCGCTGCAATAACAGAGAGAGCCATTGACATCGTAGAACCTTGCAAACTCTTCATGCCGCTTTCGGTATACAATGCTCTTGCAGTCTTCTCCAAGCAAATTCCACTCTTTGAGTTGGAGGTCAGAAGCTCAGACCCTGATTTCGTCAGACCCAAATCTCTAATTAAGTCGTCCAATTCCCTCTGATTTGGAAAGTGAGGGTTTGTACTGAAAGTTACTGTATATTCTTCATCATGACTGTCCTCACCAGCCGACATCTCAGATGAGCTAGCTGCATCTCATTTTCAACCTGCAAAGCAAAGAAACAAAATATAGGCATAGCTATATATGTAGAAGAGCATCAGCACTAAGAAAAATCAACACATAATGACCCACAGTCTGTAAATACAGAAGGTAAAGTAATGGACAGATACCTGTTCTGGTGGACGTGATATTGGAGACCTTTGCCATGTGGTATAGGAGCTATGGACGACGCTGTGCTTGGATACTGAAGAGTCTGCCTTCCTTTAACTTTCCTGTACTTAGAAACATCTACCATGCAGTAGTAACAATCGTCGTGGTGGCTCTTTGGTTCTTTCCATATTCTGGGTACCGCAAAGGGCATTGCCTTGCGTACTCCCCGCAGCCACCCTTCAAGTGTGGAGCGGCAGCTTCCACAGATCACATGGGGTGCCCACGGATTATCTTGGTCACCCATAGGCATACCAAAATAGAACCGATACGCGATCCAGAACTTGGTGCCTTTCACAATCTTGTGCGATACTTGCTTGGGGCCTATGTAATACCCACAAATGTAGCAGAATATATCCGGCGAGTGTTTACAAGCTCTAGTTGCCATTCTCTTTACCAAACTGTACTACATTAATCATAACCTGCAGATGTAGAGAGAAGAGTTATTAAATCTGCAACAGATTACAGATTCCAGAAAAAAGATGTATTCACAACACTGAAATAATGTTCGCAATAAAAAAGGATCGATAACACTCAAATCGTCAGCACAGAGAAGCACAGAAACACAGTACCTCAGTGCTGGTAACCATCAGACAAACAACCTGCTTTCTTTGTGTGCTCACACTTACTGACTTCTCAGACTTTGCGCTCTTTTTTATATAGCACAGTGGAAGTTTCGGGCAATTTCTAGAGCAAGAAACTGTCAACGAACATCCGGATTGTTCTGAACAATTCCTGATTATTCTGATATTGCTGCGCCCATAATAACATTATACTGGTAAAACATGAAAAATGGATTATCTCTGAAACCATTGATGATACACACAAACCAAGGCCAGATTTGGACTCAGCGCCCACAAATGCATATAAAAACAAAATTCTATATAAACAGAATCAGTGTTACAGAGTGTTATTAATGCACAAACAAATATTTAAACTTCAAAATATAAATACCTGGTAACACAGAAAATTGAATGAAACTTGTTTCATTGAATTTTCTGTGGCTGAAACTCATGAGAAAGTTATTATTTTTATCATAATGAAAACATTAATATTAATTTTAATTCTTATGCATTGCCTGCCATAATAGTAATATCACGAAATTTGAAAAATTATGTCATATATTCATAATTCTATATTATATTGCTAGATTAACTAAATATCCGCATCTGCAGATATTGAAATTAAAGATCCGCATCCGCATCCGCAGATGCTGAAAAACTGACATCCGGTCCACCACTAATATATATATATATATATATATATATATATATATATATATATTAGTGATGTAGCGGATGTCATTTTTTTCACATCCGCGGATGCGGATGAAGATGTTTGATTTCAACATCCGCGGATGCGGATGCGGATGTCTACATTTTCGTTATTTTTTAGGATATATTCGAGATTTGTTGTGTTTAACGTATATAATAAGTTATTATATAGAGAGAGCTGTAGCTATAATGTAGTATAATTGATTAATTGTACAATAATTGCTGTACTTTTCTCTGAACATATAAAATAATATCAAGCATCTAACTAATATAGAAATCAATTAGTGAATTCGTCTGCAAATAAATTCGTTATATTTTGTTGAGTTTCAGCCACAATTAGAAACCATAATTGTGTTACCAGGATGCGGGACGTGAACCCAACTCAAATGCACCCCACCGACCTCTTTCCCCAACCTCCTCCACCCTTATAGAAAGAGATCTTTAATTAGCTTGATAACTATTTATATTAAGTTTAAAGTTTTATTAGGCATATTTATAAATGAGTAATTAAAATAAAGTAAACTAAGATGTTCATCGTTTAATGTTCAAACTTAATTATAGGAAGGTTATGCTTAAGGAACATTAATTTTTCTGCCTTTTCTGCTGCCAGTCTGTTTCTCTTATCATATATTAATCCAGCACTGCTAAATAATCTCTCGCTTGGTACGTTTGTTGGAGGACAGGCTAAATGTTTCCTTGCAAGTTTACTCAAGTATGGATAGATATTCTGCGTATTTTTCCACCAACTAATAGGATTGTCACATGCAGCCAGGCGTTTTTCTTGGTGATAGCTCTCGATCATTTTTACTACATCTTTTGACATCGCGTAGGTCTCGTCATTGCTGCTTGACTCAAGAAACTGAGAGACAGATTCTGTGATAGATTTGCTTGTTGAAGGTGTTGGTTCTGTCACTGAAACTTTTATTATTTTGGTGGGTGGCGAAGCGACAGATTCAAGAGATTGAAGCTCTTCAACTGCTTTGCCAAGTGATGATTTAACTCGTTCTAATGTACTAGGTGAAAATAACTTAGCTTTGTAACGTGGATCTAAGTAGGTTGCAAGAGAGTAACTTCATACAAGAACAGCCTCTCGTCTTGTCGCTTGCATCACTTTTGCGCACAATGAACTAGTTCTATTAATATAGCAGAATTTGATAATTTCCGCTTATTAATGACGTTTTATCTCAACGGTCCACATCCGCACGACATCCGCAGTCCAAAGTGCGGATGCGGACGCGGACGCGGATGCGGATGCGGATGCGAGAAAATGTGCGGATGTTCCGCGGATGCGGATGCGGATGCGGATGTGACCTACATCACTAATATATATATATATATATATATATATATATATATATATATATATATATACAGTATATATATAGAATAGTAAATAGGTGGAATAGTTTGCCGGTAGAAATAATTAGTAGCACGTCTATAAACATGTTTAAAAATCGATTAGACGCACATGTTGATAGATTGGGTATAATTTAAGTTAGTAAAATTAAGGCCTTGTGGTTCGGAACCCACGTAAAATTGTAGGTCCTCTCCGCCACCTCGGAGGACATGCAAAATACACAATTACGAACACAGTTAAGTAGACCAGCCATGAGTGGATCCTAGGGTCTTTGTTGGTCTGAAACATTATAACATAACCATAACATTATAACATATATATATATACACGTCAGGGTACTTCTGAATACACGAAAGGCCTTGGAATCATTTTTCCTTTTCCTTGTGTGTTTACATCATTCATTCATTTCACGTGTTTAATTATGAAATTCATCCCATATATAGTTAAGATGCATCTTGCTCCTGAAGAATCATGATCCTAGACTGATAATCTAATATACTATTTCAGAAATGAAGCCTTATATATATATATATATATATATATATATATATATATATATATATATATATATATATATTATATATATATATATATATATATATATATATATATACAGGGTGTCCGAGAATTATCTGTACAATTTTTGGCTGTTATTAAAAGTCAACCATGAAGTGTAGAAATTCCAGTGTTGTCCCATTTTACAGAGAATCTCATTAAGTTTTTTCTGATACCACGTTTTGACGTGTTTTAGAAATGTACGCGGGTGACAGACATTGATGATTTAAAAGCAAGAATCACAGCTGCTATTGAGCGAATTGATGTGGATATGCTGCAGTGTACATGGCAACATTTGGAGTATCGATTGGATGTTTTGCGAATCACTAATGGTGCACATATCGAATGTTTGTAACAACGTTACTTTAATAAAAGAAACTTTTGAAAATAGAGATTCTAAATAATCTTGTTTAAGAATTTTACGTGTGTTATCAAGAATTTTATTAAAAGATGAAATTGTACAGATAATGTTCGGACACACTGGAATTTCTAAAAAACTTGTCAAAACTTGGTATCAGAAAAAACTTAATGAGATTCTCTGTAAAATGGGACAACACTGGAATTTCTACACTTCATGGTTGACTTTTAATAACAGCCAAAAATTGTACAGATAATTCTCGGACACCCTGTATACTGTACAGTATATGTAACAGTTTTTTTGCGCACACCTACAGGTCGCTACAATTGGTGTAGAACAATGTGGTTTTTACCATTCGATGCATCTTTTTATTGTGCAGTGCCCATGCTAAAAAAAAATTCCCTAACATAAATCCTGCCCCCCCTTTTAGGGGTACAGTTCTTCCCATTTCTTCATTTTTAATCATAATTTTGGCACAAAATGGGGGAGGGGTGGGGTAATGGGGAGGGGATGGGGTTAATGGGGAAACTCAGAAAAATAGATACGATATATATATGTAACCAAAAAAAAATTAAAGTAAATCCTTTGCAAGGTGCCAGCTCCCTTCCCCCTTGGGGGTAATGGGGGAAGGGTGGGGGTAAATTGGGGAGAGGGGTGGGGGAGGGGGTGGGGTTAATAGGGAAACTCAGAAAAAAAATTATAACCAACATCGATTCCGGTCAGGAAGATCATGCTTATCACAACTAATGGAACACTATAACAATATTATTGATGCACTCGAAACAATGAAAACTATGATTTGGCGGGCCGCAGGGCCCCCAATTACTGTCGGTTCAGTTATTTGGTCAATAAAACTATAGAAATGAACGCAGTCATGAAAATCTTAGGCTTCAAATCCGAGCTCATTGTATTAAGATTTGTGAAGCTTTAGATTTTCATGGCTGCGTTCTTTTCTGTAGTTTTATTGAATGAATAATTGGTTTGCCAGTAACTGGAAGGCCGCAGGCACCCCAATTACTGAGGCCCAAGGTGAGAGGAATAGGAATGATATCCAGATAAAGGGCTACTGATGTTCAAAATAAAATACGCCGTAGGCCCACAATTCAGCCGAAGCACCGCAGATCTAGCAAAATCGGCGCGTAGCGCCGACCTTTTGCTAGTCTAATATACTATTTCAGAAATGAAGCCTTATATATATATATAATATATATATATATATATATATATAACGTAAAGAACGACGCTTGTATAGGAGATATTCCGCGCAAGACGAGAGAGAGAACGAAACAAATGAAAAAATGAGGTAACCACCTGGGAATCGAACCCGGGATCTTCCGATTGCCGGTCAGACGCGATACCATTACACATGGGCCTCACTCTTCCAAATGCCGTAATTCTTCTACATACTCGCAGAAACCAATGCCCCAAGGGGGCACCTCCCGCATGCCGTAACATTATATACATTCAACTGCAAAGAACACGCAGTATAAATAACGTAAAGAACGACGCTTGTATAGGAGATATTCCGCGCAAGACGAGAGAGAGAGAACGAAACAAATGAAAAAATGAGGTAACCACCTGGGAATCGAACTCGGGATCTTCCGATTGCCGGTCAGACGCGATACCATTACACCATGGGCCTCACTCTTCCAAATGCCGTAATTCTTCTACATACTCGCAGAAACCAATGCCCCAAGGGGGCACCTCCCGCATGCCGTAACATTATATACATTCAACTGCAAAGAACACGCAGTATAAATAACGTAAAGAACGACGCTTGTATAGGAGATATTCCGCGCAAGACGAGAGAGAGAGAACGAAACAAATTAAAAAAATGAGGTAACCACCTGGGAATCGAACCCGGGATCTTCCGATTGCCGGTCAGACGCGATACCATTACACCATGGGCCTCACTCTTCCCTTTTAGGGGTACAGTTCTTCCCATTTCTTCATTTTGAATCATAATTTTGGCACAAAATGGGGGAGGGGTGGGGTAATGGGGGAGGGGGTGGGGTTAATGCGGAAACTCAGAAAAATAGATGCGAGCGATATATATATGTAACCAAAAAAATTAAAGTAAATCCTTTGCAAGGTGCCAGCCCCCTTCCCCCTTGGGGGTAATGGGGGAAGGGTGGGAGTAAATGGGGGAGAGGGGTGTGGAGGGGGTATTGGGGGAGAGGGGTGGAGTAATGGGGAAGGGGTGGGGTTAATGGGGAAACTCAGAAAAAAAAATGATAATCAACATCGATTCCGGTCAGGAAGATCATGCTTATCACAACTAATGGAACACTATAACAATATTATTGATGCACTCGAAACAATGAAAACTATGATTTGTCGGGCCATAAAACTATAGAAATGAACGCACTCATGAAAATCTTAGGCTTCAAATCCGAGCTCATTGTATTAAGATTTGTGAAGCTTTAGATTTTCATGGCTGCGTTCTTTTCTGTAGTTTTATTGAATGAATAATTGGTTTGCCAGTAACTGGAAGGCCGCAGGCACCCCAATTACTGAGGCCCAAGGTGAGAGGAATAGGAATGATATCCAGATAAAGGGCTACTGATGTTCAAAATAAAATACGCCGTAGGCCCACAATTCAGCCGAAGCACCGCAGATCTAGCAAAATCGGCGCGTAGCGCCGACCTTTCGCTAGTACATACTGTTTGCAATACATACTGACGAAAATTGCGCAAAATCTGACGCAAGTTTAGATATTCTTTGAACTGGAATAACACGGAGCATTTTATTTTCAGTGGTGATGAACTCCGTACGGAGGCCTCCTCAATACATTCAGACCCGTATACTGAAATGGACGTATGAGCGGATTGATGGTCTATATGAAAAATGTTAAACTTTTAATTTTATTTCCACTTAAGCTATAATTATACATTTCTTGAGCATTGATAAACAGTATATATATAATATATTATATATATATATTAATATATATATATATATATATATATGCATTTAACTGCAATGACCACGCAGTATATAAATGAATAGAAACGACGTAAATAAGGAGCGTCTCTGCACACGGGGAAGAGAAATAACGAATAAATGAAAAATGAGGCGAACCGCGGTTCGCCTCATTTTTCATTTATTCGTTATTTCTCTTCCCCGTGTGCAGAGACGCTCCTTATTTACGTCGTTTCTATTCATATATATATATATATATATATATATATTAAGCATAAAATTAAACTTTGATATATATATATATATATATATATATATATACACCAAAACACGGACAGCATTAAATGAGGGTGCGATGATCTAGAGATGGAACCCGGTTTTTAACCGGTGATGAAAATTTTTAATCACCACCGAAGCCAATGATAAGAACCGGTTTTCACATTTTTGCGCAAGTCTCCGATCACTTTGGTCCATTTTCTATGAAACAAACGTTTCCAAACGTTTAAAAACATAATAATTACGTTTTGCATCGTTTCGTATCATTTTTTGTTTGTTTATAAATGTAAATAATTAATTGTTGCTTCAATCTTGAATGTTATGTGGATGATTGCACATTGATCAGTTAAGATTTTAAGATTTAATACTCCATCATGTCAAAAAAATCAAACGCTTGGTATAATTTCACTCGTAAGAATAAAGAAGAAGCAGAGTGTATGACATGTCACAAACTTTTAAAGTGTTGTGGAGGTTCTACTTCAAGTTTATCATCCCACATGAAAAATATTCATGGCATAAACATCGACCAGATCAATCAGCCATTGAAGAAACAAAGAACAGTGGAAGAGTTTGTGCAAAAAAAGTCCATAGAAGAGGAAATTTCGAAACATGCATGTGTAGATGGACTGAGTTTCCAATCAATTGCTAAAAGTGAATTCATTCAAGAAAGCCTAAGAAAGATAAAATACGACAAGCATCCAACTTCCCATAATGGTGTCAGAAAAATGGTGTTTAGTTTTTATGAGGAAAAGAAACATGAATTGGTCAACTACTTCAAGAATCAGGTGAGACAAGGAATCCGCTATTCATTAACTATGGATGAGTATCCATCTTTGCAAAACCAAAGATATATTAATATCAATGTTCATGATGAAAATGAACATTGGTCTCTTGGTCTCATGAAAATAAATGGTTCTCTTGATAGCACCAAAACTATTGCAATCGTTAGGAAAAGATTGGAAGACTTTGACTTGGACCTAGATAAGCATATCGTGGGTTGCACCACCGACGGTGCCTCAGTAATAGTCAAATTTGGAAGAGAAATAGTACCTGATCACCAGCAATGCATTGCACATGCTATACATCTCGCGGTTTCGGATATCTTGTATTCAAAAACTGTTGAAAATTCAGTTGAAGGGGAAAGTGACCCTACCCCTGAAGATGAAGCCATCGAAGAAGATGAACACTCTGCACATGAGTTAAGCGAAGATGAGTGTGAAATTTTATGCGCTGATACAATTTTTGAGTCCGACATAGATGACGTAATTGTTCTTTGAAAACTTCGAGAAGATTACTTAAAAGTAATAAATACGGTGAGAAAAATCTGCCGCATATTTCGAAAGTCTCCTTTGAAAAATGAGAGATTGCAGGATTTTGTCAAAGATGAATTTAATGGAAAGGAAATGAAGCTTATCCTTGACTGTAGAACGAGGTGGAACAGTCTTTTGGCCATAATAGAAAGATTTTTGAAACTCTAAAAATTGCATTCCAAAGACCCTCAGAGTGATACGCTCAACAGAGACGATTTAAGATAAAGAATGGAATGCTCTAAAGAGCCTCTTTGACAAGCTTCGTCCACTGGAAATTGTTTTGAAGGGACTCTGCTCCGAAGATGCAAATTTGCTCAAAGCTGAATCTTCCATGAAGTTCATTTTGGATAAATTTGAAAGCAAAAACAATCCTTTAGCTTTTGAGCTACGCCAGTGTCTCATTGATCGCTACTCATCGAGAAGACAAAAAGAAGCTGTCGCCTTGCTGAGTTTTCTCCACAATCTCGAGGTCTTGAAAAATGAATCATCAGCACCGTTCCTCTTTCCTTCAAGACAAGCACTTAAGACGTATGCGGATCATACATTTAAGAGGCTTTTTCCAGAAGCTTGCCAGATTTCAGAAACAGACGACCAAGTCCAATCAATTGCTTCGAAACTCGAAGATTCACAATGCAGCTCAGGTCGTGAAGTAAATGATGACGATCAACTTATGAACGAGTACATGTGTGAGATGAACAAACTGAAAATGAAACCAAAGAAAGATTCTTCTGAGACCTTTGACGTAAACAATGAATTCAAATATTTTGAAGCTACTTTGAATAGAAGCGAAAATTTGGATCGAATGTACGAGGCGTTGCTTACAATAAAAGCCACCAGCGTAGAGTCCGAGAGAGTGTTTTCAGCTGCTGGTTTATTCGTCACAAAGATTCGATCAAGAATGTCAGATCAGACACTTAATGCTCTTTGTTTTCTCAAGTGTTATTTCAAAAATCAAGTTCGATAATAAACTGTTTAATTCAAATGTTACACATACTTGATTGAATCAATTAAAACCTTATTTCTGTTTAATATTTTGATAATTTACCTCCCTAAAAAGCATACAGAATCCTATCGGTGAAAACCGGTAAAAACCGGCTTTAAGAATATAGCGACGGTGAAAACCGGTTTTACACTTTTCGGTTATTTTCCATCCCTAGTGCAATCCCTCAACCCTTGCAAATGGGGAACTAATTCGCTGATAAAACCGCAAGGTGATAGGCGGCTGAAGATTAGGTGTCTGCTGGAGAGCCTGGCGTAGTAGGGTGTATCAATTTTAGGGAGCAAAGTGAAATCTTTAGATTTTCAAAGACTACTAGTGACCAAATGATGCATTTTTATGTGCTAAATCGAAATATGGCTTTAAAAATCCAGATTTGACCACTCCTAGCTACTTATATTTGACGTTGAAGTTTACGAAAAATCAGCAGTTTTTGCAAGTATTTTTTTTATTGTATATAACTACATTTTACATACAATACATACAATTAAAAACATTTTGATTGTATTTCAATATTAAAACTTAAAAATATAGAGAGGTTTCTTGAACTATGCCAAGGATGTCATATATAACTACATTTTACATACATACAATTAAGGACATTTTGATTGTATTTCAATATTAAAACTTAGAAATATAGATAGGTTTCTTGAACTTTGCCAAGGATGCCATGTCTGCCTTGCTCTTGTTCCTGGACATGAGCTCCCTACTGGCCACCTGGCCACTGATGTACGCCTCCCTCCTCTCTTGTGAGTAAACATGTTGTGCTGCTTCAGTTGTCATCCTTACACACCTCTCTACTGACTGTGTGTGTGAGGGCCATGCAGGAACTTCCACTGGTCTATCCAGAAACTCCTTGTTTGCAGCAGTGGTGAGGGAGCAGGTCAGAGGAGGGTCAGTCACGCCAGAGTTCCAGTCAATAAGCTCCGAGAGTTTGGTGGCATCTGGGTTGATGTCAGGAGTCTTCCTGGGTCTGACACTGCAGTCTCCTACCTGTGTGTCCTCATCTCCTTCACCTCTGATTTCCAGTATCCTCTTCACTGCCTCCCTCCTCTCCTCCTCCACCTCATTGCACAGCATGGCCTGGAGCACAGCCTCAAAGTGTGCATACCAGGCTGATCTCTTCACTGTAGGCATCACTATTCCTATCACCTCCTTCTTCTGACTTCTGAGCAGCTCCAGCTAGTACAGTACATGCCTGGGACCCTCCACCCAGCTGTGATTTAACTTGATGTTGAACCAGTTTGGCATGTAGACTCCCACTATGAATTCCACAATTATCCTCAGATTCTTCAGGTTCCTACCCTTCAGCCCATGTTTGGAAATCCACAATCTGCAGAACCTTAGAGCCGTGGTGACCCACCTACTTTGACAGACTGGCCCAATCTCCAGGAAAGCTAGACTCTGAGGTACCTCTCCCGATCTGATGGCAGTGATGATTCTGTAGCCATATGATTGGTCTGTGCTGAGGTCCTTGACTACCTCCTGACTGAGATGGGGTAGAGGAGGACCAACAGTGATCCTCGTGAAGTTTGGGTTGATCTCCAGCTCAGTGGCAGTGTCTAACATCTTCCCTAGGGGCCCAGACCACTTGTTGTTGCTCAGTGTCTTGCCATCCAGTGCAGTCACCAGGTGTCTGAGACTCAGCTCCCCAGTGTGCAAGTCACAGACAATCCACACCAACTTCCTGCAAAGCTTGGCCTCCACATAATGCATTACTCCTCCCTCCCAGCCAGTATTTACATTAGTACTGTCACCTCCTATGGCCAAAAGGGTCTGGTCTGCTCCTCTCTCTCTTAGCCAGTTCACCAGATGATCACCAATGACCTCAGCATGACTTCTCTCCTCTGCAGCTTCCTCTGGTACAAAATGTAACAAATATTTCCCACCTGGTTCATTGCACACTGTGTAGTGTTCTTCCTTAATGAGGTCAGGAAACTGCCTGTCACTGCCCTCAGCTTCCATCATCACTTTGGTGTCATCTCTTTTCCCATCAAAGAAGATACAGGTAATGCCATTTTTCCTAATCTCTTCATCAAACTTCTTGACCAGCTCCTTAGTCAGTCTTTCCTGAGCCCTCCTCACCTTGTTGAGGTCAATCACCAGTGCTGTGTCAAATTCTATGATAAGACCAGCATCAATCCAGGCAGCAGTGGCAATCTCTGCAGTCTCTCTCAGCCTAGTGTGATGTCTCAAGCTAGCCAGAGCTATGTTGGTGATATCTTGTGTTGTATTTCTTCTTCTTAGTCACAGGCAAGGAAGAAGTTGTCGCAGCCTCTGGTATGAAGTCTTCGTCGTCCTCTCTCCCCCCTGCCTCCTCCAGTATATCTCCAGTCTCCAACTCCATCTCCAGCAGTGACTAATCCCTCAACTCCTCCTCTTCCTTGGCTGACTCCTCTGCCTTCCTCTTCCTCTTCTCCTCGGCCTTCCTTCTCTGCTCCTGTCTCTACAGCACTGCTTCCTGTCTCCTGGTCTCAGGGTGATCAGCTAGACCTATCTGGTGTGCCTCCACACTTCCCACCTTTTCTCTCTGACCTTTAATGAAGGCAAGCTCCTGCACTGGTATCTTCTGCTCGCTCCTGCAGCTGCAGTCAATGTGAACCTCACTGTTGCAGACAGGGTTGCACCCAAGCTCACTGCAGCTCCTGATCACACAGTGACAGGTCAGGATGTCCACCAATTCGTCCAGTTTCATCATGAACCTATCTTTGACCTCTAGCTTCACATTGCCAATGGACACCTTCACTGCCTCATCCCACAGTGCCTTCACTTTAGCCCTGATCCTGACCTCAGTGTTGATTACAGGTCCTGTGAATAGAGCGTTGGCCTTTCTCCACTGAGCCAGTAGCCCGGGAACAATGCCGTTGTTAATCAGGTCATTAACTGGGTAATTCCTCCTGTCTTCGTCACTCAACTCTCTCCTCAACAAACCATACCTCAGCAGATCTCTGGCTGTGGGCAGCTCAGCAGGGGGAAGTTCCCTCCCATCCCCACCAAATGACTTAGGTGACAACTTGATTTGCTTCGGGTTCTGATTTCTTTCTGGACTCATCCTGTGGACCTGTGAACAAAAGAAATGTCATTGAAATTTGGATAGGCATACTGATTATGATTACATAAAATTAAGTTAATTGAAATTCTTAATATCTTCCTATAAGCTCAGATAAAAGGTTGTGTTGTTTTAGGTACAAGACTTAATTATTCAAAGTAATGACAATTTCATATATCTATCATATCAAAATATACAGAAAGTTTGGGTCACATATAACATTTCGAATAATTTGAATTACACAATATTTACATTACGAAGTAATCAAAATTGTCAAAAAGGAGGGAAACGACACGCATTCACAATCAAAACTCCAGCATTTGTGACTACGTGAAACTTAGAAACCATACTGCACACCAAAATTAACCAAAGTTGACCACACATATCAATGGCACATTGATATACGATGCTACAGTCATATTTAAGTTATATTTCAAACCTTTATGGTCAAATATAAGTAGGTAAATGGCTTTTTTAAACAACACTAAAGATATTTCTAAGTTTGCTAGATAATATGACATCATTTGAGCATTAGTAGTTTTTGAATTGTTGACTTTACTAAAATTGACACACCCCACTGGCGTAGCCAGACACTTAGGAGCGGTGAGAATGAAACTCTTAATCACCTCGTGGTTTTATTATGACATTAATCCTATCATATGTATGTATGTAAGTGAAACTGTTTAAAAAAGCAAACTGTTAAAACATTTGTATCACTAAGCATTTGTACAATGTTAAAAGTCGCGCTAGAAGCACAATTTTTACAAAAAACGGGTCACCTTTTCCCTGTTTTATTTTTCTTCCAATCACGTTTTAAGTCGAACCAAATTCACTTCATCCTTTCTTTCCGTTAACTTCATTTCTCTCCATTCCCCCTCTCCCCCTCTCCCCCTAGTGCCAGCAACCAGTGATGTCATCTTGTTTTTCCTAAGAACCAAAATTTACGTAATAAACCATAGTTTTTTACAGTTTTATGTTGAAGGTATTTGTTAATATAATTAACATTATTTTCGCCTTTTTTGGTCACTGAAACCTGTATTTTTAACAAATAATGAAAATTTTAAACATAAAATTAAACTTTATTACTAAAAACATTAAAATTTAACGTAACTTAAAAGTAGGTTAAACAAAAACGAAAAGGTAGCGAGAACCAGAATTATCGTCCAACGAAACGGATGCCACATTCCCAGTCACTCAACTCGAGAATGAGTAAAAAACTTGGTAAAAAACGATAGGCGTGTCAAACATTGGCACCGAGTTCTTTTTTCACCTATTGGGGATGTTCTGATTAGTTTTTATTAAACGTTCTCACTTTTAAAATGCCATGTCTACTATTAAATAAAGTTAGTCGTTCAGCTGATTCCTTTACCGAATAATCAATTGGGAACTTTGGCCTCGAATGTGAATTAACTTTAATAATGCATTCACAATGAGGGACTATCCGTTTGTCGTTCAATCTTAGTAAGAGTTTAAAGTGGAAGAAACAATGAAAGAGATTTCACACACGACAAAAACTAGAAGAGATTGTTGATATTTTGAACTGGAGAACACAGACTTTATTACAGTTAAAATAGTTAGATGTAGTTAGATTTTGTTTAAACCTTGTTCATAAAGCATTGCTTCTTGTACTCAGTTCCATTATTATTATTATTATGTATATATATATAATATTTATTTATAGTGTATATATTTATAATAATATTATTTAATAAGTTATGAATTCGATATAAAGTTAAATTTATAGAATATTTCTTGTGCATTTCAGATTAATATTAAGAAGTCTTTTAGAATTAATTTAGGTAATATTTACATTTGTTCCTATGAAGACTTTTGAACGCAAATTGTGCAAATAAAGTAATTTTGATGCTTGACAAAAGCTTCAAAAATTCATTTTTAGCATAAAATAAGCGAATCACCGATATGAAGGTAAGGAATTAATATAACTTTGGTTTTGCTTCTGACCGAATTGTTCATTCTGACGAAAGTCAAGCTTGTTGCCTCACTTTAGACCTACAGCTTAACGTGGAATCCGAACAACGACCCACCACGGGTGGTCAGAAATTACAAATACTCGCTTTCACGACCTCCCTATCAGCAGCCCAGTGTCTTAACCACTACCGAGGCGCATATATATATATATATATATATATATATATATATATATATATATAATATATATACATATATATATATATATATGATGTATTATTTTCCCTTTGTACACTAAGTTCCACTTGCAATATTCTCATCCAATGCAGGTATTTGCATGACACCACTTATACAAAATCAACTTAATTACTGAGTAATAATTGGATGAAAACGACCATTTAATGGCTGGGAATGTTGTCCGCAATCGAAGAATCTTTGCAATGTTGTTTGGCAAGTCGTAAAAATAGTAGCTAAAAGTCTTTAGTTCTTTTGCATTATCCTCCCAACACTAATTTTTTTATATAATGTTGGTTTGGTTTTGGTTATGGTACTTTATTTTCCTTCCATTATAAAAAAAATTAGTGTTGGTATTAGGTTAGGTTAGGTTAGGTTAGGTTAGGTTAGGTTACGGTAAAAACAGCCCGCCGCAGGTGTTAGCCGTTATAAAAAAAAATTAGTGTTGGGAGGATAATGCAAAAGTACCAAGTCTTTCTCTAATTTGAATGAATGAAATAAAGAGGACTGAATTATATAGTAAAAATTCAGTTTTTTAGGAATTAACTTTTAACTCAATCGTAAACCTTAAAATTTCTCTTTTAGTGTTTTGGAGTTTTACGATGATTTTCAAATTAATTGACAGTAATGAGACTAATAAATTTAAGTCGTATGCTATGTAATTTCACTGACTGAATATGAATTATGTGTAATAATTTTGCGTAGGTTATGAAGCATAGCGATGTAGAACGTTTATTTTTGGCTAAATAACTTTCATTTTCACCTTTATAAAAAATAGTATTTACTCATTGATGTATAAGATAATTTCTATCAGATTTACGGTTGTTATATCATAAATAAATTTAAAAAAAACAGAATTTCAAAACAAAATTGTATAATAAAACTGCTCCAAATAATTATTAACATCTAATTTACTAAACTTCTCATCTCTTCTTCTGTTTCTTTTTTCCTAAAGCAGTAACTTTGTTATGCGCTCGTTTAGCTTATAGCTACATAATCATTTTCTGAAAGTTCAAAATCGGTTTGAAAGGATCTGAAAGAAATATTTTTCGATAGGTTTCTCACCTCTCTGCTTAAGGAACCGTCCAAATATTTTTCGAGTCACCGGATATTGCGATTACGGCTGACTTCATTGCTTGTAATAATTAACATGCATTTTAAATCATGCGTATTATAACAACACGTTCAGATAAGATACCATGAATTTTATAAGAGGGTGAATAAGGTTAGAAATTGTTGATTTTATTTTTAATGTTAATTTTATTAATTCTTTAGCGTCCAGAAACACTGTTGATTTTGTTCTGGTTTTACGCCTCACCCTCACCATAAAATGTTTAATAAATATGTAAGAGACAAATAATTTAGATTAAAGAACCATCAAGTTTTTGATTTTTACTTTATATTTAAAAATACTTCGAGAAAACTCAGTAAAAATTATGAAGTTTAAAAACTAAATCAAAATAGAAACAAAAATTGGGAAACAAAAATACCCTTTCAAAAGTGATAGTTTTGACTTAGGTTAAAACTGGTCCGAGATCTTCTCTTAAGAGAAGGAATGTAGGTTACCGAATCTTATATAGACAAAATTTACCGAATTATTTAAGTATTGCGATACCTACTTTATAAGTTTCAAGAACACAATAAATTTGAAGGCTGTAACTTTTACATAAATTTATGAATTAATAGGTAAGTTTCATGTACATGTTGATATACGTTGACAGAATATATAGAGAGAACGTTTTCGTAAGTACAAAAGGAGGCTATTCAATATAGAGAATAAAAGATTGAAATACTGTAAATTATTTAAGATCAGAAAATAACATAATTATTAGAACTAGAAAGGTATCAGGAGATGCAGACCTCCGCCCACAGAACTCAAACTGCTGGATCGCTTGAGAATTGTCTTGCAGACAGACGGACACAAGGGCAGACCACACACACACACACACACACACACACAACCGCATATATATTATATATTAAATGTTTGTAACGTAAACAGCTCCCATACAACTAACTGAAGTAAACACACACACAGACACGAAAAAAACAGAAATATACCAGTATTGATAGAAATATAACATTCTAACTTAGCATAACCTCCATTATCACAAAAGGAATAACTGTACAAATATGTAACCTAAAATGCTAAAAAATAAAAATGATTTTATGAACAGAAAAGTGTGAAAAAACGCGTCGATGATTGTTGGATTCAAAAAACTAGATTTGCGAGTGGCAGTCCGGAGTTAACTTTCATTTTCAGAATAGTTTCAGTGATCTCGAATGGCCGTTAGGAAAATCTTTGCTTAAAAGGGATTTTCAATTTTAAGCTGAATCATGGAGCTCTAAAATATGTATTCCAGTAATTATATTATGTAATACTTAAGAACTTGGGGCATTCATGGACATTTCAGCATTTATAAGGGAATGTTAACCGAGATAACGAAACCTTCTAAGTTAGTTAAACGTGATATTTCTTTCGCTCTTTTCTGAAGGTGACGACTCGAAGGATAAACTTCTTAATACGAAACAGGATTTTTTTTTTTTATGAAAATGCAGTTGGTCGTTGGGACCATTTTCCAGGTTATTTACAGTAACTATCAATCGTGAGTACGTTCTCTAGAAACTGTAACAAGGTCTTGAGTTTAATAGACTATAATAATAATAATAATGAGTAAGGGGGGGGGACAAGAAAATGGCACAACGCTCAGGCCAATTAATGCGGGCTATTTGGCTAACTCCTGGATGATTATTATTATTATTATTACCGGCACCATCAAGATTCGAACCCCGATCTCAGTGTCTTCAATAGACTAAGCTACCGGGTCTATCACTAAACTATAACAAACATTTATCGCAGAAGAAGCGAAACCCATAGCATTTGATATCCCTTATTTTTGTTAACCTTAATTTCAGATTTTCCTCTTAACATACATAAATACCGGTACGAGTATGCTAAAAGAAAACATGTGAAGCGAGTTTTCAGTAATTTTCGTGTACCAAAAGTACGTCTAGAGAACTCCAGAGTTTTTGTTCTCGGACGAATTATAAAAATTTTGTATATGAACAATCTGCACGCTGTAGACGAATTAAAAGTAGAGGATTCTTGTATCATTTATTATTTATCATATATTTCACGAGAAAGTGCACCGTGTGTTTCACAATATGAGTGTTCACCTCTGCTCAGAAGCGAGAGGAAAACACTTTCAACGAATGCTTTAACGATTTCACAACTTTCGTTTTAGTTGTTCACATACTTTTTGTTATTGTATCATTAATACATTGCAATTCATTAATAAAGTTTTTAAATTAGTTGTACAACTTTCCTATGAATATCACACACAATATATAATATATATATATATATATATATATATATATATATATATATATATATATATATATATATATATAAAATTAAAGGGTTCACCGTTTCACAAAGCATTGGTCCGTTCATATACAGTACTCATTCAGAGTACAAGCATCTCGCAGCATCATTATCACATATTTTGTGAATCATCAGTACTAGAAGAAAAATCCATACACTGTGTTTATCACAACCCAAATATTACCCCTTTTCATAATACTTGTATATACGTGAGTTTGCCGTTAATTGCATTACAGACACTGGATATTATAAAGCCCAACATTGCACATTGCACGATTCTTCAAGAGCAAGTTACATAAAAAATTTGTTTATTTCCCGTCAGCACACACACACACACACACACACACACACACATACATCTGTTCCTACATATACGTATATATGTACGCAGTTACAAATACATTCATATAACTTCACGCTCCTTCTACACAAACTGGACCCAACACCCAAAATATCTATGCAATAAACCTTCCATTTATAAAAGCCTGTGTATGTACTCGTTTACGCACATAAATTTATACTATTCTTTCGCTATGTTAATCTTCAACAGTCGGAAGTAGGATCTACAGAAAATAACAATCCATCGCAATCAACTTTCTCCTATTATTACATAGTGGGAGAAAGGTTATCATTTAATTCACATCAGAATAGTGAGATAGTAGAAAAAACTATTATTTAATTCACACGGAAATTAACTAATAAAAGACTCTTATAAAAACTTCATTCGCTAGTGAAGGTTTTATCTTAAAGAAATGTCTAAGTGATATCATTATAACTAAATATACAAATATTAATTTAATTATTTACGCCTATACTGTTACTTTTAAGTAGTTCAAAATCGTTTAGTTTCTTACTTCTAATCTATTTTCTACTGAATATATAAATATGAGATAAATAAATAAATACGAGACATTATTTTAATATTTTTAGTCACGTCAATATGATAGAGAACTAAATATGCACATATGCATTACCAATTATTATGAGGTTTATTGATTTTTTTATTAACTTTTCTTCCCAATTTGTGTTTGCTTTCATTATATTATTATTATTATTATTATTATTATTATTATTACCAGGCCCTCTCAGAGGTCTAGAGAGGCCCGGGCCGCTTCCAGCTTTTGAGGCCCATAGCTAAACCCAATTATTGTTTTCACTGCAAAACATTATATTCAAACCTGAAAGTTTCTAAATATGAGCCCATCCCCCTTAAGCTTGAGGCCCAGGCCAGATGGTCCTCCTAGCCTCCCCCTCTGATAGGCCCTGATTATTAGTATTATATATATATATATATATATATTAAGGTGGCTGTATAAACATAATCTTCAAAAAGTTAAGTTTGGAACCCATAATATTGTTCTTATTCTATAAAAAATATCAGAATACCAATTTGTATACAAATCGGAAATGTTTTAGAGGTGCCGCAATAGTTCAGAAGATTTTAGCTTACAGTCTTTTTTGAGTTCAGCTCCATCTCCCCCTCACCCATAAGGGTGAGTATTATCCTCTTAATGGAGGGGGTTTCGTTGGTGCTAACAACTCATTGTCGCCTGGTTGAACTTTGGAGACCTTCAACTAATGTTTTCTTTCTTGCATCTGCGAATGTTTTACGATGTTCCTCAACGACCTGAAGCAAAACTGTCTGTTCCTAATTTCTCGTTACAGAGGCGTTAAAGTCCTTTACCAATGCTATCCCCCTTTCTGCTATATCATTGACAACCTTCATGCTTTTAAGAATCTTGGAAGCGTTATGATAATGTGGAATCTGTCCCCACTGAGCTGGATCTACAGAAGTTAGAAAGTCTTCTTCTAATCCTAAAATTGAGAACAGTTGTCGAGAGTTTGCTATGACAAATAATGACTCCTTCAGTAATCGACTCAGTGGTGTAGTGCTGTGGGAACGCGTGGGAACGGCGTTCCCTTACTTTTTTTGGTAGATGGAACGGCGTTCCCTCACTATTTCAAATAAATCCGAACTTACAAATCTCTAACGTCATGAAATTTTAATTCCCACCCCTAGAAGAAATATGAGAAAGAATCATTAACTGTTTCATTTCTTTTAGCTTCGACTGAGGCAATGCTAGCCTATAAAGATCTGGTGAAACAGTCACCACGGCGTACCAGTTGTTAACTTTTTTTAGTTAATCATTCCAGTTGTTAGCTATTTTTATTGATCGTACTGGATGTCATATATCTAATGACACTGGAAATACTGCATCTTCAACCTTGGAATATATCCTAATATCCAGTGCATATGACCTCAAAATATCCCTGAAATTGGTCAGATTTCAAAAGATTTCCCGGGGGGCTTACAGTGCCCCCGGACCCCCAGCTGTATGAGCTCGCCGCGCTCGCCATTGTCCCCCCCCCCCCGCATCTGAGTAACACTTTCAAATTGCGTTCCCTCACTTCTTTATTTAGCACTACACCACTAGTGCTTACATAATACCGAAAATTTTCAATACCGGTATTTGGAGGCAATTATGCTAATCCCGGTATTGATACCGGTATTATGAAAAAAAATAATTTATTTTGATTTATTATGGTGCCACCCTACCAACCCTCCCACAAGTCTGAGGGACTTGCAGTACTCACCATATTTACTATAAATTAATGACCCAACTCCAAATAGATGGCATTCTATTCGAAAAAGTTTATACAGTAAATTACTAAATTGTAATAAAAATATTATTTGAATTTTTTTTTAGCATATTATTATACAACTACTGGGGTAGATAGAAATTATTAGTATCTAAATATTTATTTCTTAGTTTGATTTTGAAAGTATGCTTTGAGGAAACAAAGAGCATCTAGGGATTGTTCAGATAGACTTGATCTCAGTTTCGTCAGAAATAGGCCTGCAGCAGAAAAGGCTCTTTCTGATTCTGCACTTGTAGGTTTAATTGAAAGCAGTGCCTTGTACAGCTTCTCTAAATTCTCACTTCTCTGTAAAGTAACTTCCAAGCTTTTTAATTCATTAGTAACATCAAAATCAATGGAATTTTTTTTAGATGGCACTTTTCCTAGTTTGTCCATTTCTTGCATGTATTCACTCAGTAATGAATCTGCTTCCACTTCAGTCTTATCGGAGGACTAAATTGCCTAAATTTTACAATAGCAATTTTTGTCAATACCGAAAACCTATAATATCGGTATCGGTATTATTTGTACTTCTTCAATACCGGTATTAATACCGGTATTTCAATACCGGTTTTAACCCCTATACACCACTGGTAATCGTTAGACAAATTCTATTTGGAGGGCACTTATCTCCTTCTTTTTTTAGAGCTGCGACCATCAATCTCTTCATTTCTAAAGGTACACGATCACCAAAGAAAGAGAGACCAATCAGACGTTCACTTAAATACCCAGTGGCGACTGGCATATAGGAGCGATGGAGCGGTCGCTCCCCCTTGCTTGAAACGATAAATATTAATTTAACAGATAAAAAATATATTAATTTTAAGATATTAAAATAAATATTCTTGAAATATATTTTAAAAATTCATGTGGCATATCATGATTCATGAGGCATTTTGAGTAAGCCTTCATACAGTACATAATATTCTAAACTTATAGCATAGCTTCAAAGAGCGTACCGCTGTTTGAATACAAAATAATATTGCAGCCGAATGGAGCGATAGATTTTTCGCTCAAGTAAATATAAATTATATTTTACTGTTGTAATGAAAATATAAGTACAATCGCGAATTTTTTTTATAATAACTTTATTTTACTAATAGTTACTTCAGTAATAATGATATAAGCCATTTATATGTATTTTATTAAAATTATTACTTATTTGTAATTAACTAGAATTGTACGTCTGGCATAGCCGCATATGTTAATACAAGTACAGTACTCTTGTGAGCGGCAGTTGGATTCGCACTAGCCTATTGTGAGTCCGTGTTGTCGTACAGTGGTACATTATTATAGTCAAATTTATTATAGTCAAATTTATTCAACAATTATTTTTATATTTTATTAAAATATTGTTTTAATACAAATTTATGGCTTCTTTTGACATATAAGTACCGTACGGAAGCACCATGTGATTGTTTATGTACTACAATTCTAAAAATTATAAATTTTATGAAATCGCACCCCCATACATTTATACCACGAGTCGCCACTGTAAATACCACAAATGATTACCGAATGCCTCGCATGCAGATTTGGAGACGACAGTGTCTGGGTAAGTTTTTAATTGCTGAAGGAGCTCAAGGTCATTTGCAGGAGCTAAAGTTACTTAGGGGAGC
>JAJOZX010004148.1:190000-192500 GCA_023014485.1 Bathynomus jamesi
TATTAATTTCCAAACGCTTGTTTTTTTTTTTTTTTTTTGTTGTTGTTTAACTAATTAAAAGCATGGCACCCCCGTCAAGTACTTGCAGTCGCTGTGAAGGGAAATTTGCCGCTTACGCGTTTACAATGGCTAATAATAATGAACAGTTAGTTTGCAGGTGGTGCTCAAACTTGGAAGTGCTGAGGAACGAGTTAGAACGTGAGAAGGAGGCCAGAGTAAGCCTTGAAGAAAGGGTGATGCTCCTGACGGCAAAATTAGAATCCCTTGAGACTCCAGTTACGACCCCTCCTGCCTCAGTTTCTACTAATAATATAAATAGTATTAATAGCCCTCTCTCTTCTCCTAGTTCCCAACCCTTCGTTCGAGTGCGTAATGGAGCCCCATTGAGAAAACCTAAGACATGTCTACCAGTAATAACAAACAATAAGTTTTCTGTTTTAGGTTTCGATGATGCTGATGAACCGGAAATACGACTCGTTGGCGATTCCATTGTTCGAGGGCAGCTCGAGGAATTCTGTGGGAGAAACCCTCGTCGTAGGCGCCGTTACTGCTACCCTGGTGCAAGGGTGGAGGATATAACTAATAGTGTTGACCAATTTACAGACGGTACCTCCGAGGACACAACGTATGTTATTCATGTCGGTACTAATAACGTTTTAAATTCAAGATCGGAAGAACTGCTGGCTAGGTACAGGGACTTACTAGAGCGATTAAAGGAAAAACTAATAAGATTGTTTTAACAGGTATACTTCCTCGAATTATCCATCGTAACGATTTCTACAGCAAGGCGACCTATATTAACAATAACCTAAAGTCTCTTTGCCAACAGGAAGGAGTGCATTTTGCGAATTTTTGGAACAGTTTTTACGGCAGGAGGGACTTGTTCCTCGGAGATGGCCTTCATCTTAATGACGTTGGAGCTGCGCGTTTAGGAAGACTATTTCATAATACTGTCTCTTCTTTTCAGACTGCCATAACTCGAACGGTCCCAGCGTAAATTCCACAAATTTCCACTGCGCTCGCGAAGCTGTCGCAATTACAAACAATTTGAAGGTTCTATCCTTAAATGCTCGTAGCCTACGAAATAAAATAAACGAATTTTTTTCTTTAATTGCTTGTAAAGACTATGATATAATTGCCATAAATGAATCGTGGCTTAGCACTGAAACTCGTGACTTTGTAGGGGAGTATCAAATTAAAGGTTATAGACTTTTTGTTAAAAACAGAATAGGTAGGCGAGGAGGCGGTGTTATGTTGTATATCAAAGATAATATTGCGAACGTTATAGAAGTAAAGCACACAATTCCAGAACCGATAGATTCGACTATAGCAGAACTTAAATTGAACGATTTCAAACTTCTTGTTGCGGTTATATATAGGCCCCCTAATCAAACAGCTGATACGGACGAAGCGTTATATCGTGAACTAAAGAGAATAATCGGTAGTGAGCAGGCTTTAGTTATGGGTGACTTTAATTGCGCTAACGTAAATTACGATACAATGCAGGGAGACGCGGAAGGTAATCGTTTAGTTAATTTTCTCGAGGATAGCTTTCTTATTCAAAAGGTTGGGGAACCTACGAGGTTGGACAGTATTTTAGATTTAGTAATAACTACGGATGATAGGCTAATTACTGATCTTCAAGTAATAGAACCGTTAAGCAATAGCGATCACAATATGGTAGAGTTTGTCCTCTCAGTAAGTCACTCGAAACCAGCTAACTCGACTAAAATTCCTAACTTCCAGCACGCAGACTTTAGTAAATTTCGAAATAAATTGTCACCGTCAATTGGGAAAACGTAATGGGGAACTCCAACGCAAAACTAATGTGGGAATCGTTCGAAACGTATTTAGGACTATAAATGAGGAATGTGTACCGTACAAAATTAAGCGTGCGAAAGTAAACAACAAGCCCTTGTGGTTTACTTCTAGAGTAGGAGACATTATAAAGAGTAGAGATAGGGCTTATAGGCTACATAAGTGCGATAAAGCAATTTGTGGTTACGAAACAACTACATATCTCTAAGGCGTGAAGCGAAAAGTGTAATTAAAAAGTCCAAGCGCGAATTTGAAATCTCCATAGCTTGTGACGGTAAAGAAAACCCCAAGCGATTCTTTCAATACGTCAATAATAGAAATCCAGTAAAAAGCGTCTTGGGGCCTTTGAAAATAAACGGAGATCTAGTTTCTGAAAACAAGGAAATGGCTACCTTGCTAAACGAATTTTTTACGTCAGTTTTTACTATAGAAGATGTAACGAATATCCCTACGGTCATAGACATAATATCTTTTGATAATGGTAATATTTTGGATAATATAGTGGTTAGTGAGCGGGAGGTAATGCGCTATATTGATAAAATGAAAACGCGTAAATCACCGAGGCCGGATTCCATATATCCCATACAACTAAAAGAATTTAAATATAGCATTGTTGTGCCGCTAACAAAGATTTTTAATGCGTCTATTTCTGAGGGGTGCGTACCAGATAATTTCAAGCTAG
>JAJOZX010004148.1:197500-212500 GCA_023014485.1 Bathynomus jamesi
AAATAAGTCACGGTCCATATCGATTGTGGACCAAGTCAAAATTTACAACCATATACATTACAATATATACACTTAGGAGGAAAAGTGTAGGTGTGGCTGTAAAGACTGTACAGTAATGTAGAAATGTGTGTGCACCCATCTTGGGTATCCCATTTAAAGGTGTTTGTGGGGCAAGTGAAGATCATGAGTTTTTCAATACCTCACAGTACTATGGGGGGCACCGCTCAGCAGAGGAATCTCTTTAAATGGGGTGTGTAAGGACAGAGAGTATCCCCTAACCCAAGACGCTGCCTCCCTATATCCCACAACACTTGTGTTGAGCTGTGGGATCTATCCCCACAAAGCCTTAATTTTACTACCTTAAACTATACCCAATCTATCAACATATGCGTCTAATCGATTTTTAAACATGTTTATAGACGTGCTACTAATTACTTCTACCGGCAAACTATTCCAGCTATTTACTATTCTATGCGTAAAAAGGTTTTGGCAACTGCTGTCTCGAACCTTCTACTTGTCAACTTACACCCGTTATTTCTAGTCCTATTATATTCAGATATTTCGAAAAAGCTATCTCTATCTACGTTATCGAACCCATTCATAATTTTGAAAGCCTGGATTAGATCACCCCTTAACCTCCTAGTCTCGAGTGTTGTCAATTTTAACTCCTTAAGCCTATCCTCGTACGACTTTGACCTAAGCGACGGAATCATCTTAGTTGCTCGTCTTTGAACTCTTTCGATTTTGTCTATATCTTTGCGCATATGCGGATTCCAAAATTGGACCGCGTACTCCAAATGGGGTCTAACTAATGATTTATAAAGAGGAACTATAATATCGCGCGATTTGTACTCAAAATTTCGAGCTATAAAACCTAACACTTTGTTCGCCTTATTGACCGCTGCTGTACTTTGTTTCGCTACTTTTAAACCACTTGTGACTATAACTCCTAAATCTTTTTCCTGCTCTACGCTTGTTAAATCTTTCCCTGACATACTATCCGCAAAATTACCGTTACGCGAACCTATATGCAAAATTTTGCACTTATCAACGTTAAATCTCATTTGCCATGTGACTGACCAATCAACGATTTTATTCAGATCTTCTTGAATTTTACCTCTATCTTCGTCATTAATCGCCCTACCACCCAGCTTCGTGTCATCCGCAAACTTTGAAACTGTACTGACTAGGCCGACATCTAAATCGTTAATATATATATAAGAAAAAGCAAGGGGCCCAATACAGAACCCTGAGGAACGCCACTCGCTACATTAGCCCAACACGACTCTGCTCCATCAACGACCACCCTCTGTTTCCTACCTCGCAACCACTCTTCTAGCCAATTTATTACTACACCCCTGATTCTATGAGCCCGATGTCTATCGTAAACGTCAACCACGCTTTGGAAAAATTATAAAAGATTAGTTAAGGAAGATTTATTTCGCCTAAAACCGTGCTGCGTATTTCTAACTAGTTTATGCACTTCTAAGTGTTCGACTATACGATTCCTAATTATTGATTCCAGTAGCTGACCTACAACAGACGTTAAATTGATTGGCCTATAATTTCCCGCCGCACATTTATCGCCTTTCTTAAAGATAGGTGTTACGTTTGCTAACTTGAAATTATCTGGTACGCACCCCTGAGAAATAGACGCATTAAAAATCTTTGTTAGCGGCACAACAATGCTATCTTTTAATTCTTTTAGTTGTATGGTATATGTGGAATCCGGACCCGGTGATTTACGCGTTTTCATCTTATCAATATAGCGCATTACCTCCCCTTCACTAACGACAATATTATCCGAAATATTACCATTATCAAAAGGTATTATGTCTATGACCGTAGGGATATTCGTTACATCTTCTATAGTAAAAACTGACGTAAAAAATTCGTTTAGCAAGGTAGCCATTTCCTTTTTTCAGAAACTAGATCTCCGTTTACATTTTTCAATGGACCCAAGACACTTTTTACTGGATTTCTATTATTGAAGTATTGAAAGAATCGCTTGGGCTTTTCTTTACCGTCACGAGCTATGGAGATATTCGCGCTTGGACTTTTTTATTACACTTTTCGCTTCACGCCTCAGAGATATGTAGTTGTTTCGTAACAACAAATTGTCTTTATCGCACTTATGTTGCCTATAAGCCCTATCTCTACTCTTTATAATGTCTCCTACTCTAGAAGTAAACCACAAGGGCTTGTTGTTTACTTTCGCACGCTTAATTTTGTACGGTACACATTCCTCATTTATAGTCCTAAATACAGTTTCGAACGATTCCCACATTAGTTTTGCGTTGGAGTTCCCCATCACGTTTTCCCAATTGACATCTGACAATTTATTTCGAAATTTACAAAAGTCTGCGTGATGGAAGTTAGGAATTTTCGTCGAGTTAGCTGGTTTCGAGTGAATTACTGAGAGGACAAACTCTACCATATTGTGATCGCTATTGCTCAACGGTTCTATTACTTGAAGATCAGTAATTAGCCTATCATCCGTAGTTATTACTAAATCTAAAATACTGTCCAACCTCATAGGTTCCCCAACCTTTTGAATAAGAAAGCTATCCTCGAGAAAATTAACTAAACGATTACCTTCCGCGTCTCCCTGCATTGTATCGTAATTCACGTTGGCGCAATTAAAGTCACCCATAACTAAAGGCTGCTCACTACCGATTATTCTCTTTAGTTCACGATATAACGCTTCGTCCGTATCAGCTGTTTGATTAGGGGGCCTATATATAACCGCAACAAGAAGTTTGAAGTCGTTTAATTTAAGTTCTGCTATAGTCGAATCTATCGGTTCTGGAATTGAGTGCTTTACTTCTATAACGTTCGCAATATTATCTTTGATATACAACATAACACCGCCTCCTCGCCTACCTATTCTGTTTTTAACAAAAAGTCTATAACCTTTAATTTGATACTCCCCTACAAAGTCACGTGTTTCAGTGCTAAGCCACGATTCGTTTATCGCAATTAAATCATAGTCTTTACAAGCAATTAAAGAAAAAAATTCATTTATTTTATTTCGTAGGCTACGAGCATTTAAGGATAGAACCTTATATACACACACACACATATATATATATATATATATATATATATATATATATATATATATATATATATATGTTACAGGAAATCTGTGTGACCAGGGATTTCATAAAATCATTTCATGAAAAGGTTAATGGATTTCATATAAGGTTAATTCGTGATATTTTCGTTAGTTTTAACGAAAATATCACGACTTAACCTAACCAATCGTCAAGAGCGTACAGTTGACCTAACCGGGCATCCATTTAACTGGATATTCAATAATTTTCCCGTAAGTTTAACGAAATATCACAACTTAACCCTACATGAAATCCCTGAATATTTTAGGGATTTCATGAAATCCCAAGTTACACAGATTCTCTGTAACATATATATATATATATATATATATAATATTATATATATATATATATATATATATATATATACACATTTTCTTAAGTCAGTTAATGTAGTCGTAGCTTAAGTGGAAGAAATATGGAAAACTTGAAACATTTTCACATAGAACATCATTCCACCCAAACGCCCATTTCACGGTACGAGCAGCTTACAGCAACACTACCAAACAAATAGAGGCTCCCGTACGTAGTTCATCACCACTGAAATCAACAATGCTCCGTGTTATCCCAGTTCAAAGAAAAAAGTAAAATTTGAAAAACTTAATGTGATACTAATAGACATCTATAGACATCCGAACAATCCAGCTGCAAAATTCTCTGAAGCCATTGTCGGCATCAGAAACTTAATGAAGTCCTTAAACACCTCATTCCCGAGTATAATCCTCTGCGGCAATTTTAATTTCCCATTTGTAAAATACAAAAGAATGGAAAGAAATGTGTGTATATATACACTAGGACAAGGAGAACGCAAGAGAAGACCAGGAGCAAGCAAAAATGTTGATGGTTCTAACAAATAAATTTATGTTAACATAGAAGATAAGAGTTAACACCAGAAAAAAATAACTGCTTGAATCTGGCATTCACGAATAACACCAACTTAATCAATGATATAAAAATAACACCAATAAATATCTCAGACCACGACATTATCGAGGTATCCACTAATATGACGACATCACTAAAAGAAAATACTCATACTGAAGAAAGAAGCAAATTTGAGATTTTTAATCTAAACTCTAAGACTATAAATTGGGAAGAAATCAGATCCCATATGCCACAAATATATTGGAAGATAGTCTTAGAGGATTAAAAAAAACACGAAAAAATGCTAATAACCTTGGAAAAAAAGACGCTGGAAATCTAAGAAAAATATGTTCCGAAAGTACAGCCAAAGGGCAAGAAGGACTATTTCGAGAGATAAAAGCGAACACTATTCCGCAAAAGAAGGAGAGTAGCCATGAAGTTAATTAACTGTACAAACAACAACATAAAAAACGTGATACAAGCAAAACTGGAAAGTATACGCAGGGAAATACAAGCCCTAACTAAGGACTATTTCCAGAAAGAAGAGGAAGATTCGGTGAAAACAATAAAAGATAACCCAAAATACTTCTACGGCTTCATGAAAAGAAAAACAAAAATGCGAACTACTATTGCACCCTTAAGGAAAGAAAATAATGAGCTAACTCACGATCTAAAAGAAATATCTGAAATATTGAGATCTCAATATGAATAAAAAATAACTTTTGTAAAGAGGAATTAAATGGAGAAGGTATAAATGATTTTGAATTTTCCGCAGAAGATATGGCGAAAGCTATAGGACAAATAAAATCACATTCAGCTGCAGGACTGGACAAATGGAATGCCTTGTTGATTAAAAACTGTAAGAACGAAATAGCTACACCCCTTTATTAGATATGGAGAAGACCCCTGGATACGGGGGAAACGCCGAACATACTAAAAAGACCGAACATTGTTTATATATATAAAGAGGGAGAGGAATAGGTCTCAAGCACAAAACTATAAAACCGGTGTCACTGACATCACATCTCACCAAAATATTTGAAGGAATAGTCAAAGAGAAAATATATGAATTTTTGAAGACGCAGGAAAGATTCAATGAGAACCAGCACGAATTCTGATCAGGAAAATCGTGCCTATCACAACTAATAGAGCACTATAACAATATCATGGGCACACTTGACAATAGCAGGCAAAATGGGCAAATGGATCTACGGCTTGCCATCTACGGTAGTAAGCCGTAAAAATCAAAGGTATATCATCATCAGAATCGGAACCATAAGGAACAGTATTAGCTCCACTCCTATTCATTATCATGCTGACAGACATAGTCAATGAAGTAGACGAGACGACAACAGTATAGTAACATCCTCTGCAGACGATACAAAGATAAGCAGAAAAATCGATAATGCAGAAGAGGTGGAAGCCCTACAGTGGGACACAAACAGAATATACAAATGGTCAGATGATAACAACATGGATTTCAACACCGAGAAACGTCAGCTCTTGAGATATGGAAGAAATGAAGAACTTACTGTAGACAGCATACTATGCCCCAGATAGACAGGAAATTCAGAGAAGCACGAAAACAAAAGATTTAGGGGTAATAATGACCGATGATGCAAAATCTGAAACACAGAATCAGATAGCTATAAACGAAGCAAAAAGAATTACGAAATAGCTACTGAGAACCTTCAAATAAGGGGCGAGAAGGTCATGATTCCCCTGTTGAAAACATTGATCATATCAAAACTTGAATACTGCTCAGTCTTGACGTCCCCATACAAAAAAGAAGAAATTAATAAACTAGTAGTGAAAATGAAAATGAAAAGGTTTATTGACAGACTATAGTCCATATGACAAATATTATTAATACAATGACAGTTTATATACTAAGGATAGAAATATATACAATTGATTAGAAATAATACTGCACTGTCGAAGTTAAGTGGAACTACAGACAGACGTTTCCGTACCAAGAAGTCCATAGCTTAGAGGATAAATGGCAGGATTCATGGATAGCTTGGATGATCGGGTTGGTTGATTTTTTTAATTCTTTGCATTAGACTGTGTTGAGCACGTCTTGTTACCTCCGGGAAGCTCGGGACATTGCGGGTAGCAAACAGTTGCGAAGCTGAGCATCTCGGGGGTAATTTATGTGAGTCTAAAAGACCTGTTGTGCAGCAAATTTAGGGTTCTGCCAGAACTTTTTTTATAATTCACACAGAGTTGCTGTCCGTATATATTACTGCAGAAAGTACGAAAAAGTGTGTCTTTAGCTTCACTTGTACAGAATCGAAAGTTCCTTATGGTCATATTCGCTTTAGCACACAGGCTTCGAGATTGTTTTCTTATATTCGAGTCATCACTCAAGGGGCTGGTAATAGTTTGACACAAATACTTAAACTCTTGTACTTCCTCAATTACTTCACCATTCATTTTAAACATTATATCAGCTGGCTGATTACAGCTTTTAGGATGAAATTGCATAACCTTAGTTTTTGTAACATTAAAAAGAATATCATGCTTCTGCGAATACACTTCGCAGACGTTTAGTAGCCGATCCAGACCTTTAACTAAGTTATTTATCCTTGTGGTATCTATACAACATCCCACTGTTACCTCATTAAATGAAGCAATTAATCCGTCAATATACACATTAAACAGCATAGGGGAGAGCAAGGAGCCTTGTCTCACCCCGCAAGAGGAGCCAAAACACTCGGATAGTACATTACCCAACCTAACAGTGAAAGATTGGTGAAAATACCAAAATTTCAATAAATTTAATATGTACATGGGAACCTTCCTGTCTTCTAGTTTTGCAAATAAAATATTGTGGTTCACCCTATCATATGCCTTACTTATATCAAGGAAACAGCTATAAATAGTTGAATTACAGTCAATGTATTTAGATATTGTTTCTTTAAGTACATAGATACACAGGTTAGTTGAGTGGGACCTTTTAAAGCCAAACTGATTAGGAGATGTCCAGAGGAAATCATTTAATCGGAGTAACAAGAGTTTTTCTAGTAGTTTCGAGAAGCAGGAAGCGACAGCAATAGGCCTGTAATTATTGCTGGACAGAATGTCTTCATACTTATTTTTGACCAGGGGCAAGATATATACCCTCATGAACTCTGCAGAGATATAGCTATGAGCAAGCATGGCTGATAGGAGCAATGATATATGCAGACATACTACGTCATTTGCATATTTTAAGTGCTCATTCGATAAGTCATCTACCCCTGACGCAGAACCAGTCTTTAACTCTTTAATTAACCTCTTTACTTCATATAATGAAACAATGGTTTCGCTGCAATCTATCTTAAGATTATCCCTACTCACACTGTTAAGAATGTTATAGTAGTCCAGAGGAATTTCACAGCTAAGATTTATGGCTGCAAAGAACTCATCCACTAGGAAAGACTGCGTAAATTAAATATGAATTTGCTGGAAAGAAGATAGAGATACACCATAATTTGCATATGGGAAATGATAGAAAATACGGTAGCAAACCTCAAATTAAACCCAATTAACATCCAAACACCACTGGAAAATAGGAAAAGTAGAATGTGTAGTGTTCCGAAACTAAAAGCCCGACAAAGGATACCCTCAACACTGAAGGAAAATAGTTTGGTTACCAGAGGGTCCAGGACTTTCTAACCAGCTTCCAAAGGACCTCAGGAACGTCACATGGGTCAAAGTTGAAATCTTCAAAAGAAGACTAGATGCCTGTCTCAGGACGGTAGCAGATGAGCCTGGTGTGTCTGGCTATGTGCGATGGAGATCGCAAGAAAACAACTCGCTCCTCCACCAGGCCAGGCCTAGAGGTGGGGCCACCTGCTTGACCTTTGTGTGGAGAGAGACAGACGCACGGAACTTTTACCAGGTTTAGCAGGTATATATATATATATATATATATATATATACACACACACACACAGAGTATATAAAAACTCCGGACTCATAGGTATATAGGAAATTAAATAAATATACATTAGTAACTATGAGTTCGGACTTTTGAAACACCATATATCCTGTGTATCTGCGCGTTCTATAGGTGTATAAGAACATAAATAGTCGTATACCAGTAGTACTTACAAATGTTATGACACGTGCGTATCACCACTGAACATCAATTCAAGCAAATTAAATCACATACCGTGTTCATATTACATAGAAAGTCTGTTATTATAAAAGACAGATGCCCCTTAATGCATGACATTCAATCATTTCTTCCCCTTCTGTAGAAATAAATCAAATGCCACAGGATTAACTTACATAATTATATATATATATATATATATATATATATATATATATATATATATATATATATATATATATATATATATCAGGGTGAGTCAAAAGTCTCCATACATAGACAAAAATGGTCACTTTATTATGCAATCACTTGTAAGTCACAAAATATGCTCTATGTGGGCACCATTACACTGAATGCACATACGGACGGTACATACAAAGGCATCTCAGCACATCACCTGCAAAAAAAAAAAAAAAAAAATAATAATTTATTTATCATTACTATTTTGCCTATGTATGGAGACTTTTGACTCACCCTGTACTATATATTAAATTATATTATAAAACTTCGCTGAACTCTTTATTCCTATATTAGCTATGAAACAGTCATTCATAATTTTGTGTCATTCAAATAAGATATCTTTTTCGTATAAACGTTGCTCGCAAATAAAAGAATAACTTGTTAGATAAGAGCAATTTATCATTAATATCATTAGTTTAAGTAGATAATATGAAGTTTTAAGCAACAAAAAGATAAGTTAAAGTTGTCTCTTAAGAATTATGGAATAATAAATATGAAGTAAATGGAGGGCGACCATTAAATCTGACATTAATAGAAATAATTCATAAAATGATATATCATAACTCAGAATTTTGCATTTAAAATGAGGTTCGTAATATTTACTCTCTCTCTCATCATTAGCCAATTTACGATATTAGAGTGACGTGAAGGGATTAGTGAAACAAAATTTTTCTATAGATTTTTTTGACTGGGAAAAACCTTAAAAGGACAAATAACAAACAAATTTACAGTATTTAAAAAAAAAAAATGACCAGCGTAAAACGGGCGGTTATTTATTTTTTTTAAATTTTGATAAAGAATTTAAGTGCAGATTTGGCAGAATTTGAGATAATTTTTGATGATTGCATTCACAAACGTTCTAATTTTCATTCGATCTCAGATTTAAGGTACAAGGACGCGTTCCTGCGTGAAGCTTTCGAATATAATCGTACATTTGTATATATATGTAGGCTACTTATTGACGACTTAATGATAATACTTTATAAAATGTAATGTTTGGTTTTAAGAATGAAATTTTTGAGATGCCTGCTTAAAGATTGTGTTTAAAATGAGAAATTAATGCCTTGGCTGAAGACTAGAATATGGCTTCAATACGAATATTATCACTTTATCTAAAAAGAAATAGGCAAACACGCAGTACAGTTAAAATGATTAACAGTGAAATAAAGTGCGCTCGGCCTTCAACTTCAATACATTGGCTGTTTTGTTCTTTTCACTTATAATAATCATTAGTCTAAATCTTGTCTGTAGATGGCTGTTTTAAAACTGTCTAAATGTACTGTACAAAAAAATAAAGTATTTAAAAAGTACACCGCCAGTAAGTCGAAAGCGGATAAAGGATTCGCTTTTGAAAAAGTTGGGTCCTCTGAAATTTAGAAAAAAAAAAAGCACCGTGCAGCTTCAGCCTATTAAAATGTACTCTAAGTACGTTATATATTCACGGTGCATTTTGCATTATTTATAACATTAGATTTTGGGGAGGGGCGGCAGTGACAAACTCGCTGCGCATAATGCATTTGACTCTACCCAGCGTGTTTTTTTATAGGGAACTCATTTTCCCGGTTGGTGGCTTATAACTAGGGCTGGGCATCCGGGATTCCGGAGGAAGTAAAGTAGACAGTTCATTTCCTGAAATTTCGATTCCGGGATTTCTCCATATTCTATTTTCAGGGGAGACTTTTAAACAGTTTTATTATGAGGTATATTTATTCCATACAAAGGCTTTTCAAAATTGAAGTTTTCGTTCACCTGTTTTTTAAATTTTGAAAACCGTTTTCGCTTGAGTATGGGGTGAAATAATATCCCAGGATCCCGGATGCTCAGCCCTACTTATAACCAGTGGCGGATAGCCCTATAGGCTGCACAGGCTGAAGCCTAAGGCCCGGATGTCTTAGGGGCCCGCCAAAAATATGTGTATAAGTAAAAAAAAACAATCAAACAAAAGTATTTATTTCGGAAAATGAGATACATAAAAATTGAAATACATATATAATAATAGAAATATTTAAAATTGTAATTTGCGACATTTTTTGCCTGCGAATTCATTAATAATATCCTGACAGTCAATTTTATGCAAATGCTCCCACTCGATGTGCATCAATTATGATATTTGTAGCCTAGCCACAAGTCACAGCGCTGTAAACACGTTCAACCACGTTCACACTTGTTTTGTGCGCTATTATGCATTACTCCCTCAATGAAAATTAAATTTTTATAGTATATGAATAAAAGGGCCCGATCATACATACTAAGTAGGGTTTCTTTACCGGGATCCCGGGATCCCGGTAGATTTTTAGCTAATTTAAATTTCCCGGGAAATTCTCCCTGTCCCGGGAAATCCCGGGATATTGCAATCACTCTTTCTGAAGAAATTCAAACTGAAGATGACGAACATAATGACAACATAGATGAAGATGGAGAAGATTTCAATCATAGTATTGATTTTGAAAGTGTTTTGTGTGAGCGCTTTGATGAGGATCCGTTCGAGATAGATATTTCATTTGGATCGCACGACACTGTAGGTAAAGAATCAACGTGTCTCAAATCATCAATAAAGTCAGAAAAATAGCAAAAAAATTTCGCAAATCACCTTTAAAGAATAACATCTTACAAGGATATGTTCAACAGGAACAAGGAAAAAGTTTGCATCTATTGCTGGATTCCAAAACCAGATGGAATAGTCTTTTAGCCATGCTGGAGCGATTTATCAAAATAAGGTCATCCGTATCGAAAGCTCTCATCGACTGCAATAAAGATATGGACAATTTTGACCTTGACAAACAAGAAGTTGCTGTAATTCGTGACATTGTGGCATCGCTGGAGCCATTAAAAGTTGGAGCAGAAAAGCTGGGCAACAGAGAATCGACTTTACTTTCATCAGAAGGTGTTTTTTTCTTTCATTTTGAACGAACTAAATCAACTAAACACACCTTTTTCAAAAAAACTAAAGGAGTCGTTCATTCGACGCATAACAGAGAGAAGAAATGAGAACTTGACTGGCCTCATACAATACCTCAATAGTGGAAAGAATTATAAAAAGGTCGCAACTTTCGCAAGTGACAGAAGTTTGCCAGCCTTACCAACCAAGTCTATGTTAATTTCATCAGCAAAGCAGATGTTAGATCGCCTTTTTGGAGTACCTGCTGATTCTACCTCTAGTGAGACAGATGAAGATAATGATGTGCAAGAATCAGCTGTCCCTCAGTCATCTTCGATGACTCTAGCTGAAAGGCTTGATGCAGCTATTAAAGCAGCCGAGGTAGAGAAATCAAGAACACTAGACAGCAAAGCAAGCGCTGCAAAGCACCTTAAAAAGGAACTAGAGATCTTCGAGGCTACGGGCGAAAAAACGCAGAACATCTCTCTTCTCTTGAATGCATTAAAGACGATTCCACCCACGTCAATAGAATCGGAAAGGGCATTCTCAGCAGCAGGACTTTTCGTGACTAAAATGAGAACAAGATTGAGTGATCGAAGTATTGACCATCTTTGTTTTTTGAAATCGTACTATAAAAATTCACAGTGATAATTTTTTTGGTTGAATTCATTGAAGTTCTTTGCAATTTGAAGGTAATTTTTTTTTTTATTTAAATTTTCTAAGCAATTCAAAGGCAATTTTTTTTTCGTTGTATTCATTAAGTTTTCAATGAAACGGAGCAATTTTTTTATTTGTGAAAATTTTTCTATGTAATTCAAAAGTATTTTTTTTAATACATATTTTTCACAGCAATATTATTTTATTTTGCCCATCATGGAGATTGCAGAACTTATTAAATGACTATAAAAAAAAATAAAAAATAATTATACCCCCTCTTTTCTAGGTTAATTTATTTTATAATATATTTTAAATATAATTAATTATATCCCGGGATTTCCCGGGATCCCGGGAAGGGAATCATTTTTATCCCGGAATCCCGGGATAAGCAAAAGGCCGGGAAATGAGAAACCCTAATACTAAGCCTAAGGCTCAGAAAATGTTAATCCACCCCTGCTTATAACCCGTCTGAGTGCCCTCTGGTGGAGTAGGGACGTTAAAGAGAATCTATCTATCAGTCAAAGATAGCAGTTTAAAATGAACTTCATGGCAAAATGTCAATGTAAAACTAATTTAGTTTTTATAATGCATTGAAGATAACAGATAACAGATAACAGATTATCGAAAGTTATGCTACATTAAAAAAAATCTTCATAAGTGGGCTATTTTTACGATTGTGTATATATATATATTATACCTTTGGTATAATAACCTTTAACCTTTGGTTAGCTTCCGCCCGAATTGTTCATTCTGACGAAGGTCAAGCTTTTCGCTCCACCTTAGACCTACAGTTTAACGTGGAATCCAAACCACGCCCCATCAGCAGCCCAGCGTCTTAACCACTAGGCCACCTAGGGTACCCATTTATCTACCAACCACTTTCTTTATTGTGTGGAAGGATGAACAGCTGGGTTTTGCTGCGCGCCGGCTGCTGTCGGGTCTCGAACCCGAGGCCGATGGATTCGTAGTCAGCGACGCTAACCACTACACCACCATATATATATATATGAGAGAGAGAGAGAGAGAGAGAGACAGAGTTCATAAATTATCTTTACAAATTCAATTGAAATTGGGTTGGTGGGTGGTAGGTCAATGGAAGGGTATGCGTAGGCAACGGCATAAGTGACGTTGAATGTGTAATAATTTGCAGATGTAGTGGGTTAATTTTTTGGGCAGGCCTACCTCTGAACATAAAAAAAAAAATTATATAAAAATAATGTACAAACATTTTTATTGTCGGAAAAAAAAATATATCGGTCTTGATTAGGTTAGGTTACACTAGTACCTCATTATTTAATGACTGTAGAGAAACCACCGTTCGAGCCCTCAATTACGTTCGAAACACTTATCACGCCTTTCTCAGTTCGATGGCACTGAGGTCAGGTTCAATTAAATTAGGTTTAGTCAATTAGTTTTTGATATATATATGGATTTGAAAAAGTCGGTACCTCGCTTATGCGGAGATGCGCACATGTGTGGTGTGTGTGTGTGTGTGTGTGTGTGTGTGTGTGTGTGTGCGTGTGTCTTACTGAGCAAATGCAGTTTCGGAATCGGAATCAAGGATTGATTACCATGGTAAAAATAGAGATTTGAGTCGCTTTTTCATAGATGGAAAAGCCAATGTATGATGTAAATGCTTGATGACTTCATTTTTAATTCTTGTTACCCAACAGTACAAGTGAAATACAGACTTTCAGAAACAGTTTGATGAGACGAAAATAGATTAAATAATAAAAACTGAAAGAAAGTCGTTCCAGTTTATTCACTGTTGGATATTTATGATCATAACTAAAGGTTAACCTACTTTATTGGTCGAGCAAAAATCGAGCAAAAACTATTCGAGATTTTCAGTTTGATAAAAAAAATTAAAAAAAACCGAGCAGTTCAGAATAATTACCTACGTATTCACCTACGTATTATACAAATTATACAACATCAGGTTGATGAACTGGAAGAAAATTTACTAACGATATTATCAAATTCAATGAGCCTGAAAATAACTTTATAATATGCGTTCAAAAATATATCTTATTTGCCACAAAAATGGCCATATTTTCATTTTATTAATTTTGTTTAAGTTTCCCTTTTAAATAACTTATACCATTTTCTAAATATTTTGTTTGGGGGAAACTTGGAAATATAACTAAAAACATTATTATTGCACGTATATTCCCCAAAGAGTGCTTGAATTATATATATATATATATATATATATATGAAAGTCGATTAATCTAAAAGGCGAAATACCCTTAAGCGAGAACTGGCTTTTAAAACCAGCTTCACGCAAACCACTTTTTCAAACGATTGTTTTTACAAGAAAACTATTTATTTGGCCTTCCTTTCAGTTGTTATGCCTTCGAATTAATTTTTGAGTTTGCATTTAATTAAGGTAACGGAATAAAAACATTTTAAAAAAATTGTAAAATCTATTCGAAGAAAATTTTTTAGGAAATTTTATTTTATTTCCTGCAAAAGTGGATTCAGAAATTGAAAATATTCATATATTTTAAATTAAAACAAAAAGAATACACAATAATTATTATTAAAGAAACGAATCGGTATATTGCTTTTGAGATTTTTTAAAATAAAAATGAAAGTAAATCCCGTATGCAATTTTTATGGAAGTTATAATATCAAAATAATGAATGTATTTTACTTTTAAAAATGTAATTTGTTAAAAAGTAATAGAGTTGACTATTACCGATAAAATGTGTGAGAAAGGTCTCCGATAAATAATCTATAGCGAGAATCTTAAATTATTTTTCCTCTTTCAGTAATGTCTGATTTTATCTACATTTCATTCTTCGACTTTTTTTCTATGCAAATTTTTGCTCTTTTTCCATTTCCTTATGCATTTATATATATATATATATACCTTTTAAAGGTTCCGTGCGATGATTCTTCATTTCACGAAGGTCAAGCTTGTCGCCCCTCCTCTCGAGTTGGCCTGGTGAAGTAGTGAGTTGGTTTCTTGTACTCTCCACCTCACGCCCGGCTCATCAGGGATTGTTCTGAGCCAGGCGTCTAATCTTCTTTTGAATAGGGTTGCCAGACGGCCGTATTTTACGGGACAGTCCCGCATTTGATCCAAAAATCCCACGTTCAAAATGTTCCGCAAAAAATATTTTTTAAGCAAATTTTTT
>JAJOZX010004148.1:217500-342500 GCA_023014485.1 Bathynomus jamesi
ATCCTTAACTGTGAAAGAAAATAGTTTCATTGTGAGAGGACCAAGACTATTTAATCAGCTGCCCAAAGAACTAAGGAATATGAATGGTGTTGCGGTGGACATCTTCAAAAGAAGATTAGATGCCTGGCTGAGAAAAATCCCAGATGAGCCGGGCGTACCTGTCTATGTGAGGTGGAGAGTACAAGAAACCAACTCACTACTTCACCAGGCCAACTCGAGAGGAGGGGCGACAAGCTTGACCTTCGTGAAGCGAGGAATCATCGCACGGAACATTTGAAAGGTATATATATATATATATATATATATATATATATATATTATATTGCATAAAATTTTAAATAAATGAATGAATTTTACTTTTATAAGTAATGAACATTTTAGCTGTATTAATAGAAAATACTAATGCTAAAATTTGTAAATACACACACACACACACACACTTTATATATATATATATATATATAATATATATATAACACACACACACACACGTGTATGTGTGTGTATGTGTAAATTAGCGTTATTATTTCCTATTAGTACAGCTAATTATACTGCTTATCAAGGTAATATTCATTCTTTCAAAATTCAGTATTATTTTTTAAAGTTTAAATTGAAATAAAATAAATTTTAAAAATAAATCTTATGAATTAAGAACATAATTAGGAATTTGTTTTTTATTCAACTTTAAAATAATTTTGTATACAATTTATGGAAAATAAATTTCTTTTTATTTGCTATTAAAATTGTTCAAAGTTCTGAAGAGTATTTAGTGTACTTTTTCTGACTGGAATTACTCCATTAGACGTGGTAAAATTAGCTTTCATTATCATTTCTTCAATGCCAAGGTCACGATAAACGAGACCTTGAGGACCGCCCATTTCTTCAAAGGAGGCGTGGCCAGTGGAATTCGGGGGAGGGGTAAGAAATGGAGCAGAGACTCGGGGAATGGTTCGCGTAACCAAGCAACGAAGGGGGGATATGACGGGGGTAACTTTACTTTCACCTTTCCAACGTTGCGTTTTGTTGTTGTTGTTGGTTAGTACACAAGGTTTGTTTTTTCCTATAAACTTTGTATTAGTGAGTTCGACATTAGAAGTAGTTTTTTTTTTACCTACTGTATATGTACGTCTGAGTAATGCGTAGCATCAGCCACTTCTTAAAGCATAAAATAATTTACCGACATTTTGGTACGTGAATGTTTTTGCTGTCCGTAATTTTGTTGTAGCTTGTGTGGACCCCTTAAAATTTTCGCTGCGGTTCAACTTTTGTTTTTGCATTCGTATATCCATTCTCTCTAATAAAGAAGAAATAAAAATTGTAATAATTGCAAAAGAGTTTCCACCATTTCTAGGTTGGGGGGAAGTTAGCGGAAGAATGATTCTTAGTCTTCAGTTATGACCCGACCTTTGACGCGGTTCTAATTAATATTATTACAGTAATTAAATAATTACGCGTTGCTCGTGTATATGGCATCGTACGGAGATCACCGAGAGGAAAATTCTTATCTTAGGATGGATTCGAAGTCGAGTTTCTCGTATGAAATAAACGCCACCAAGTTATGATATCATTAACCTATTTAAGTTGGCAACAGTTGTGCATAAATTTTGGAAAGTTGAGTAATACCGAAATACTCTATATATACAAGGCAGGTTCGTAATTTATTAAAAAATCTAAATATGGGAAAACTTTGGTGTATGTATGTATGTATGTATGTATATGTGTATGTGTGTGTATGTATGTATGTACGTATATGTGTGTGTGTGTGTGTATGTATGTATGTATATGTGTATGTGTGTGTGTGTGTATGTATGTATGTATATGTGTATGTGTGTGTGTGTGTATGTATGTATGTATGTATGTATGTATGTATGTACTTTTAAATGAGGTTTCCTGTATGATTATAAATTTAAAATATTAAACTCTTGTTTTTTGCGAAAACTTCAACGCAGTGGGAATAGTTATCTTCTTGTTTTTTACGCACACATACAAATACACTCACAACACGGACGGACGAACACACACACACACACACACACACACACACACACACACACACAACAATATATATATATATATATATATGGAGAGAGAGAGAGAAAGAAAAAAAATAATTACAGATATAATAAGTGATTTGTCATGATTTTTATGAGGAAAGTGCATATAGAAGTTATTCTTATTTTCAAAATATTCGTTACAAGAAGAAAACCTGTTTGCTTTGTCGCACTTTGAGCAATTACAACCGGACTTTGACGAAAATGATTGTTGTAAAGGAAATTTATGCGTTTGCATTACGTGTTTAAAGTCGGATCACGATGTAATTATTATAACTATAAAACTATGTTTATTTTTGCTAAATGTAATATTTAAGCTTTTTATTGGAACACTAATTACATATCGCAGCATATTCCCAGTACCTACCATACATACACATTATATATACAGGGTGGCGCAAAAGTCGCGCATCATAGGAATTTTCAGTGTTAACTATATTATTTTTTTTCTTTTAGGTAGGGAATGGCTGCGAAATTAACAATAGACGAGAGGGTGAGCTTCGTTTTAATGTATGGAATACCAGTTACAACAAATCAATAAATCGGTACAGAATTTAAATTCTGTACCGATTCATCGATTTGTAGTACCCCCCCCCCCCCAAATTCACTATTTCTAAATAAATATTCTAGGCTAAAAATAAAAGGAATCTAGACAGAACGCAATAGGTACGTAAAACATAGGAATTTATTAACCTCAATTAAACATGTTCGCTCCAATCGCCATTTTTTTTTCTTACACAATATTCAAATGTTAGTCTTTAACTCTTCGAGTGTCTTAGGCTTGGTAGAATAGATCATGTCCTTTATGTAACTCCACAAATAAAAGTCAGGGAGTATGAGGCCAGGTGAGTATGTGAGATATTCCACTGACTCGTGAAGGGAGATTAGTCGCCTGGAAAAATGCTTCCTCAAAAAGATGCGAATTTCTCAAGCAGTGTGTGGAGGTGCTTCATCCTGCTGAAACTACTGTGAATCTGGGGTTCTATGGCCTTATTAGGCTATTGGTAGCGGTATCGTCTTTTTTTAATTTCGTAGAAATTAGACGTTATTGCTTTAAGTAGGAAACCTTGAAATAACGGTTTTAATATAGTGTACAATATACAGGGTGTCCCGTAAGTCTGGAACCATAGGGTAATATAAGTAATTCATGTTTTCCGTTTATGCAAGTGCCCATGATGTCTTTGAGTAAGGAAGAACGCATTCAGGTAATTCTGCTCGTAGGAAACCGGAGTCAGAGGGAGGTCGCTGAGGAATTTAATAGATTGCATCCGGACCGCGCGCCGATAACACACAGCTGTGTCGGCAAACTTGTAGCAAAATTCAGGGAAACGGGATCCATAAGAGATAAACCACGCAGTGGACCTCTGAGGACATCCACCGACGATGACACAGCCGCTACCATCCTCGCTCATTTCACAAACAGTCCCCAAAAGTCTCTTCGGCGTTTTTATTGCCGTTTTTATCATTTTGCCCTATGGTTCCAGACTTACGGGACACCCTGTATATTAGTTATTAAGTAATGAAAGATTAGAAATGTATCTATAGGTATACACAGAATAAACCCCCAATAATAAAATATACAACCATTATAAAGTAACTGCCAAATAAAAATACAGACTTTTTTGGGACACTCTATACACACATACACACACACACACACACACACACACACACACACACAACACACACATATATATATATATATATATATATATATATATATATATATATATTAGGTGAGATCCAAACACGGGTCGCTATATAATTTGGATGCATAGTACGGTCACCCATCCTACTACTACCCAGACCCACATTCAATGTCGCTTAACTTCGCTAATCGACTCGAAAAGGTGTTTATATTTGTAAATAATCACAATTGAATAAATAAGGTCTATGAGCCTGTATCGTTCTGTATTCATATATGGAAATTATATAATAATTAAAACCAATTTTGAAATCAGAAAATTTTGCGTGATTTCATATTAAAGAAATGTTTACATTGCAGACCCAGCTTGTCCTTTTAGTCTTCCATTTGTGTGGCCTTTTGAGAGCGGATGGAGGAGTGCTGAAGTATTCGTACAAGGACATTCCACAGTCATATTACGAATACGATAGGGAAATTCCTCGCATCTTGTATGACCTCCGTCAGGACGGATCTTACCACTACGGATTTCAACTTTCAAATCAAAGGAAGGAAGAGATCGGGAGAGCGGATGGTGAGGTCAGTTAGCTGTATCGAGCACGTTTTGTCCTGAACTGTAAACTAACGTATTCTAACTGTACACTTTTAGAAATGTGACGTAACCAGATAAAATAAACTATAAATGTTCTTCGTAAACAAACGCTGAAAGCTGATAGAAAGCCGTTGATGGATAAGTATTGAACACTGATAAAAAATTATTTAACACTAAAGAATGAAAAAATGCTTGCTGCAGAGACAAAAAAAGAAAGCTCTCAACAGCTCTCAACAGTAAAGTTTAAATTACATGAATGGAGTTAACAAAAGCTCATATAAAAACATTCTAAAACAATGAAAAATTAAAGTTCATTATCAATGGACAGTCTCATCAAATACAGTATTAGGTACTTTCCTGTTATCCCGGACCCCAGACTTTTTGCCAGATTCGGACGCCACTTGCCAGATAGCCTATAAAAAAAAATTGGCAATGAAATTTGGCAAAGTAACTAACCTAACCTAACCTGTGGTTAGGTTAGGTTAGGTTAGGTGTGGTTAGTTACTTAACATTTAAAAAAAAAAATTGTCAATGAAATTTGGCAATCTAGTAAGAGGCATACGAATTTGACAAAAAGAGTGGGGTCCGGGATGACAGGAAAGTACCCAGTATTATTTTAAGACCATAAAGTTTAATGTGGTTTAACTATTACCTAATGTCACACACACACACACACACCACACACACACACACACACACACACTAAATATATAAATAAATACTAAAACCTATAACAGATGCTTCAACGAAATAAAAATAACAGTTGAAATGGAAAAGATCTTTCACTCTATTACATAACTGTGTCAAACCATGGCGTATTTTGGTGATGGAGTGAGAAGGGTGGATAATGCGGTGAAAGATCTCTCTCATTTCGAAGGTTATATTTCTTTAATTTTACTTTTGGTTATACAATTAAATAAATATGCGATAAAAATTATATATTTTGAATCAAAGTTTTTAAAATGTCTTCGATAATTCATTAATAAAAAAGTACATACTGTACAATATACATACAATAAAATATTTATTGCGTAATTTATCAGAATTAAATTCATTTATTTTGCGTATTTAGGGAACCACGTGAATATATACATTACTTAATTAATTAATAATGGTTCATAATTACATTTTATAAAAGGAATAAACTGATATGACAATTTCAATTTTCATATCAGAATTTCATAAATTAGGAAATAAATGCTTGTTTCACACTAATTAAAGTATCAAGAGATAGAACTTTTTACGCATATACAAGTAAAATTTATTATAGGACCTCATTCCAATATATATATATATATATATATATATATATATATATATATATATATATATATATTATATATATTATATATTTTAACTGCAAACAACACACAGTATAATTAATGTAAAGAACGACGCTTGTGTAGAAGAGCGTTCCGCACAAGATGAGGAGGGAGAACGAACAGTTGCAGTTAAAATGTATATATGTACGGCATGCGAAGGTGCCCCCTCAGGGCATTGGTTTCTGCTCGTATGTAGGAGAATTACGACTTCTGATTGATCGAGGTCCATGGTGTAGTGGATAGCATATCTGACCGGCAACCGGATGATCCCGGGTTCGATTCCCGGGTGGTACCTCATTTTTCATTTGTTCGTTCTCCCTCCTCATCTTGTGCGGAACGCTCTTCTACACAAGCGTCGTTCTTTACATATATATATATATATTTATATATATGTGTGTGTGTGTGTGCACACACACACACATATATATAACACACATTATATATATAAGTAATACAAAAATAACTGGACATATTACAAAACCTTTGAAAGTGTTTAAAAAATTATGCAGCCAAATTGAGTCAGATTAATCCATTATTTTTACTTATTATAACATTTTAATTACCTTATAATAATAGAGCTCAAACTGTGTCCAGACGTCCAACATGATAAATAGTTCACAAATGCTGATCTCAAGTTTATAAAATGTTCTAAACAAAACTTAAGCTTTTAAAAGGAACAAAGCGATTAAGAATAGATTCAGCCATTCATTATTATTATATAATATATCGTCTGTATATCATCTAATACATAAATACAATACTTTGAAACTATATATATATATATAATATATATATATATATAGCAGAGTGGTCCCAAATATGTACCCACCATTCAAATAATTTGCTTTTAAAAGTAGGTACATTTCTGGGGCCACTATATAACTTATATATATACACACGGTACATGTGTGTGTGTGTGTGTGTGTAATAAAGAAATTAAGAGAGGCATCGTGAAAATCTAATTTAAGGAAAGTGGTTTGAATTACGATTAAATGTAAAGATTTAATTAATGGCTTTTTCACCTCGGGTAATTGAAGGTATTTATTTAATTAAACTCTGACTTACTTTTTACGTAACTTGAGAAAACAAAAACCGTTTCTAAAATTATGTAACGTAATTTGCAGTGCTATTTAAAAAAATAGAATTATGTAAAGGCATAATATACATGTGTGTGTGTGTGGGTGTGTGTGTGTGTGTGCGTGTTTCACTTATTGTAACTATAATTGCAAAAAAACTTCACTTTTTTCTACGTGAAAGTCACAATATGATAATAAAAACCCACTCTAATAGACAGAGTCTATTTCGTTATTTCGTTTTTCTGTATCCACCCGAAGAGGATGCCAGTGGTCATCGAAACTGTTGTGGAAATAAACTCTGTCTATTAGAGTGGGTTTTTATTATCATATTGTGACTATGCTTTTTTTTGTATTGTAAAACAAACCATATGTTTCAATAGATTTAATTAAGGTCAAATATTTTAATTAAATTAATTAATCCATTAGCTAATTAATCCATTAACTAATTCATCCATGTGTAAAGTTAATGGAGTTAAGTAAGGGAAAAACTGTGCCTTCACTTTTCTTTTCAGTTTTATATTGAAAACAATTAAAATCTCGCATGTAAATATGATAAAATATAAATAGTAAAATAATGAATGATGCAAAACTCAAAGAATTATCACATAATATATACTCGTATATATACTGTGTGTGTGTGTGTGTGTATATATATGTGTGTGTGTATATATGTATATATATATATGTGTGTGTGTGTGTGTGTGAATTAAATGAACAAGAAGTATACAATTGGTGCTGGTTAAGTGTGCGGTCTACCTACGATTCGGCGGTCTACCTTTTAATTATAGCTTCTTATCTTGTTTACTAATTGTTTGTTTACATCCCATTGTCAATCGCCCTTGACGATTGGTTAGGTTTAGTCATGATATTTTCGTTAGTTTTAACGAAAATATCATGATTAAACCTAACCAATCGTAGGTAGACCGCACATTTAACCAGCACCTATACAATTTTATGTAATAAATGAGGGCGATACATTTAAGTAATAGCATAAGGAGCGAGTTCAACGCTTTCCTTTTATTATTCATTAATAGTACAAAATAAACACAATATGTAGCCACTTCGGCACAAATCGCTAATCACGAGTCTGATGTCAAAACCTCGAAACGAAGTCTCGGGTTAGAACAAATTTGTGCCGGATCACGACTATTTAATAAGAGAAGCGTTACTCCCCTTTTCGTATTATGATCTATAGCGAAGGTAATTTATTGTTATTGGCGAGTTGTTCTCCTCATTGTTAATATTGTTGGTCATATTCAGTTGGTTGTTTGGTGCGTGTCGATGTAATTTATGTCGAGAGTTTGACATTTATTTTTTCACACTTTCAGTGAGCGATTTCATTTATTTCGTCTTGTTTGTAGAGGTTCATTTGTTGGACTTGGTTTTATTGAAAGTGCGTGTATTGTATTTTCTGCCAGGGAATATATCTAACAAATGAACTGATTTGTAAATATAGTAATGTGTAAATGAATACTGCTCACACACACACACACACAAAACACACACACACACACACACGTAGACACACCCGCAAACACGATTATACGCTGTAGCCATGCCCACATGTTCAGGTGTGTAAATCCAGCAGGCTCTGACCTTATTTGTTTATACTACTGTTATATACAGTATGTATTATCTACGATAAAAATTCAAGTAGCTTTTCCCATCATAAATTAATTGAACGCAGCCGAAACGAGATATAATTTAATATAATTTATCGTACATAACCTGATTTAGTATGTAACACAATGTAACCTATAACGTGTATATATCTTTACCTATAAATCGAACTGCATGACATGACAAGCAAGATGCATATCTAAATAATACATGGTTTGTATCCGGAAAAACTAGTTTTAAAACACACATTTATTATTTATTTACATTTGGCAACAAATTTTTTTGGGAAAAATCTGATAAATAAAAATATTTAGTTTATTTTTCTAATTAATAAAATATATTAATTTAATGAATCAATATATATATTGGTCCATAAGTTTAGTGCTGATGACAATGATGATGATGATGATGATGTTGCGGAAATGGACCTATAGAGAATAGAATATAGGACCAAAAATATAATTTTAAAGTTACTCTTTAAACCGATTACTTCACATTCACTGTCATTCCCATTCTCGTACGTAGTCCGCAAAAGAGAATGCTCGAAGTGAGAATTCCAAATTTGAAGAGAGATTCCCTGATTTGGAAAAAGGTAAAGAGACACAATGGCGCAATCGCGGCTCGAAGGGCATTTTTTGTATGGAAAATCTAACTTAAAGTGGAGAATACTACATTCGGAATGGGAATGGATCGATTTGAGAATTTCCTTTGATATTCCCATTCCTAAATGGAAAACCAATGAGTGGGAAGAGTTACGTTAAACTAATAAATTAATCTTTAATAGCTAGCCCTATACCAATTAGGATCTAACCCAGTGGTCGGCAACCCAAGGCACGCGTGCTACATGGTGGCACGCGAAAAGATTGTGTGGCACCCTATTCATAGGAAACGCAAAACAAAAAGACATTTTATAAAGACATTTTCTCACGACTTTTGATGTAATTTTATAAGTATTGATGCTTAAAATGTTTTTGATATTGATTAAAAGTTAAAAACTGTATCAATGTATAAATTACGACTACTACTTTATTACACTTAATATACATTTACATATTATTATAAAGATAAAAGATAACGTAATCTTACTACGCACATTATAAAATTATAATATTGTAACCTACATTTGAAAAAAATCAATGGTGGCACGCGCGGAGGGTCTTAAAGTTTGAATTGATAAATGGCACCCAACAGAAAAATGTTGCCGACCCCTGATATAACCTAACGTAACCTAACTTTGCTTATGGTTAATGCCCATAAGCTTCTCTACTTCCCGTTAACCTCACCGAGAAAAATAGAAAAACTTTAACTATGACTTAGCAATATTTGTTTGAAATTTATTTAAATATTAACAATAATTATATTTCTATTAAATGAGTGAATTTTAATCATATTTTTTGCTCCATGTTTCTTTCATGGCGCCATCAAGATCAATGGAAACGAGTCTACTTCACAATTCGTTACAGAGAAAAATAATTTCATCTTGCTCATGTTCAAAATTTTGTTTATGAATGTAACACAACAGTTACAACAGTCCATTCGGTCCTTTTAATTTTAGAAAATTTAAAAAAAAATGAGTTAGTGAGCAGTATATTATGAATAAAAATTATTAAATTATAAATATTTTTAAAAAACACACACACACACACACAACACACACACACACACACCACACACACATATATATATATATATATATATATATATATATATATATGTATTATATATATATATATATATCAGTGGCGTTCGGTCCATGGAAGCAATGGAAGCATTGCTTCCCCACTTAAATGATTAGAAGTGCTGTTAAACAATATTAATGACGATAAAATTCTGATAAATTATCACTAGGCTATACTCCTTTCAAATATTTTTTTTAATACAAAAAGCACGAAATCCAAATCAATGCATTGAAAAAGGGGGGAGAGCAATAATTTTGTTGCGTCGAGAAGGGAGCCAGTGGAAGCAACCTTGAGAATTGCTTCTTTTGTGTATATTCGTGTTTTATAAAACTTGTATCAATTCACCGATAGTTTCACTGCTTATACGATAGTATAAATGTAATAAATGATATACTACAAAATTATTGATCGCTATACTTGGGGATGAATTAATATTGTCTTAAAAGAATAAAAAATATTCACCGATGGAAACACAGACCCATAACACATTCATTTCTTTAGGCAAAACGTGGATCGTGGAAGCAACTTAGAGAGTTGCTTATTTCTGCTATTATCCTAACGGAATCCCTTTAAAGCGCTTAATTAATGAGCTTAAACCATTAAATGACTAAATAACTGGCAATTATTACCAAATATATTTTCAGAAGAAGAAATACAAGTTAATTGTAATTAGAGTTTGCTTAATTATGAGTAAATCAAAGTGAAGTTGTTATATTGAGGTCAATGTCGTTCGTCAACTGCCCATCCCCTTCCTCCCTCGCCCTCTTCACCCCCCCCCCACAAGTGCACAAATTCAAATATAATTTGAGCGCATTTTTAACAGTGTTCAGTTATTTATTTGATTTGTGATTGTTACAGTGCGTTGAATGATCTTTGGCTGGATTATGCAGTCTTTTTATTTCTTTTGCAGATAATGATGGTGTGTAATAAGTGTAATTGTATAAACTTTGTTATCTTGTTCGTTCAGATCCAGACAATTTGAAGAAAAGCGAGACATTATTAAAATTGGTAGGCTTACGCCTAGCTTAAAAAAATTAAGTACATAAACCAAAAGATGTACACGTCATTTTAATGATTGGTTATATGACGATTATAGCTGGCTTTGCGGGTGCCAGAATACTTTAAAGCTCTATTGCTGTCCTTCTATTTTATTTTGAAGGGAGAAAAGTGTTTGGAATAGTAGCGGTTATAATGATTTAAATAATTTTCATAAAGCTCTAAAACGGCACGAAACTTCTCATAGTCATATTATTTCTTTAATTCAGCTAAATCAATTTGGCAGAACTCGGATAGAGTCTCAGTTATGTAGCCAATTTCAACTAAGCATTAAAAGGCATAATGAAAACGTAATGAAAAGGTTGGTGTCTACTATATAGATATATATATATATATATACACAGGGTGTTCTAAAATTATCAAATAACCTTTTATATGTCTGTTAACCAGTAGTCGAACGTTGTGAACAAGGTGTTCAAGTTGAAGGAAGACACTTTGAACATCTAAAATAAACAATTATTGTTGCTGTATATACAGTATATATAAGCTTGGTTACCCTTGATATTTGCTTACGGATGAATTGTTCATTCTGACGAAGGTCAAGCTTGTTGTTCCACCTTAGACCTACAGCTTAACGTGGAATCCGAAACCACGACGCAGCACGGGTGGTCAGAATTTACAAACTCGAGCTCACAACTTTCCCATCAGCAGCCCATCGTCATAACCACTAGGCTACCCAGGGCATCCATTTATTTACCAGCCTATTTTTTCTGGAAGTATGAACAGCTCGGTAAGCTGTGCGCCGTCTACTTTCTCAGGCAATCGAACCCGGGGCCCGTGGATTCGTAGTCAACGATGCTAACCACGACACCACCGAGGCACAATATATATATATATATATATGTATGGGATTGAACTCAGAATGGTCCCTTGAGAAACTTTTATGTTACACACAGACTGTGCATAGAGCAAGGAACTTTTCTGGGAAAGTTAAATCCACTATAGTCCAAATAAGTAATGGTAAATGACAAACACTATAGTTTTTTCCTTTTCATGATGTTAGCCCAACGTGGGTAACGGGTTACTCGCAAAGGGGCCCCAAATTATAGCTTCCCTCACCAGCTATCTGCCAAACAGATCGGATCCGGCTTTGGGACAGGATCTAGGGTTTAAAGCAGCCTCGCCACACTCTCTCTAGAACCTCAATATTAGCAAAAAACTCGTTGCAGCCATGTATTCAATCCGACGTGGATGCAACGAGTTTTTTGCTTACATTCAGATTCTAGATAGAGTGGGTACGTAAAGTGGTACGTAAAACATGTACCAGCAATGGCATATAACTGTAGTTCCTCACTAAAGTTTCATAGTCTGGGGGAAACTGATATATATATATATATATATATATATATATATATATATATATATATATATATATATATATATATATATAACAAAGAAGACCGTAAGCATAAGTTACGTTAGAACAATTTTCTTATCGTAAAAAGCATTTCGCATTCCAGTATGATGCAAGAAACACAGGACACGATTGCGTAGTTTAACTTTTCCTTTATAATTAAATACTGTTTCCCTTTTTCACTCATGATGTCATAATAAGCAAGCTGAAAATGTTAAAATAAGATACATACTTGTTTAAAAAAACAACAATTTTTATGCTTCGTCGTGGATATATCGAAATTAGTGTTTTAAGTTACACGAAATACTGCACGAAAATTTAATTTTAAATATTTACAAGATTTTCGTTGTTCATTTGATTGATGATGTGAGCACTCATTTCGAAAACGTTATTATTTAACTAAGTTTATGCAATTAATATTTCTATGGTCGGAGGATGCTTTCGTGTTTCATGTACTTTATGAAATATTATAACGTAGCATACATACATACACGCATACAGATAGGTGTACGTATAAATACGTACGTGAAAATGATATATTAACCGTCCAAAGTCTTTTTAAGCAGACGTACGCATTATAAGTAATTTTTAGGATGATTTTTGTTTTACTTTCTTAATTTTCAACGGAAGCATATAAACGCATTTCAAGTGAATTTGTTTGCGAAAAATCTTAAATATAAATTGAAGTTTATATTTTACTGTGTAGGCTACTGCTTATTATCGTCAACAATATCTTCACTCCTATTTTACATATATATATATATATATATATATATATATATATATATATATATATATATTAGGGTTGTCCAAAATTTGGGCTAAAATTATTTCAATATGGTTGGAAATGCTCTCCACATGGCTGCTCTTATTCCTTTAGATGTGAAATGAGTTTGTGCAAAATATCTGTCGATTCAGTACATAATAAGAGGTCGCTATGATTTTCACATTTTCAATTAATTAATTAGCTAATCATTTTCTACCCGATTCATTTTTAGAGGACGCGGCAGTCACGCCACATTGACTCCGCCCACCTTTCAGAGGATGATACAATTGTTTGGTTTCTTGTATAATGCTGTTTGTGAATCAGACAAATCATTTACTCATGCATCATTTCAAGTTTAAACTTGTTGGAGGACGGTTTTAAGTTCGTTCAAACTTCAAGAGCTTAGGAATAGTATCTCGTATAAGTATTAATTCATATATATTAATTATTAATTCATATATATAATTATTAATTCATATATATTAAGTATTAATTCATATGTATTATATTTATTCAGTATAAATATATATATATATATAATTATGTTCTTTATACGTAAATTTATAACCGGTAAGGATGTTGCTATTAAATTAAATGATTAAAATTGTAAGGTATATATCTTATGTCTCTTGAGGTTTATTATTTACTTATTCTTAAATATATTTTTAAAAATTTGGCTATCTTCCTACCCATCAACCACTAACCACTATAACCAATTTTTTTTACTTTATTTATTTTGACTTTGCAATTTTTTACTTTAACACTTATATAATTGTGCTTTGGTGCTAAATGGTTAATGCATTATCTTCTCTCATTTTTCAGGTTATGGCTAGAAGTACTCGCTCATCTGCAGAAATGTGGGTTCTAGGAAAGCCCAGCAACGAGTTATCAACTGCAAGGCTACCCACATATGGTGATGTGCTTTTGTTTGGTTCAGTTTCACCACCATGAACAGTCCAAGACCTTGAAAGAGAGCTACAACTTGGCCTGCAAAGAGGCCATGCAAGTATGGCAGAGAGCAAGGATTCCTACACAGCGAGTCGATTCCTGCTTTAGGAAGCTGTCAAAGCTGTACGAAGAGTTCCTTGCGTTGAAGAAAAACCGCAAGACGCAGCTACAAAGCTGCAGAGTGAAAAAGAGCATGTTCCAAGAGACTCTCTCAGAGCTTTTCGACGTTGCCTCGAAGGATGCCTTGAAGGTGATAGACAATGAAGAAGACCGCCAATTCCTGATGATACAACGAGAAGACGTCTTTTCCTGCAGTATGGCAGGCCCTGACAAGATTAATTTTACCAAGGAATACCGCAAGAAATGTCGACAGGAGAAAGATGCTGACAAACCTCTAAGGTACAAAGAAAGAGAGGCTGCATTCCAGGTTGGAGCTGCTGCTCTTCTATCATCCAGCACATCCATTTCATCCTCTGAACAATTCAAAGCTGAAGACGATGATTATCGTCCGTCGACTTCGACCGGAAGAGCAGATGTACACTCTCATCCTCCGAAACGAAACAATATCTTCACATCATCAGATGTGGTTGCTGCTCTTGATCGCGTCAACCTTCCCGATCGAGGAGCAGTCTTCGTTGCTGGATTAGTCGCTCAAGCCCTGGGCTATGATATTTCTACAATGACTCTTTCAGGCAGCTCCATCCGTCGTCCAAGAAGGCAAGCAAGGCAGGCAGCAGCCAAAGAGGCTCAAGCTTCGTTTTCCGTCGAAGGACCCCTTCTTCTTCACTGGGATGGGAAATTACTTCCTGACATCGGCGGCGCAAAGGAAACAGCCGAACGAACCGCGGTAATCGTTACGGGAAATGGGATGGAAAAACTCCTAGCCGTACCAAAAATACAACGAGCTACGGGAGAAGAACATGCCAAGGCTTGCATTTCGACGATTGATGACTGGAATTTTCGCGGTGAGATCCAAGGTCTCGTATTTGACACAACTGCGTCTAATACTGGCCTTCACAGGGGGAGCCTGTACCATAATTGAAAAAGCAGTAGGGAGGGAACTTGTCTGGATCGCTTGTCGACATCATATCCTTGAAGTCGTCTTGTCAAACACCTGCAACGCACTTCTTAGACCCACAGGTGGCCGGAAATAACTCTCTTTAAACATTTTCAGAAAAAATGGCCATCACTTCAGAAGGATTCCTTCATGAAGGCTTCAAACAACCTATTCAGAGATCCAAAGATGTTCCAGCTTCGAGAGGAAATGATCCAGTACTTCACAAAGGCACTGGAGTCTAAACAATCGCGCGATGACTACGAGGAATTGCTACGACTCTGCCTCACCTTCCTCGGGTGCCGTGATGAGAAAGAAGTCAAGGTCCGCGCTCCAGGACGAACTCACCATGCACGCTGGATGGCCAAGGCCATCTACGTCCTCAAAATTTATCTGTTCAAGCATCAACTACAGCTGACAGCACGTGAGACGGAGAATATCACCGAGCTCTCTCTGTTTATCGCCTTGGTCTACGCACGTTTTTGGAACGAGGCCCCTGTCGGAATCAACGCTCCTTTCAACGATATTCTGCTTCTTAAAATTTTGCAAAAGTACCCAAATCAGTTTCCAAAGCAGCATCCACAGCTCTTCAACGGCACCTGTGGTAGCTTGGAGAGCATCTCATCGGCCTTGCATTCTTCGATCCTAGAGTCGATGCCGAGACCAAACGGAAGATGGTCGTAAACCTCCAACGTAACGAGAATACCACTGTTATTCGTCGATTGAAGCTTGAAGGAAACATTGAAGATTTGAATTTGTATGAAATGGTCACCAAAAGGACCCTGGGAATCTTCAATCTGTTAAAGAAAGAAGGAAGGAAGGCAGCGGAGGATACCTTCCTGAGGACCGATCCCAATTCCTGGACGGAGGATGATTGCTTTCAAGAGTTTCGACGCATAGCGATCAACCTAAAAGTTGTCAATGATTCGGCGGAGAGGGGTATCGCCCTTATCAAGGCATATAATACATCTTTGACGAAGGATGAAGAACAAAAACAATTCATCCTCCGATTAGTAACAAAACATCGCCAAGACTACTCATCGTCTTCGAAGGAGTCAGTGATGAAGCGCTAATCTAAGTAATGATGTATATTATAAATGAATGATAAATGTAATTTTCTACCAAACATATCATTTTTGTTCTTTACAAATTAATCTATTTTCTTTAAGAGTTATTCTGTTTTCTAAAAAAAAAATAAGCTGTTTTCTTTGAGATTTAATCTGTTTTCAAACAAATAAACTAGTATTTGCCCGTGTTTTTTCATTTTTAAACCCAAAAGATCAATCTACTAGAAAATGAGTAGTAAAATGAAATTCATAGCGACAAGTAAATATTATTCAATTAGGCTGAAATTTGGCATGTTTGATAGATATAGGAACAGGAGCAGGCATGTGGAGTTAAAAAATTATTTTTTTTTATTTTTTGGACCACCCTAATATATATATATATATATATATATATATATATATATATATATATATAATATTATATATATATATATACAGGGTGTTCCATAAGTCCGGCATCATAGGAGAAATTCATATTTTTCTATTTCTACAAACCATAATTCATATTTTTCTCTTTCTACAGGCTATAATGTCTGTGAGCAAGGAAGAACGAATCCAGATAATTCTACTCATAGGAAATCGGAATCAGAGAGAGGTCGCTGCTGAATTTAACAGACTGCATCCAGACCGCGAGCCAGTAACACAGAGTTGTGTTAGCAGACTTGTTGCAAAGTTTAAGGAAACAGGATCCATAGAAGATAAACCACGCAGTAGACCTTCAAGGAGGTCCACTGACGATGATACAGCGACTGCTATCCTGGCTCATTTTAACAGAAGTCCCAATAAGTCTCTTCGTCGATTGTCCGCCGAGACAGGAGTGTCGAAAAGTAGCATCCATCGCATTCTTCAGGCTCACAAATGGCATCCATATAAACTTCGGATCCTACAGAAATTAAGCGATGATGATCCCGACTGGCGGATGGAATTTTGTGAATGGGCTACGGAACAATATGCTCGGGATGCCAATTTCCCGTCCACCATTCTGTTCAGTGACGAGGCTGTTTTTTATGGAAATGGTGAGGTAAATCGACAGAACACCCGCTACTGGTCTCAAAACAACCCTCACTGGTATACCTCCTCAAAGGAACAAGGTGCATCTCGGGTGATGGTATGGTGTGACATTTGGAACGATCGCATCATAGGCCCCCCTCTTTTTCGATGAACATGTCACTGGAGGCACCTACCTACGTATGCTCAAGGAAGAAGCATTTCCCAGTGTCTTGAACGAAGAAGGAAATTTCCCAACATGGTTCCAGCAAGACGGCGCTCCTGCACATTACAGCACCCAAGTAAGGGAATACCTGTACCAACAATTCCCTGGTCATTGGATAGGACGTCGAGGGCCTGTGGAATGGCCAGCTAGAAGCCCGGATCTCACGCCACTAGATTTTTATCTCCGGGGCCATTTGAAAGCGCTGGTATACACAGAGAAAATTAGGAGTGTTGAACATTTGCGGCAGCGCATTATTGGGGCATGTAACACCATTACTCCTGACATCATTCACCGTGTGCTTGCTGACTGGGTATCACGTCTGAATTTGTGTATTGAAAACAATGGTGGACATATTGAGCACGTTCTGTAAATAAAAGCTTTTGTTTTGCCTTTTTTTATTATTTGACTTATGGGACACCCTGTGTGTGTATATATATAATGTAAAGAACGACGCTTGTGTAGAAGAGCGTTCCGCACAAGATGAGGAGGGAGAACGAACAAATGAAAAATGAGGTACCTCCCAGGAATCGAACCCGCGATCATCCGATTGCCGGTCAGATATGCTATCCACTACACCAAGGACCTCAATCAATCAGAAGTCGTAATTCTCCTACAGACGAGCGGAATCAAATGCCCTGAGCGTCGTTCTTTACATTAATTATACTGTGTGTTGTTTGCAGTTAAAATGTATATATGTACGGCATGCGAAGGTGCCCCCTCAGGGCATTTGATTTCGCTCGTATGTAGGAGAATTACGACTTCTGAGTGATCGAGGTCCTTGGTGTAGTGGATTGCATATCTGACCGGCAATCGGATGATCCCGGATTCGATTCCTGGGAGGTACCTCATTTTTCATTTGTTCGTTCTCCCTCCTCATCTTGTGCGGAACGCTCTTCTACACAAGCGTCGTTCTTTACATTAATTATACTGTGTGTTGTTTGCAGTTAAAATGTATATATATATATATATATATGTGTGTGTGTGTGTGTATATATATATATATATATATATATATATGCTGCAAACCCACAAGGAAAAAGAAAAACGATTCCAAGGCCTTTCGTGTATTCAAAGCTACACCTCGTCAGGGAATGAAGATAAAAGGCGAGATGCCCATAAATATATACAACGTACAGGAAAAACAAAACAATTAGCACATACTTAACAAGGGTTAATGAGAGGCAAAATAAATTTTAACATGATATCGTCAATTTTATACGTCCCCGCACTGTTATTGAAATTGTTTTTAAAATGAATAAATGCACATTCTAGAATATTTCTTTCTATTATATCTCTGTTTTTAACAAGCGCTTTAGAACTATCCCACTTGATGCTATGGTTACATCTATACATATGGTTAAATAAAGCATTGGAATTATTAGCTGTTCTACAAGCATATTTATGCTGTTTTACCCTAATATCTAACGTTTTACCGGTTTGGCCTATATATACTGAGTTACATTGTGTACATCCGATCGAATACACACAACCAACAACATTATCAGGGCTATTCTTTATTAGGCGTGATTTAACAGTATTATTATACTTAAAGATTACATTAATGCCAATTGCTTTAAGTACAGTTGGAAGGGATTGAAAATTAACATGGTAAGGTAGGGTAAGGATATTTTTACGCTGAAATTCCTTTACAATTACATTATTATAATACCTATTCTTGGCTTTCTTAAGACAGTTATCTAAAAATGAAATAGGATAACATAATTTAGTACCAATATTCATGATATTGCATAACTCGGAATCTAAAAATTCAGGACTGACAACTCTCAATGCTCGAAGAAACATAGCAGAGAAAATAGAGGATTTAATCGAAGGATGATGGTCAGAATAAAAATGCACATAAGAGTTATTATTAGTAGGCTTACGGTAGACTTCATATTTGAACTGATTAGAGCATCTCCAAATTTTTAGATCAAGAAAAGATAGGTTTCCATCATTTTTTTTTTCAACTGTAAACTTAATAGATGGGACTAAATTGTTGAGCCTACCAAGAAATAAGTCCACATCCAAATTATTAGGCCAAAGGCATAAAATATCATCTATATACCTGGTTTGGTACAGGTATATAGATGATATTTTATGCGTTTGGCCTAATAATTTGGATGTGGACTTATTTTTTGGTAGGCTCAACAATTTAGTCCCATCTATTAAGTTTACAGTTGAAAAAAATATGATGGAAACCTATCTTTTCTTGATCTAAAAATTTGGAGATGCTCTAATCAGTTCAAATATGAAGTCTACCGTAAGCCTACTAATAATAACTCTTATGTGCATTTTTATTCTGACCATCATCCTTCGATTAAATCCTCTATTTTCTCTGCTATGTTTCTTCGAGCAGTGAGAGTTGTCAGTCCTGAATTTTTAGATTCCAATGCTTTATTTAACCATATGTATAGATGTAACCATAGCATCAAGTGGGATAGTTCTAAAGCGCTTGTTAAAAACAGAGATATAATAGAAAGAAATATTCTAGAATGTGCATTTATTCATTTTAAAAACAATTTAAATAACAGTGCGGGGACGTATAAAATTGACGATATCATGTTAAAATTTCTTTTGCCTCTCATTAACCCTTGTTAAGTATGTGCTAATTGTTTTGTTTTTCCTGTACGTTGTATATATTTATGGGCATCTCGCCTTTTATCTTCATTCCCTGACGAGGTGTAGCTTTGAATACACGAAAGGCCTTGGAATCGTTTTCCTTTTCCTTGTGGGTTTGCAGCATTCATTCATTTCACGTGATTTATTGTGAAATTCATCCCATATATATATATATATATATATATATATATATACACACACACTCTATGTATATTAGGGTGTTAGGGTGGGGTGAAAAATTTTTCAGCTATTGCTTCACTGGTAATAAGGTGGATTGAAGGGTGATAAAAATGAACATGAGAATTACAAAATTTTCAGTTCACCCTAAGTACCCCATTATTCCCGCCAAAAAAATGGCCGCCAGCTAGTCATTATACGCTTCATAACTCGAAAAGTATTCTTTTTACAAAAAAGGTTGCTGAAGCAAAAATTGTCTATTTCACAGTTTCTACCTCATATAAATGTTTTAGATGTTTAATGAAATTTTTTTTATTTTTCAGGTTTTTGTTGGATTTGGAATTGGTAATTTCTGATAATTAGTAACAAATATGGCTTCTGCATCAAACATTAGAGCTACAAGGAGTCAATCAAAACCACATTTTATATTTGGAACCGCACAAGAGCTTCCTCTTACAACATTGCCAACAAATAAACAGGTGGGCCAATACCATGTTCTTTTAAAAGAAGCCACTTCAGTGACTTCACATATAACTGATATTTTCAACAAACTGAAGATATACTCTGTATTTGGAGAAAAGCTTCAATTCCTGCAATAGCTGACAAATCAGTTTATATCAAATTAAAGCGGTTCATCGGCAAAGGAAACGATCTTAGTATATCAAAAAGTAGTGTCAAAATGAGAGAAAATTTTAATGACACCTTGGAAGAATTATTCGATATCAGTGCCTGTAAATGCCCTTTTATCTGCCATCAAAACTTTGGCTGTCCTGAGAGCTGCGAAGATGTTCACATAAGATGCACCTGTCGAAGAGAACTGAAGGTACCAAAAGAAGAGCTTCTGTTTTTACAGGATCAGCGATCGACGCGTACAATGAAAATAGGGGGCGTTGATAAAGTCATGACAAAAAGAATTAAAAAAATGCAGTTTAAGAAATTGTGGACAGAAGAAGGAATGGTTAAAAGAAGAAGAGAAATGAAGGACTCATATTTTAACCGAAATAGAGTGTTTTTCAGATGTAGAGAGTACTTCCACACAATATGAATTAGACCCACATTAGAGTGAATCAGACTATGAATCAGTTGCCATACAAGGTCAAATGAGACTTCCATTGCCTACTGTAGCGATGGAAGCCGATAGATTTGGAAATTCAGATCGAGCAGCAGCTGCTTTGGCTTCAGCTACTTTAGTTGATTATGGAGCAATCACTAAAGAAGATAGTACGCTTTTGATTGACAAGAACAAAATCCGACGTGAAAGAGAGAAAATGAGAAAAAGTTTGGTGATTGAGAGCAAATCTAATCCTGCTGTCATATCTGCTATATTTTTTGACGGAAGAAAGGACAAGACTTTGGTGAAGGTGAAGAAAGGAAACAAATTGTACGGAGACTCCATTAGAGAGGAACACTATGTTTTGGTGTCTGAGCCAGGAAATGAATATTTAGCCCATGCAGTTCCTACTTCTGGTAAAGCTCAAGATATAGCTGATAGTTTGTTCTCCTTCTTTCAAGAGTCAGCTATTAATGAGAGCATTCGTCTCATAGGATGTGACAATACAAATACCAACAGAGGTGCCAAGGGTGGGATCATCCACCTCATAGAAGAAAAACTAAAGAAACTGTTACAATGGAGCATTTGTATGCTGCATACAAATGAACTTCCCCTTCGACACTTATTTGAACATTTTGATGGTGAAACAAAAGGTCCAACATGTTTCATTGGAAAAATCGGAGTAGCACTCAAAGAATGTGAAAAAATGCCTGCAGTCAATTTCAAACCAATTAGAGAAGGCATTAATTTAACACACATATCAGAAGAGGTTATCGATGATCTTAGCCAAGATCAACAGTATTTGTACAACATTATTGTGGCTATAAGAAGTGGGAATGTCCCAAAAGATTTGGAAAATACAAAACCCGGATCACTGAACCATTCTCGATGGCTGACATTAGCAAATCGTGTCTGCCGCCTATACATTGCAGAGAAAACTCCTTCATTGGCTCTTTATTCAATAATTTTCTTCATTGTTACAAATTATGAACCAAGCTGGTTCGATATCAAGAGTAGACCATATATATGGAATGGACCGCATCACATATTTGGAGCAATTAAAAGATTTCATCTTCTTCCAAAGGATGTTCAGAATGTAGTGAAGCCTTACATTGCTAGAAACGCATATTTTGCTCATTGCGAAAATGTTCTGATAGCAATGTTATCAGATACATCAGAACGAAAACGAAACAGAGCAGTTGATTTCATCATGAACATTAGAACAAAGAAAAATGTGTCCAAAATCAGAGAATTTAAGGTTCCTGAGATAAATTTCAACGCAAACGCATGGGATGATATTATTTACTGGTCAAAAGAAATGCTGACTGAACCTCCCCTCACTATGACGCTCACAAATATTGAACTCAATGCACTTAGGGTTAAAAAACTGTGTCTACCTAATTATCCACTTCATTCACAAAGTGTCGAGAGGGCAATAAAACTTGTCGCCGATGCAGCCTCATCTGTATATTCCCAAGAATCCCGTGATGGATTTATAAGAGCAAGAATTAGGTCTCGTTCATTGCTGCCATGTATGGAAACCAAGAAAGAAATGACTTCACTTTTTGACAATTAGCTTTTAATTAGAGACTGGAATAATTCACCAAAATTTCATAAAAGCAAACACTTCACGATTTTTGAAAAGGGATCTTTTTGGAAGTTTATCGATTATATGTTTCTGCAATTGTGGTAATAAAATGTCAATAATTCCTCTCGTTGATTAGTGTTGTTGTAGATTATAGTTTGAATATTCAAAATTATATAAGGTTATTAACTATTATCAAAGTAAAATACCTCGGTCATCAAAGAATTTTTCATTTATTTAGAAAAAAGTGATTTATTTGTAATATTTACCGAGGTAAATTTTGACAAAATTTAAAATCAAGAAAATGATTTATAAAAGGGCACTTTCTAATGTATTTTTTTATTTTGAATCATTTTTATTCTATAGTGTCTTTTAATTGGATGCATATTTTTCAAGTTATAAGCATTTATATGTTCGACTAGCGGCCATTTTGTTTTTCTCAAAAATGCGCTAGTAGGGCAAAATTGATTTTTCTTTTATATCACTTTATGTCATCTATAGAACCCAGTACAGCAAATTATAGGTGAAGCAAATAAATATTCCACAAAAAATTGCGTTTCACCGTATATATTATATATATATATATATATATATATATATATATATTATATATATATATATATATATTATATTATATATATATATATATATATATATACACTGTATGTGTGTATATACTGTGCATATATATATATATATATATATATATATACTGTATGTGTGTATATACTGTGCATATGGGCTACGTAGTGGCCGATGTCGTAACACCGCTTCTCGGAGATCAGCGAAGTTAAGCGACATTGGGTCTGTGTAGTAGTTGGATGGGAGACCGTCCTCTGCTCCCAGATTATGTAGCGACCCGTGGTTCGATCCCACGTAAAGCTGTAGGTCCCCTCCGTCATATGACCTTAGATGTTGCGAAGGAGGTTAAGCAACCCCAATTAAAAAAAGAAAAAAAATACTGTGCACACACACACACACACATATATATATATATATATATATCACGGAAACTCATCTGAAGGACTACCAGACGAACTGTGAAAATTGAGAGTCCTGTAGTGACAAAAAAAATACAAATTGACAACTATAACATCCTCCGAGCCGACAGAACAGTGAGATGTAAAGGAGGATGTGCTATTTACACACGCGAAAGGCACATAGCAGAAATGGCTATAAGTACCTCAAACGACTACATAGAATGTGTAGCAGCAAAAATTGAAAAATTAAATATGGTACTAATTGTAATGTATAGACCCCCAAACACGCCAACCTCAAAATTTTCAGATTCCATTACAGAGGTAAGAAACTTAGTAAAAGATCTACACTCTCCAACCCCAAATATTTTTCTCTGTGGTGATTTTAATTTCCCATTCATGAAATATAAAAGGATAGGAAAAAATATATGTATACACTAGGACAAGGGGGGCACACGAGAAGACCAGGAGCAGGTAAAAATGCTACTAGCTTTAGCTGATGAATTTACGTTAACGCAAGAAATAACAGAAAACACAAGAAAAAACAACTGCCTAGATTTGGTATTCACAAACAACAGTAATCTAATTGATAATGTAGAAATATCCCCAACTATGATATCAGACCACAACATCATTGAAATAACAACTAATATAAAGGCAACGGGAAAGGAAAGAACACGCACAACAGGAAGAAGCAAATTCGAAATTTTTAATTTTCACTCCAAAGCTATAAACTGGGAAGATGTGACATCCAGCATGGAAGTAATAGATTGGAAAACCATTTTCGAGGCCAAGACAACGGAGGAGATGCTAATGACGTTAGAGGAGAAGACGTTAGAAATTGTGGAAAAACATGTCCCAAAGATACAACAAAGAGGAAAGAGAAGCATGTTCGAAAGACAAAAGAGGGCATTGTTCCGAAAGAGAAAAAGAGTGACTGCAAAATTAAGTAATTGTAAAGAAAACAACATCAGGAAAATATTAAATGATAAACTACAAAGTAGCGATGTCGTCATACAGGAACTAATCGAGAAGCATACAGAAAAAGATGATGACCTTATAGAAGCGATAAAGGCTAACTCAAAGTACTTCTATAATTTTGCAAAAAGAAAGTCGAAAAACCATGCGACTATCGGACCTTTAAAAAATGAGAACAGTGATTTATCTGATGATCTAACAGAAGTATCTGAAATATTAAAAGCTCAGTATGAATCACCTTTCAGTATTCTAAAAACTGACAAAGTGATATGCGATAGAAACGCGTTCTTTGAAGAAGAACCACAAGGGGAAAGTATAACGTATTTCGACTTTCCGACGGATGATATTACACAAGCCATAGGGAAACTAAAAACACACTCAGCAGCCGGACCGGATAAATGGAATGCCACACTGAACAAAAACTGAGAATGCAATCGCTGAGCCCCTATACTGGATATGGAGACGATCACTAGACACGGGAGAAATACCGGGCATCCTGAAGAGCGCGAACATAGTCCCAATATATAAAGGAGGAGATCGAGCCGAGGCCAAAAACTATAGGCCAGTGTCGCTTACATCTAGATCATCTCACTAAATTATTTGAAAGAAGAGTTAGACAGAAAATCTATGACTTTTTGGAAACTCAGAAAAAATTCAATGATAACCAACACGGGTTTCGGTCAGGCAGATCATGCCTATCACAACTAATGGAACACTACAACAACATTATTGATTCACTTGAAAGTAATGAAAATTTTGCTAAACTTTGCTAGACTTTGCTAAAGCGTTCGACAAGTGTGACCACGGAATCATAATACATAAACTGAAATATATGGGAATAACAGGATAAGTAGGGAAATGGATATATAATTTCTTTAGTGAGCGGAGGCAAGTCGTTACAGTACAAGTAGTATCTTCATCAGAATCAGAGGTCCTCAGCTCGGTACCACAAGGAAAAGTATTAGCTCTACTACTCTTCATAATCATGCTAACTGACATAGATGAGGACGTTACCAGAGACAGCACAGTAACATCCTTTGCGGATGACACAAAGATCAGTGGAAAAATAAGAAACCCAGAAGACATAGGATCTCTACAAACCGACATAAACAAAATCTACAAGTGGACGGAAGACAACAATATGAAGTTTAACACCGAGAAATTTCAGCTATTACGGTACAGAAAAAGAGAAGACCTAAAATCCATGGAATATTATACCCCAAATGGACAGGAAATTCAGAGAAATTCCAGAACAAAAGATTTAGGGGTTGTAATGACAGATGATGCGAAATTTGAAACACAAAATAAGATAGCAGTAAACAGAGGAAAGAGAATAACGAGTCAGATATTGAGAACCTTTAAACGAAGGGAGAGGAATGTAATGATTCCTCTACTGAAAACCCTGATAATACCCAAATTGGAATAGTGCTCGGTCCTAACATCCCCATATAAAAAAGAAGACATTAGACAGCTGGAGGGGATCCAAAGAAGCTTCACAGCCAAGATCAATGGGTGCAAAGAACTAAATTACTGCGAAAGGTTACGAGAACTAGACCTATATTCACTGGAAAGGAGAGAGAGATACACCATTATTTACACTTGGAAAATAATGGAGAAACTAGTCCCTAATCTTACTCTGAATCCCATAACTCCCCAAACAACGGTGGAAAGTAGAAGCGGTAGACTGTGTCGTATTCCCAAATTGAAGGCGAGACAGGGAACATCCTTAACCCTGAAAGAAAAGTTTTGTAGTGAGAGGACCAAAACTGTTTAATCAGTTGTCCAAAGACCTAAGAAACACGAAGGGAGTTGCAGTGGAAATCTTCAAAAGAAGACTAGACGCCTGGCTCAGAACAATCCCCGATGAGCCGGGCGTACCTGGCTATGTGAGGTGGAGATATGGCTGTATCGTTTGATCTAGCGATTGTAAATACGTTTTTCAGAAAGAGGGAGGAGCATGTTATTACGTACAAGAGTGGAGGCAGAACATCGCAAAATGATTTCATACTGCATAGGAGGGCGCAATTGGCCGAGGTGAGGGACTGCAAAGTTATTCCAGGAGACCATGTGACGCCACAACACCGGTTGGTAGTCATGGATGTGATGTTGAAAAAAGGAAGAAAGACCCGAGGAACAACAGTGAGGAGAATTAGGTGGTACAAACTGAGAGAGGAGGGGAAGAAACAGGAATTTAGAGAGAGAGTGTTGAGTGAAATCCATGTTGATGAACAGAATGTACAGGATTGGTGGGTACATAATGCGAATGTCATGAAAACGGCAGGTAGAGACATATTGGGGGAAACATCAGGTAAAATGTGGGAAGATAAGGAAGGATGGTGGTGGAGTGATGAGATCCAAAGAGCACTACGAAGTAAGAGAGAAACTAAGAAGTTATGGGAAGAATCGAGGAGTGAAGAGTGTAAGGTGGTATATAAAGAAGCAAAGAAACAGGCAAAGAGAGCAGTGGCGAGAGCAAAGGCGGAGGCATATCGGCAGATGTATGAGGATTTAGAGGATCGTGAAGGACAAAAGAAGATATACAGATTGGCTAAGAGCAGAAATAGAGCGACAAAAGACTTTACACAGGTAAAACAAATTAAGGGAAGGGAGGGGGCGGTGCTGCAAAGAGATGAAGAGATAAAGGATAGATGGAAGGAATATTTTGAGGAATTATTAAATAAAGAAACCCAAGATCTTTCTATGAGGATGGATTACCAAATGTAGCTATGACAGAACAAGTGGGGAGGATGGAAGTGAGTCGTGCTCTGAATAGGATGAAAAATAACAAAGCGACTGGCCCAGACGAGATACCAGCCGAGGCATGGAAGGCACTGGGAGATGAGGGGGTGGATCTGGTGTGGGATCTAATGCAGAAGTTTTTGACCAGGAGGTGATTCCGGATGAGTGGCGGACCAGCATCATAATGCCTATATTCAAAGAGAAGGGAGATGTACAAGATTGCACGAATTATAGAGGGATCAAGCTAATATCACATACAATGAAGATATGGGAGCGAATAGTGGAGAGTAGGTTGAGAGACGAAGCGGAAGTGTCAGTGGAACAGTTTGGATTTATGCCGGGAAGGAGAACGACAGATGCAGTTTTTGCATTGAAACAGTTGGCAGAGAGGTACAGAGAGGGGCAGAAGGCGTTGCACATGGTTTTTATTGACTTGGAGAAGGCATATGATAGGATACCACGGCAGGAAGTTTGGAGATGCTTAAGGGAAAAGATGGTACCGGAGAAGTATGTTAAACTGATCAAGGGGATGTACAGGGGTAACAACTAAGATGAGGAGTAGCGTGGGTGTGTCAGAGAGCTTTGGGGTGGAAGTTGGTCTGCACCAAGGATCAGCTTTGAGCCCCTTCCTTTTCAATGTGGTATTCGATGTGTTGACGGACAGGATTAGAGGGGAGGCGCCGTGGTGCATGATGTATGCAGACGATGTTGTGTTGAGTGGGGAGACGAAAGAGGAGGTGGAGCAGCAGTTGGAAAATTGGAGAGAGGCGTTGGAAAGTAGGGGGATGAGAATTAGCCGAAAGAAGACCGAATATATGAGATGTGATGTGCAGCAGGACCGAGGAGGGAAGTGACATTGAGTGGAGAGCGTGTTAAGACGGTGGAGTATTTTAAATACTTGGGGTCAACAGTGGATGCAGAGGGGGGAGCAGAGAGAGAGATAAACTGTAGAATACAGTCGGGGTGGAAGAACTGGAGAGACGTATCAGGGGTGCCCTGTGATAAGAGGGTCCCAGTGAAACTGAAGGGAAAGGTATTCAAAACAGTGGTGAGGCCGGCAATGTTGTATGGAATGGAGACTGTGCCAATGAAGAAGAGCAATGAAAGAAAAATCGATGTGGCTGAAATGAAGATGTTGAGATGGATGTGTGGAGTGACGAAGAGGGATATGGTCAGAAATGAGCATATAAGAGGGACAGTGAAGGTGGCGGAAGCATCTAAGAAGGTGCAGGAGGCCAGGCTGAGGTGGTATGGACACGTCAGGAGAAGAGAGGAGGAGTATGTGGGGCGCAGAGTGCTGGAGATGGAGTTGCCGGGACGGAGAAGAAGAGGAAGACCGAAGACGAGATGGAGGGACTGTGTGGTGGCGGACATCAGGGAGAAGGACTTGGAGGAAGACGTGGTATACGACAGAGGAGAGTGGAGAAGACGAACCAAAAACAGCGACCCCATGTAAAGATGGGATAATAAGCTGCGGAAGAAGAAGAAGAAGACTTCACCAGGCCAACTCGAGAGGAGGGGCGACAAGCTTGACCTTCGGGAAATGAGAAATCATCGCGCGGAACCTTTGTAAGGTTGTAAGGTAAGGTAAGGTTATATATATATATATATATATATATATATATATATATATATATATATATTAGGCCGGTTCAAAAGTGGGAAATTTTTTTATTTCTTAAAAAGTACAGTATGTGAGAAGTTTCATTTTATCTTAAAATATTAAAAAATCAAGCATGTTCTACCCTACTACCCCTATCACATGCCCCTCCCTTTTTTACCTTCATATTTGCATATGTTTAATGTTGTTATATGTTACATGATAAGTTGTTTGTTTAATGCTTCATATTTTTATGTTTCAGATAAATAGAAATAATTTTTCAGATAAATAGAAATAATTTGCATTTGCTTTAATTACAATTTGAATTATCATAAATTATAAATTACATATAATTTGATCTTACTTCTGAATATAAACTATGACTACTAGAAGCAAGTACTCAAATGCAGCCTCTGGATATCCTACGGAATTTCCGGTAGCCATGACTCCTTCAAAAGCAGATCTACAGATCTACAGAAGCTAAGGCTAACAAAGACCCTAAGATCCACTCTAAGGCTAGCCCGAGAGAAAGGAAAGAGTAGGGAGTTAAGAGAAGAGAAGAGAATAAGGGGTTAAGTAAGGAGCAACACCTATCACTCGTGGGTTAACATTCATTCAGAAAAAGAGGAAAAGTGTCTCACCATCATCATCCGCCGGCCACTGCCGACAAGTCAGAAAAATAGTCGGAGAGAATAGGAGAGGGGTGAAAGATGAAAAGAAATAAAATAAGAACGCTTACAAACCATGCAAACACAGTCTTAACTCACTGTCATACCATGCAAACTACAAACATGCAAGAAAAGAGTTAGAGACATGCAAAGTAAGGAGGATAAGGAAAAAAAAAAAAGTAGGTAAAGTTAAACAAAAAGTGGGTTAGTTTACGCTATGAGCTACATCTACATTCGTGTTAGTCTAATTTTTTTTTTTTTTTTTTTTTTTTTTTATTGCTGGCATCACACGCTGGCATGTCACAAGCTGGCATTCATCGTCAACAGACTCATCCTCGAGCACCACCACCAGAGCTCCTGTTGTTAACTTTCTTTTTTAATTTTAAACAACGTTAATATTTTTAAAATGTCTGTCAAGACGGTTCTTAAACACATTAACGCTGGTAGAATGAACGACTGACGCGGGAAGATTATTCCATTTATCAATTACTTTAAACGTAAAGAAGTTTTTAGCGATATTAGTAATGAAACGTCTGCCACGCAACTTGAATCCGTTATTGCGAGTATTACTATTATCGAAAGTGAACAATTTGTCAAAATTTACGTTATCGATGTTATTAACGATTTTGAAAACTTCAATAAGCTCCCCCCTTAATCTCCTAGTTTCGAGTGAATACAAGTCTAACACTTTAATCCTATCTTCATAAGGCTTATTGCGCAATGCCGGAATAAGTTTCGTGGCACGACGCTGAACCCTTTCTAACCTATCAATATCCTCACGCAAGTACGGGCACCAAAACTGAACGGCATATTCCAAATGAGGCCTGACTAGGGACTTGTAAAGGGGCAATATAATATCCTTCGATTTAAATTCGAAATTACGCGCTATGAAGCCTAACATCCTATTAGCTTTTGCGCAAGACTCCAGGCACTGGTTCCTAACCTTTAAATCTTTAGTTACGCGTACGCCTAAATCTACTTCCTCGTCAACGCTCGCTAAATCCCTATCATCCATCGTGTACACGTAATTATTGTTGCGAGAACCTATATGCAAAACTTTACATTTATCTACGTTAAATTGCATCTGCCACTTATCCGTCCACTCCATAATCCTATCTACATCGTCTTGGATCCTATTTCTATCGTCCTCGTTAACAACCTTACCGCCTATTTTAGTATCGTCCGCGAATTTTGACACGTTACTAATCAATCCTACATCTATGTCGTTAATGTAAATTACGAATAACAATGGGCCTAACACTGAACCCTGTGGGACACCACTACCTACCTCTAACCACCCCGATTCACTACCATTAACTACGACCCTCTGCCTCCTAGCACGAAGCCATTCTTCTAACCAGTTAGCTACCTGACCGCGGATACCGTGCGCTTTAACCTTCGCAATTAGTCTCCTATGCGGAACTGTATCGAACGCCTTTTTAAAATCTAAATAAATAACGTCAGCTGCCCTATGCCTATCGTATTCGCGCACTATTTCGTTATAAAATTCTAACAAATTTGTTAAACAAGACCTATGGCGTCGAAACCCGTGCTGACTACTATTAATCAAACCCCTACTTTCTAAGTGATCGATAATACGATCCCTAACTACGGATTCCAAAAGTTTACCGACAATTGACGTTAAGCTAATGGGCCTATAATTGCTAGCTACCGCGCGGTCGCCTTTTTTAAAAATAGGCGTGACGTTAGCTAATTTGAAGTCTTCAGGAATAATCCCCGTTTCGAGTGACTGATTAAAAATCTTCGCTAAGGGGCCTACGATAACGTCTTTCAAATCTTTCAAATGTCTAGGATAAAAAGCGTCAGGGCCTGGAGCCTTGCTAACTTTTAGCCTATCGATATAATGCGCAATCTCAGCCTCGTAAACAGTTATTTCATCTAAAATAGTCTCGCTACTAAATGGAACGATATCGTCAACGTCGGGGACATTATTTACGTCCTCTACGGTAAAAACTGTCGCAAAAAAGTTATTGAAAATACCCGCCATCGCCTGAGCGTCAGAAGCCAAAGCGCCATTTACATCCAATAGAGGGCCTATGTTATCCTTTACCGGCTTACGATTATTTACGTATTCAAAAAACTTTTTTGGATTATGTTTACTATCCGCAGCTATAACTATCTCTAAATTACGCTTGGCATTCCTAACTGATCTTTTAACCTGACGTCTAAGCTCGATATATCTATTAAAGTTAGCTACCTGGCCATTGCGCTTGTTAAGTCTATACGCTCTATTACGCTCGTTTATGAACTCGCCTACTTCCCTAGTCCACCACTTCGGCCTACCACGATTTCTAACGCGCTTGGGCCTACGAGGAATAAACTCCCTTTCAATATTCCTAAAACTCAGATATTGTGAGACATTACCTTTTTGTGCGCCGTTGTGAAGAAGCTAAATCAAAAGGATCAGCAACTGCTAATGATTGTTACAGGGTTGTTGTAAAAGATATTGAAGACATTTGGATGAAATTTTTTTTTCCTATGATTAACACCAAAGGTATCTCTCTTAAAATCAGTCGACTAATAGAAGCAGCCTCAAAATTGAACAAGGTGCCGTTACATCGAAGAAATGAAAGTTTTGCCTTAAAAGTAGCTCAGTATGATGAAATGTTTGATATATCTTCTTGTGAATGCTATGATAAGGAAATTGATAGGAAATCTTGCAGATGTAAGGATAAAATACCAATGGCAGAATGGGAGTCTTTTGTGGGTAAAAAACAAAGAAAAAATCAGTTAGGACCAATTGATCGCATAGCTAGTTCAACAAAGAAGAAATCTTTAGCAAGAGCCCAAGAAGCACAAAACCGTCAACTAAAAGCACAAGAAGAAATGACTGAAGCAACCACTGTTTTACCATCGGAATTTATAGAAAATACCGAATAAGACATGGATGTAGATTCAGAGAGTCAGGATATAGATTATGAGGCCGATTTAGAATTGACTGAGAATATTCAGAGCAGGCACTCCTATAAAAACCTAGCATTAACAGCAGATCGTTATCGTGTAAGTTGTAGAGCTGCAGCTGCAATAGTCAATGCAGCTTCAAAAGATATGGGGATCCTTAACCACACAGCATGCTTAACAGAAAGAAATTAGAAAGAGAAAGAAATCGCATGGGTGAAGCAAATACTTTTAGTTTCTAAATCCGAAACTCTGAAGATGGAGTGCCTTGGATTTGATAGAAGGAAAGATAACGCATTAACTAAAAGTGGAAAGATAAAAGAAGAACACTATGTTATTGTGAAAGAACCTGGAAGCATCTATGTAGACCATGTCACACCAGATAATGGAACTGCTCGCTGCATAGCAGAAGAGTTGATAACTATTATTACAGACTCGAACAGCACAGATACTATCAAAGCTTTACTGTGTGATGGTACTCCTGTAAATACAGGAAAAATTGGTGGAGCCATAAAACTGGTTGAAATTCATCTTAACAGACCAGTGCAGTGGTTGGTGTGCCTCTTGCATTTGAATGAGCTGCCTTTTATGCACGTCTACAAAGCCATTGATGGTGAAACAACAGGTCCAAATACTTTTGTGGGTTCAATTGGGAATAAACTGAAAACAGATTTAACAAAATTGGAGGTAGTCAAATATTCTCGCTTAAAGGGAAACATTAAAGAAATTCCAGCAAATGTTGTGAAGGAGCTAAGCAGTGATCAAAAATATCTCTATGATATGTGTGTGGCAGTGCAAACTGGAGACACTTCTCAAGATCTGTCCACTCGATCCCCAGGTACCCTTCACCATGCTCGCTGGCTAACTCTAGCCAACAGGGTCCTTCGATTATATATATCAACGCCAAATCCCGATAAAAACCTGCAAGATATAGTCAAGATTATTATGCAGTTCTGTGCTCCAGGGTGGTTTTGGATAAAATCTCATCCTAATGAAACTGATGGTACATATAACTTTTGGCATTTAATGTGCTTGCTTCGAAATTTAGATGAACAACATAGATCAATCATAGAACCAGTATTAAAGAATAACACTTACTTTGCCCACCCAGAAAATATACTCATATCAACGGTAACTTACAAGAGACTAGAAATTAGGGAGCAAGCTATTCAGAAAATTGTCCTTTCAAGAACAGGATTTTCAGGTACCAGAAACTTTGAGTTGCCTCGAACCCTCAATTTCCACTCTACTGACTACACCGAGATGATCGATTGGCAAAAAGAGATCATTACTCCTCCATTGCTGCTAAATAATTTTAGCGACGATGATGTCCTACAGGCTCGATGTAAGCCACTGGAGATAGCTTCTTTTCCATGCCACAGTCAAAGTGTGGAAAGGGCAGTGAACCTAGTAACAAAGGTATTTCAGGAAAGAATAGGATATGACAACCGTCAAAAGTTTATCTTAAACTCATTAGAATCAAGGCGAAAACTACCCAAGTTTGAACGGAAGGCCCAATGGAATGAGTAAGAAACATATGAAATAAAATTTCCTAATGATATTGAAAATTTCTTCCCTTTTGATGTGATAAGGAACAATGAAAAAGTCAATTGAATTTTAGCACATTTATTATGGCTCTGATTTTTTCTTTTGAATATATTGTTGTACTTAATTAATTTTCCTAATACTGTACATTATTAAATAAAATATTATACATTAATATAGATTTATGTCATCAAAAAACCTGAATGTAAAGTAAGTCTTGTATAAATGGAATATTCTTCAATATAGGTCAAAAAGTGAAAAATTGTGCCAGGGGTAGGAGGCTTTAAACAGCGAAAATAATTTAAGAGGGGGTTCCTGTGTTCCATTCAAACCCCTCACAATATGTACCTTTTTAATATAAAATTTCGACCCGACCCGGTATATATATATATATACATATATATATATATATATAATACACACACATATATACTGTGTATATATATATATATATATATATATATATATATATATATATATATATATATATAATGCAAACCTACAAGGAAAAAGAAAAATTATTTGAAGGCCTTTCGTGTATTCAGAAGTACACCTCGTCAGGGAATGAAGGGAGAAGGCGAGATGATGAAAATATATACATATGTACAACGGGACAGAAAAATAAAAAGATTAGCACATGATTAACAAGAGTTGATTAAAGGCAAAAGGTATTTTAACAGGATATTGTCAATTTCATACATTCCCGCACTGTTATTGAAATTATTTTTAAAGTGGATAAATGTACATTCTAGAATATTCCTTTCAATTATATCTGTTTTTAACGAGTGCTTTAGGACTATCCCACTTGATGCTATGATTACATCTATACATATGGTTAAACAATACATTAGAATTATTCGCTGTTCTCCACGCATATTTATGCTGTTTTACCCTAATATCTAACTTTTTCCCGTTTTGCCTATATATACTGAGTTACATTGTGTACACCCGATCGAATACACACAGCTAACCGCATTATCCGGTCTATTCTTTCGTAGGGTTCATTTAACAGTATTATTATACTTAAAGACTACGTTGATACCAATTGCTTTAAGTAAAGTCGGAACATATTGAAAATTAACATGGTAAGATAGGCTAAGGATATTTTTACACTCAAATTCTTTTACAGATACACAATATAATACCTATTCTTAGCCTTCCTAAGGCAGTTATCTAGAAATGAAATAGGATAACATAATTTAGTACCAATATTCATGATATTGCAGGACTGACAACTCTCAATGTTAAAATACCTTTTGCCTTTAATCAACTCTTGTTAATCATGAGCTAATCTTTTTATTTTTATTTTTTCTGTCCCTTTTACATAATGTATATATTTTCGTCATCTCGCCTTCTCCCTTCATTCCCTGACGAGGTGTACTTCTGAATACACGAAAGGCCTTGGAATCATTTTTCTTTTTCCTTGTGGACTTGCATTATTCATTCATTTCACGTGTTTAATTGTGAAATTCATCCTATGTATATATATTATATATATATATATATAGTAAGTCCTCTATTTACGCGAGAGATGCGTTCATGAAAACCATCGTTTATATCAAAATCGTGTAAATCGAATCACATTTTCCACGGGTAAGCGGGTAAGCGTGTTCAGCTCAAGAATTTTTTACAACAAAAATTATATAGAACGTAATGCTTATTATACACGTACATTAATAATAAAATACAGTAAACCCTCGTCCAACGCGGGGGTTAGGTTCCTCGAGAACGGCGCGTTAGGTCAATCCACATTGGACAAACTTAATACATTATGGGATAAATGGGGATACGTGAACACGGCCGCGTAAAGTCTCTCATTACTACTTAGATACATAGATTTTTTATTCACACATAAATGAATTTCCCTACCTATATTGTATATGAAATAAGAACATAATAAAATCATAAACATAATATTTACATATGATAAATAAAAATATATTAAATGAAAATAGCACGTATCTTTTCTTCACTCTTTCGGATGGTGCGTATGGTAGACTCATTCACGTGATACTCGCGGCCAAGTGATGTTATGCTCATACCACCGCGCAACTTATCTAGAATCTTTGTTTTTTCGGCTAATGTCGTAACCTTACGACTTTTCTTCTCTTCGCTATCACTCACAGATGCTTTACGTTTTGGTGCCAGACTGCTCTCTATGGGTCATAGAAAAACAACGGCAAAATACGACAAAAACAATCCAACACAACTTCACTGAACTTAACGCGGTAGCGGGACTGAGACAAAGGGTGATGTGAGGGGTGACGCGAGAGGGAGGGAGATGCGGGAGTGTAGGAGAAAACACTAGAGCGCGCATTGGCACGCATACAGTACTACTGTATTAGAGCGTGTTTGGCGGACCGTGTATAATCAAATTTTCCGCTCGGCAAATAATTGTTCGCATTTATTTTTCCGTGTATAAGCAAATTCGCGCTGAGCAAACACGCGTTGACGAGGGTTTACTGTATAAAATACATTATGTAATTTTGTACAAACTGTACTTACCAGAGATGGCGCTAGTGAGGCGCCGAAGAACACCTGTACAGTGTACATATTGTACACCTGTACCGATTGATCGTTTGTTACGTAAACGCAGATCACGGTCACGTATACCAAATACCGTTCCCTATTTTTGTCAATTGTGATAAGCGAATCCGCGTAAATAGAGTTCACGTATAAAGAAGACTTACTATATATATATATATATATAGTTATTACACACTTTGCGAGTAATCCGTTGCCCACGTTGGGCATTTCATCAGGAAAAAAGAAAAATTATAATATTTGTCATTTACCATTACTTATTCGAACTATAGTGGATTTAATTTTTCCAGAAGAGTTCCTTGTTCCATGCACGGTCTGTGTAACAAAGTTTCTCAGGAAACCATTCTGAGTTTTATCATATATATATATATATATATATATATATACACGAGGGCCACTCAATATATTTTGCCCCACCTTTTTTTTTCTTTCCAAGTTTCCTTGCAAATGCCAGAAATTTTGTACACAAGTAGTTACATACCTTTTTTATAAGTTTTTATTTTTCCGCAAAGTCTCCATCCTTTTTTACGGCTTTCCTCCACCTCGAAATAAGGGCCTTTATTCCTTGCTGGTAAAAGTCCGCTGGGTTCCGCTGGAGCCACCCCTTAACCTCCTCAACAACCTCATCGTCACTCTGAAACTTTCTTTCACGAATAGCATCCTTCATTGGCCCAAATAAATGGAAGTCTGAAGGTGCCAGATCCGGGCTGTATGGAGGTTGGGGTAACACAGTCAAGCGCAATTTTGTTACGGCCTCTCTTGTTTGTAAATTGTTGTGTGGTCTTGTGTTATCGTTCAAAAGAAGGACGTCTTCCAGTTTTCTCTCCGGTCGAACTCGCTTTATACGTCTCTGGAGTCTCTGTAGGGTAGCAATATATGCCTCTGAGTTGATTGTTTGTCCTTTCTTCATAATGTCCACCAAAATCACCCCCTTTCATGTCCCAGAAGATGGTGGCCATAACCTTTCGTGCAGAGGGAGCAATTTTGAACTTTTTCTTGCGTGGGGAGTATGCGTGATGCCACTCCATGGATTGGCGTTTTGTTCCAGGTTCAAAGTGGTGTACCCAAGTCTCATCCTCAGTCACAATTCGTGAAAGGAAGTCATCCCCTTCTGTCTCGTATCAAACCAACGACTCAGAAGCAATTTCTTTTCTTTGGGCTTTGTGATCTTCAGTCAGTTCGCGAGGAACAAACCGTGAACGCACTTTTGAGTATCTCAGTTGCTGAATTATCGTATTCACACTTCCTTCACTAATTCCTAGCTCCTTGTATGTGACGCGCCGATTTGATCGAATGATGCTGTTAGTACGTTGCACAGTGTGAGATGTCACAGCCGATGCCGGACGACCGCTGCGTGGTTCATCATCGAGGCTGGCTCTCCCTCTCTCCGATGACCTCACACGTTTAGACCAGCGTCCAACTGTGCTTCGATCAACAACAGCATCTCCGTAAACGTTTTGTAGACGTTTGTGAATATTTCCAATTGTTTCCTCCTCTGCGGTTAAGAACTCGATAACAGCTCTCTGTTTACGACGCACCTCACTGTCAGACGCCATTTTCGAAACTGCATTATCCATCGGTTTTATACAAGACATTTAAAAGCGATTTTATACAAAGAGGGGGAGGTTCAAACTGGAAAAATCCGGTTATGTGAAGCGCAGAAAGTTCAAACTTACGTCCCAAAAGACATTTCAGCCCCATGGCCTATTATTAGCTAAGAAAAAAGGTTAGGGCAAAATATATTGAGTGCCCCTGGTATACTGGAGGTAAAAAATCGAATTCTGTTCAGGGTAAATATTGATATATACAACTTTGCGCTAAATGCGTGTAACTTTGTTCAAGAAACATTTAGTATACTTGTTTGAATTTAAAAAGGCATCAAAATTTGTACCGAGATCGCTACAGTTTCCAAGTGTTGCTTAATTTTTTTTCAAGTGTCAACAGAACAGTATTTACTCGACTGTTTTAATGAACGAGCAATAGCGTTTTGGAGGGCAGGAAGGTCACTCAATAACTTTCAGTAAAGTACCTAAAGCGAAGCTAAATTTCTCTGCATTTTTCTTTACCTTTTTTGTTTCTCTTTATAGGGGTGTAAAGGGAGTGAGGGGGGGAGGCGCTGTCAGGGTGTGGCTAGACGAATAAACAAACGTGTTTTATCTTAAATAGTTTATTTAAAATGGAAAAGAAAAGTTTAATTTTAACCCTTTTTAAACATTTATTTTGTAGGTGTGGAGTTCAATCTGTACTTAACGGAATGTACACATCAATAATAAAATAAAACGCTTCTTTTCCTTCCCTAATCTCCATAATAAGTAAAATTGTCACTTCCGCCAATAACATTAGAATGTATTTAAAAGGAAAACTAACATATACGATGAATAAAGGATTCTCTCTCTCAGTTGTTACTTTGTCAGTTTACCTTAAAACAGTGGTTCTTAACCCATAGGGCACGACCCAAAATTGGGTCGCCAAGCCATTTTAATTGGGTCATTAATGTCACCTGTAGCTTTCATGTTTGTTCAGAAAGCACGTTCATTAAATTGTCATTTATAATTTATTTACGTTATCCCTAATCATCTTACCATTAATTATTTATTTTATTATCTATTACGAGTGAACTGTTTAAAGGCATGGGTCGCCGAGCTAGCCTCGCGATCAGAATTTGGGTCGTTGCCTAAAAAGGTTAAGAACCACTGCCTTAAAAGGAAGGTTTGCTACATTTAATAGTGAATCACGTCTGAAAGTGATAAAGGATGTTATTTCTTCTTTAATATTTTATTTTGTATTTACGCAATACATTCATTCATCTCTAAACACTCTGTTCTTCCGAAGTTAAATCATCGTTTTACTTAAGCAAATCGAAAAAAATTTGTTAAAAGTCGTTTCTTACCGTCACAAATTTAATCCGTCAAGGGAGGAAACACTCATTAAAAATCTTTTATAGTATTTATCAATGAAATGGACGCGGGTATCGGCTAAACTCGACTTACATTAATTGCTTTTTACAGGTCGTTGGTTCTTTTGCCTTTGTGGACCCATATGGAGAAAGGGTAGAAGTGGCATACACAGCGGGTAGAGAAGGTTTTAACCCTATCGGCGACGTCTTACCTCAGGTAATATCTTAGATAGTTAACCTTCTTGGAAAATTTTGAAATTTATCATCGCTGCAATATGAAATGCGGCGTTCACTCATTTATCACAAAAAGTGTTTCCAAACTTTCATTCGTTGTTCGCTATTTACTCCAATATTATGATGGATTAACACACTTACATTACACGAACTGAAGGTTAGGCTCAATTTAAGTTATATAATAACTGAAGCTAAAATTTTAAAAAGCAGTGTGTGTGTGTGTGTGTGTGTGTGTGTGTGTGTGTGTGTATACACTGGTGTTTTAAATATTATGAAGCTGAACATTCCTGTGTTAATAAACCCAAAATAACTGGGACATACAACGTTTTCATTTTTCTGATATATATACTCTCTCTCTCTCTCTCTCTCTCTCTCATATATATATATATATATATATATATATATATACTGTATATATATATACTGCATATATATATATGAAACCCACGACATATATATATATATATAAATCAAACAGATCTGTACTCTCAGAACGTATTTCCTATTAATAAATATATATTGCAGAAAAACACTTTTGTTTCGAATCAGTCATAAATTATATAGATGCACATCTTTGTGCGTGACATACTTAATATACCTTTATTATTTAACAAATAGGAAAAAGTATCGATATACGCGTAGATACTTATGTATCTGGATATTAAAATTATATTCAACATTCTGAAATAGTTGTACATAATAAAGAATTCTGAATAATATATATATATATATATATATATATATATATATAATATATATATACAACATGGACTTGTGGTGGAAACCAGCACTTGGACCCTCCAAATTTGCTTCTGTTTCTCCAAGAAAGTTTGTTGAGCATTTTAGTGTGTTGTAGTATTTGTCTTGATGGAAAATGAAACCCTTCCCAGCTAAGGGAAGTTTTACTGATACAGTTAGAATGAAAAGTCCGATTTTGAACTTATCACTCATTCCACAAAAAAAATCTTTTATTCATCACGTCTGATTTGCTGTTCCATTATAAACTCGAGCCTCTTTTTCTTATTCACATCCCTACTAGTAACCAAATAGCCAATTTCTGCAACAGCTGTAAGGTTCTTTGAAATGCTCCTTTGGATATTCTGAGCTCCATTTGGAATTTATTTTTCGATGTTGCCCTATTTATAAAGTGTATTTATCGATGCTCTTAATTCACGTGTTAACTCTCTGTTCACTTCGTAAGGCAAAGAATTATCAGAAATTTCCCTATAATAAATGAGAGAGCTGAGACGACCCTAAAGTAATTGATATTTTATTATATCTTAGCATATCTGACTCTTATAATTAGTAAAATAAAAAGGCAGGAGTACTACAAAAGAGACTTTGCTAGGTTGCTCCACACCATATGAAAGTTAATACTTTTAGTTTTGCGGGATATAAAAGGTCATTGATCTAAAGATTCATGTACTGTATGTAATTTATTTTATGTTCGGCTTGTTTGTTTTATCTGTCTCAACTACAGAGATTTCTGTAGCCTGGGCTCACACTTATATTTTGTATGTACGAAGGTGGGGCCAAGGGCGAATGCCCGCAAAAACGCCCTACCCCCTTCCTACTCGTAGAAGAACTACAATAATAAGATAAAATGCTTTCGCTCTTATTTTTAGAATATTATCGATATCTTGCGTGATAATAAGGAAATCATAGTATATTCACTCTTGTTTTGCTTAACATTTTGGAATGGAAAACTAACATTAGTATTATTTTTCAGGCTCCGCACGATACTGAAGCTGTCCAAAAAGCTAGAAATAATTTCTTGTCGTACTTTGCTCGAATGTGGGAATTCCATGAAGATGTGAAAGGTACGGGTGACAGCTACAAAACGAAGCATGTTTCAAGACCTCAAAATATTTACTCAAAAAATAGTTATGGTGGTTACACATCATCATTAAGACCTTTCAACGATGAGAGGGACTCCTACAGAACAAACTATCAGGATCAAACATATTCCCATGGAGATCAGAAAGATTTTTATGCTCAAAATTTCTATCATGGGTTCCCAGAAAATTTCAATGCACAAAGTAACAAAGTCAGCAAAAACTATCAAAACCAATTATATTCCTATGAAGATCAGAAGGATTATTATGCTAAAAATTTCCATCATAGGTTTCCAAAAACGAAAGATAAACAACCCAGCAAAATCTATCAAGATCAAACCTATTCCTATGAAGATCAGAAAGATTATTTCCATCACAGGATCCCAGAAACGAAAGATAAAGAACAAAAGAAAACCTATCAGGACCAAGCCTATTCCTATAATGATCAAAGAGATTTTTATACTCAAACTTCCCCTCATAGGTCATCAGAAAATTCTACTGTAGATGACGACGAATACGGAGTATATTATGAGATCCCAAATAACAGGGATAGCGAAGAAGGCTTTAGAAATTATGAAGGTGGATTCAAGCCACACTCTGATACCAAAACATTTCAACATACCGACATAAATAATGATAGATTAATACAAGATAATTTTGGGCAAATTCAAACTCAAAATAAGTATTACAACGAAGATTTATTCCCGCCTCCATTCCACAGGGTGATATCAAGTGAGTCTTATCTCGAACAGAAGAGTGATGAAAACGAAGATCATTTCAGTCAGTTTGATGCAAACATATTTTTAAGTGGCTTTAAAGATGATACTGTTACCCAAACTCAGTATGAGTTAATCCCTACTGAAGACGAACAGTCGACGAGTACGGATAAAGACAGTTCGAAAACTATCTTCGAGAGCAAATTTAGAGGTGTGGCCGATGAAAAAGACGAATTAATGAAATCTGATATAGAAAATAAAATGGGGTTAATCGTGTCCGCAGTTGAGGAGGAATTAACATCTAATATCGAAAATCAAGAAGAATTGACCAAGTTCGAAGTAAAAAATGAGCAGCAGTTAACAACTGGTGTCGAAAATCCAGATGAGTTGGGCGTTTCTGACGTCGAAGGTAGGGATGAATTAACATCTGACGTCGAAATTAAAGAAAAACTAACTTTGTCTGAAGATGAAAATAAAGATGAATTGAGAATATCAGATGCCGAAAAGGAAGGCGAATTAACTACTACACAATCAACACCCAAAAGAAAATTTCACCAGAAGTTTTCTACTTTTCTTCTTGGTGAAAGGATTCTCTCAATATTTGACCAAAAATTAAGGCACTCTAGCAGCAGTAAAAGCGAAAAGGATAGCCAATCGAGGAATGAGGAAGATGACTCCACAACAGGTAAAAGGATATATAGGTATAAGGGCATTGATAGTGAAGATACCAACGAAAGGGAAACAAATAATGAAAGTAGTAAGGAAAAAGAGAAAGAAAAAGATGAAGAAGAGGAGGAAGAGGATGATGACGAGGAGGAAGAGGATGATGACGAGGAGGAAGAGGATGATGATGAGGATGATGACGAGGATGAAGAGTCAAGTGAAGAGGAAGGTGAAGACTCTAGTGAAGAATATAAGGAGGAATCAAGTGAAGAAGACGATAAGGAGGAAGATGACTCTAGTGAAGACGACGATGAGGAAGAAGATGACTCTAGTGAAGAGGATGACTCCAGTGAAGAAGACAGTGAAGACGACGATGAGGAAGAAGATGACTCTAGTGAAGAGGATGACTCTAGTGAAGAAGACAGTGAAGACGACGATGAGGAAGAAGATGACTCTAGTGAAGAGGATGACTCTAGTGAAGAAGACAGTGAAGACGACGATGAGGAAGAAGATGACTCTAGTGAAGAAGACAGTGAAGACGACGATGAGGAAGAAGATGACTCTAGTGAAGAAGACAGTGAAGACGACGATGAGGAAGAAGATGACTCTAGTGAAGAAGACAGTGAAGACGACGATGAGGAAGAAGATGACTCTAGTGAAGAAGACAGTGAAGACGACGATGAGGAAGAAGATGACTCTAGTGAAGAAGACAGTGAAGACGACGATGAGGAAGAAGATGACTCTAGTGAAGAAGACGATGAAGACGACGATGAGGAAGAAGAAGAAGATGACTCTAGTGAAGAAGGCGGTGAAGACGACGATGAGGAAGAAGATGACTTTAGTGAAGAACATGAAGACGAGGATGAAGACGAAGACGAGGATGAAGACGAGGATGAAGACGAAGACGAGGATGACGACGAAGACGAGGATGAAGACGAGGACGAGGATGAAGACGAGGATGAAGACGAGGAAGAAGAAGAAGAAGGGGAAGAAGAAGAAGAAGAAGGGGAAGAAGACGAAGAAGAAGGGGAAGAAGAAGAAGGGGAAGAAGACGAAGGGGAAGAAGAAGAAGGGGAAGAAGACGAAGGGGAAGAAGACGAAGGGGAAGAAGAAGAAGGGGAAGAAGAAGAAGGGGAAGAAGAAGAAGGGGAAGAAGAAGAAGAAGGGGAAGAAGAAGAAGGGGAAGAAGACGAAGGGGAAGAAGGGGAAGAAGGGGAAGAAGAAGAAGGGGAAGAAGAAGAAGGGGAAGAAGAAGAAGGGGAAGAAGAAGAAGGGAAAGAAGAAGAAGGGGAAGAAGAAGAAGGGGAAGAAGAAGAAGGGGAAGAAAAGAAGGGGAAGAAGAAGAAGGGGAAGAAGGGGAAGAAGAAGAAGGGGAAAAAGGGGAAGAAGAAGAAGGGGAAGAAGGGGAAGAAGGGGAAGAAGAAGAAGTGGAAGAAGAAGAAGTGGAAGAAGAAGAAGTGGAAGAAGAAGAAGGGGAAGAAAAAGAAGGGGAAGAAAAAGAAGGGGAAGAAAAAGAAGAAGAAGGGGGGGAGAAGGGAGAAGAAGGGAGAAGAAGGAAGAAGAAGGGGGGGAGGAGAAGAAAGAAGAAGGAGAGAAGGAAGAAGAAGAGGAAAATGAAGACGAAAATGATAGAGAAGAGGGAGAGGGAGAAAAGGATTATGATGAAAATGAAATTGAAGAAGAAGAAAGAGAAAATGAAAATGAAGGAAAAGATGAAGAAAATAATGACGATGAAACGGAAAGTATATCATTATTTTTTTCAGTAAAATCCCGAAAGAGAGATGAAATAAAACACGGAAAAACTGAAGCAGTTGAAAAAAAGGTTGGTGAAAATGAAGGAACTGAGGCAGGTGAAGAACACGAAGGAGCTGAGGCAGGTGAAGAACACGAAGGAGCTGAGGCAGGTGAAGAACATGAAAGGAATGAAATAGGTGGAGGGAATAATGACAGAGTGAATCATATAACTCAAGCAAATGAAGCTGAAGATGAAAAGAAAGTGAACACAGAAGAAAATGAAGGAACACGGGATAAATCAGAACAAACAAAGGGAAAGATAGAAAAAGAAACTGATAAAAACAAAGAAGAGAAAATAGGTGAAAATGCACTTAGGAAGAGGTCAATCTTCAGTAGAATCACGGCGGTATGGTTAATAAGAAATAGGTCTAGAAGTCACTAGATTTAAAGCATTATTTAACCTTACTCGATAAAGGTATGCTCAGATATGGTATTGTAAGGCGTGTTAAGAGATCGTATTCCGTTAATATGTTGTTTAGAAGTACATTTTTACATACACTACAAATGTTAATTTTTATTTAACATTACAAAGAATAAATTTTTTCTCAAAATGTCTAAATAAAATATTTGTGAAATTCATCCCTGTAAGATTGTTCAAAATTTAATTAATTATAGTTTAAATTAACCATTAAACTTTTGCTGTAAATATTATTCACTTCTAATAACCAATATATGAAAATGAACAAACCAGATACCAAGATCGATTACCGAGTCAGGAATACGTGGAGGGTCGCTGAATGGAATTTGGTTGAATGGGAATTGCACAATGTAGCTCGTGTTGAGGTTAAGAGGGTCAAAACCTTTGACCCCCAAAAGCGCGGGGGAGTAACCCAAATGATTTATTTGATCCAATATAGTCATATGAAAAAGAATTATGAATGCTATTTTCCTTTTTCCATATACTTATACTTTTATAAATACCTTTTGTAATATTATACGTTTATATATATATTATATATATATATATATATATATATATATATATATATATATATATATATATATATATTTATATATATATATATATATATATATATATATATATATATATATATATATATCGTTCCATCAAACAATCGAAATTAATCATTTGTCAACACATTTGTTCCTTAATCAACTCTTAAGAAATAATGAGTAACATTTAATTTGCATATCACCTACAAGTTTATAACGAACTAAACTTCCAGCATAAGCACGTAGTGCCATTCTCGGCTGTTACTGCGACAGTGTTACTTCATTTTATTCATATAATAAAGACAAGCTAGTTGTGGTACAACAACTTTATCACTGACTCATTTTCAATACCAGAATGAAAGTATTATATATATATATATATATATATATATATATATATATATATATATGCTGCAAATCCACAAGGAAAAAAAGAAAAACGATTCCAAGGCCTTTCGTGTATTCAGAGCTACACCTCGTCAGCTCTGAATACACGAAAGGCCTTGGAATCGTTTTTCTTTTTTCCTTGTGGGTTTGCAGCATTCATTCATTTCACGTGTTTAATTGTGAAATTCATCCCATATATATATATATATATATATATATATATATATATATAATAGAAATTATTTATATACTGTATGTACAGCCAAACTTACTTATTTCGTCTTTCCTGATGACAGAACTGAATCATTTTGAGGGTGAAATTTTTCTGCAGTCGACTCTTACTTAACCACATACAGTAGGTTACTAAAGAAAAGAAATAAGTAAATTTGGTTAAAAATGTTGTTGTCGTAGGTTAAATTTGTTATATATATTTTTATACATGATTTTTGTAATTTTTGTAATTTTTTTTTATACTTTTTACAATTTTTTAGCGATTTATCATTGTAATACGTGTATAAAATAAAATAGTTATTGTAAATCGGTTTCAATCCTCATGTTACACAGTGTGTGTGTGTGTGTGTGTGTGTGTGACTTCTCTCTCCCCCTCAGTGTGAAAAAAGGTAACACACACACACACACACACACACACACATATATATATATACATATATATATATATATATATATATATATATATATATATATATATATATATATATATACAGGGCGTCCCAAAAAAATGTATACACACTTTAAATAATTATAAAGGCAGTGTTTATTAAAATACATTTCATTTTCAAAATGTAATAGAATCTACAGACATTATTTAATTGTTTTGTCAACGCCTGTTTTCAAACTGACGTCCGTTCTGGTCCAGGCACTGCTGATAACGCGAAGCAATGGAATCGCAAACATCACGAAACATTTCGTTTGGTATTTGTGTGCATTCTCGTTCAATGGCTGCTCTCAATTCAGCGACTGTTGCAGGTTTTATAGCGTAGACTTTGTCTTTTAAGTATCCCCATAAAAAAAAAGTCTAGTGGTGTGAGGTCTGGTGAACGCGGAGGGTATTCTACGAAACCCCTTCGTCCAATCCACATCCACATCGTGCCAAGTACCACTCGCAATACTCCACTCTTCGGTCCGGATCATCTTCATTAATAGCATGGACTAATCTTGGAATGTAACTTTTCCATTGACAGCGCTTCAAAATGCGTTGGACAGACGATTCTGAAATTCCTACCTCACGACTCGCTTGCCGCACAGATTTTCCTGGACTTTGGTGATACGTTTCCAGTACTCTTTCTTGCTTTGTGGGGCTTGTCGATGTCCGTGGTCTACCGGAACGCTTCTTGTGGACATTCTGAACAGTTCCATCGGCTTCAAACTTATCTCTAATTCGAGTGATGGTAAGTCGCGTTGGTGGATCTGTTTGAAACTCCCTCCTAAACTGTCTTTGCACTTCAACTGCGTTTTCACACTTCCAGTAGCATTTTAGAATGAATTTCCTTTGTTCAAAGCTTAGTCTGACTGCCATTATTAATTCTAATGGGTTTAACTTGGAAAGAAAGAAACATCAATTGAGCTATCAGCTGTTAAAGTGTGTATACATTTTTTTGGGACGCCCTGTACATATATATATATATATATATATATAATATATATATATATATATATATATATATATTCACACACACACAGAGGGTAATTCATAAATGTGTTTCATAAATCGCAGGGTGTATTCTTCAGACAAAAGTAGAGAAAAAAGACCATATAAACATATGTCGAGAAACCCGTAGGTTTCGAGTTATATAGCACGCGACAGAAAAATGAAACTCCTAAAGATTTTAAATTTTATGCAAATACACAATGTGATAGAGTGTTTCCTTGAGCAGACTTTGCCAGTGCTACTTGAAGATGTGCCTATCAGAATTCGACGTCTAATGTGGTTCATGCATGATGGTGCATCAGCTCATTTCCCCCGTTTAAGGAGAAAATATCTCGATGCTGTGTTTCCTGACAGGTGGATAGGGCGCGGTGGTCCTATTCCGTGGCCACCTCGGTCACCAGATTTAAATCCTCTTGATTATTACTTGTGGGGTCATTTGGAAAACCTAGTTTATGTTACAGAAGTTCGAGCACATGATGAATTGTGGCAACGATTTCGAGACAATTGCGAAACGATCCGCAATACTCCAGGAATTTTTTAGTGTATCAGACAATCACTGGTGCGACGTTCTGAGGCATGCATTTAAGAAGTAAGAATAAATTTCGAACATTTACTTTAATGAAGCAAATATATCACACTGTGTATTTGCATAAAATGTAAAAAATCTTTAGGAGTTTCATTTTTCTGTCGCGTGCTATATAGCTCGAAACATACTGATTTCTCGATCTATATTTATATGGTATTTTTTCTCTACTTTTGTCTCAAGAATACACCCTGCGATTTATGGAACACATTTATGAATCACTCTGTATATGTATATTACACAGAAATAAACTAAAGATATGGATAAAAGGAATTAGTTTGAAATTGCAGAGATTCTTAGCTCTTGGTCCAATATGTGTAGACCATTCAAACTAACGACATATAAACCAGACTCTTCATTGGATTATAACACATAGCATTGCTGCTTTGAGTGGTGATGAGCAACGTACGGAGGCCTTGTCATTACGTTTACCCTTTATATACACGGAAAGGCAATGTTGTTGCGAGTTGCTCATACACTGAATTGGTGTACGTGGGCAGAGCGATGCTTTGTGTAAAACGGTGAAACCTTTGTCGAAATCACAATTAATACATTAACACATGTATATTTAACAGAAAAAAAAAAAAAAAAAAATATATATATATATATATATATATATATATATATATACACATACAGTATATGGGTACTTACAGAAAATAAAGGCTCGTTATCAAAATTATGATACACGATGAATTAATGAAATTATAAAATAGCAATAAAATAATTTAATAAAATGAAATAAGAAATATTGAATCTTAAATTAAAATGTTTTATTAAGTTTTAATTCGTAATTAAATTCCGATATAACGACTTTGACATCTTATACACAAAGGTTAATTTCATTCATCTATTGGGTCTAATTTCAGTTCAATGTCAACTTTAATTCGAATGTGGCACAATTTATATCTTAAAAATAAAGGACTTTATACAGTGTGTATATATACACACACACATAGATTGTAATTATTTTATTATTGAAAATATCGAAAGGTGAAGGATGTTGGAGTGGAATAAATTAAATTGTTTTAGGATTTGGGTACTGAAAATTCATGTAATCTGTAATATATTAGATGCGTTTCTTCGCATTAAAATTTCAAATTTCTTGTTCATAACGTCAGCACTTATATAGGACAAGGTGTGGTAACAGATATAACGAAATAAACACTCACATACTCTCTCTCTCTCTCTCTCTCTCTCACACACTCTCCTCTCTCTCTCTCTCTCTCTTCTCTCTATATGCTGTATGTATAGGTTCACAAATCAGCGAGAAATTCCAACGAGTTTACTCAGAAAGAGAAAATAGTCTATTTTTTGCACGATTCTAATACTGATGAAATGTAAGAACATTTTTCATCCAAGCAAAGAGTGATTTGACGCGTTTCATTTGCTCTGACTGTGAATTGTGTCGTGCAGAAAGTTTTCTTTAAAATTAGTATGGAAATGAGTCATAATCACCGCATTTAATTATTCTCAATTATTCACTTGTTTATTTATTTGTTTATTTACTAGTTCGTTGGTTTGTCAGTATGTGTTCGTGCTTGATACTATGAAAAAGACGAAGTGGAAGAGAACGAGAACGAGAACGAAGAAGAAATGAGAGAAAAGTGGAAAAAGGAAGAAAAGAGTCTTGTTTTTTTTTATTCTTATTTTCAAAACCATTTTTACTGACACTAAAGCGGTTGGTGTAGTGGTTTAGCCACCGACTCTTGTATTCGTTTCAGAGTGATCTTTATCTGTTTGCGGTTTCATACTGAAATAGTGCGTGACGCAAAAGTAAGTTAAATTAACGTAATAAGTTAATTTAACTTAGTTTGAAATGTGAATGTTCCAAATGCTTCTTAAGTATCTAAATTACTTTTCAACAGATTCGAGCAAATGACTTGACTGCGGAATTCCCCCTTTCCCCATTGTCTTGAAATTCTGACCCTTTATTCCAGCATTACACTAAGAAAGCGCCGCATATAGGTTTGTTTTCCGCAGAGGAACTCTGCACGAGAGGCAGCTCTCACTCTCCCGCCAAAACACGTGCCGAAGACCGTTTCGGTCGAGCACGAACACACTTTCACAGCACGTGACACTTCCCGTGAGAGGATTTTTACGGAAGTGGAACCTATAATTGTTCATCGTAAAACCTGTGGAGACCCTGTCAGGCTGTTTTAAGCTATTAGTAACCTTACACAGAGGGCATCACTAGGATGCCAATCTCTGTGAACAATATTTGTGTCGCTTTAATAATTCAAACAATATACTGTACAGTATATAAATGTATATTAAAGAACACCAACATATAAAAGTGATTATAATCAAGAGCAAATTTAACTAAAAATAACACTGGGCAAAAAAAAAAATCCTTCTGCACCTTTTTCAGGTTAATTTGACAGTGGTAATTCCAAAAATCTAGTTTAGAATTACTGATCACCTCTAGTTTTTGAGTTATGATAAGGTCATTAAAAATATTTGTATACATAGTAAAAAATAACTTTTCGTGTAAAAACTTTACCTGTGCTTCGAAAATTGCATTGAAGAATGTTTTAAAACGATAAAAGACACACTATAACTATTACAAATAGGATATGGAAGAAATAAATGGCCCAGCCAGGACCCACCCCTTTCTCACCTGGTCATACCAAGCTCCTGATTACCATTTATTTCATCCATCTCTTAATTCTTTATTGATAAACGTACGACATACTACTACTACAACAATATACTAGTCAACTCAATGACCTACTAATACATATGTACTACTAAGAAGTAACATTACATACATAATATAGATATTAATGGAACAAAGGATTGAGTACATTAAGATTGCAATATTTACTGAAAATACATTTAAGTACTGTCAAAACACGTAGTACTATTTCTTAGTTATTTTTTTTTGCAAAATATTTGCTTGACTTATTGCGCCTTTTGTTCATGTTCACAGTTTCACGATGTAAGAACCAACAGTAATATCCCATCATCGCTGGATTCCATCGTTCTTGATAGCATGGTTCCATTGTAGAATATCTTGGTGAAATCGTTCACCATATTCATCGCTCACTGCACCTAAATCATTTGGGAAGAAGTCTAGATGGGGGTTAAGAAGTGCATCTTTAATGACATCCTACACCCCATATTTCGGTAGTTTTCGAGCATATTATTTATCATTCTAACATAGTTTTCATCTCTGTGACTTCCTAAGAATTATGGACAACCAATTTGAATGAAATCCAGGCAGCAAGTTCTTTCTAACTGAGCATTTTCTCAAAATCAATATCATCAGCACTTCCCGAATTGTGGCCCAACAAATATACCTGCTTTCAATTTATGATAGCTTCACTGATTTTTTGAAACTTGTTAGAAAGATATCTGAAGCCATTGCCATCTTTGTGCATTCCTTTTACAAAATTTATGAGTCCCAGTTTGATATGAAGAGGGGGTAGAAACATATTTTGGGGATTCACTAGTGGTTGATTTTTTATGTTCTGTTTTCCTGGGATGTAACTCTCTCAGTGGCCATTCTTCTTTATGATATAAAAACAGCAATGTTTGGTATACCTACTCTGCAGTCCTAGAAGTAGTGCAATCACTTTTAGATCACCACAGATGTTCCACCTATGTTGATCATATTTGATGGCTTTAAGGATAGTCTGCATGCTTTCATAGGTTTCTGTCATGTTCACAGTTTGAGCAAGAAGAATCGATGGCTTAGTGTTCTCATTGTGCAAAAAGTACAGCTTTCAGACTAACCTTAGAAGAATCTATAAAAAGTCTACATTCTTGAGGATGATGCTCAGTTACCCAGTTCTTCCATTAGTGCATCAACATTGACACAGAAACACAAACTATCTATCTTGCATGCTGTAATGAAGAGCAAGACTTTGATGGCGATTTCGATAAATTGAAACGTTTGTGCCTAGAGCTAATAAATTCCACTGCTGCAAGCGAGAGCCAAGAAGTTTTCCATGTTGCTTTGATAGAGACAAGTCACGAATCAGATCACTTAGTTCTCCTTGTGTGTTTAGATGGGGCGGTTTATTCTGAGGTGCCATAGAAGAACTAGATGAAGAGGATGACGATGAGTTATTATCTTCATCGCAGGATGACGAATCTTCTTATTCAGCCACTGTGTCAAGCCAGATGTGCAAACTGTACAACACACATATGGAGCCCAGTAATTTTCTTGGTCACCAATCTTACACCCAACGTAGTGGTAGTAAGCCACCTTCACTTTGTGTGTGATGTTCTTCCTTTGTGAAACTGTAATGTATTTTCCACAAATGTAGCAAAAACTGTTTGGGTGATTTTTGCATTTCCAGATTATACTTAAACTTGAGGCAGCCGCCATTTCTAATGATCTGTGAAGAATAGAAAAGACTTTATGTTCACAAAACTAGAAATTAAAAGTGCAACAAACAGTTCTGAGAAATATACATAGAATACCGGATTTAATTTTAATTGTGCACAAAGCTACGCGAAGTGTCGAACTAAATGAAGAGGCTACAGAGAGCACTGAGAGAGAGAGAGAGTTACAAGGAGTTACAAGGAAAAGAAGTACCTCAAAAGGCCTTGCGGCCCATACCTAGGAGGTACCAATGGCAACGGGTGCCAGGGAAAATTTTGTCTTTCAACTATGCTAGCAGTAGTAGAAAACTGGATAGAAAAGTAGAAGGCTCTCTCCCCACCCTCCGATCCCTCCCTGCCAGAGGCAGGTACGGAAAAAGGTTGAAGAAAATACCTTGACCCTGGAAAAGTAGCCAAGGAAATTTTACAGGAAAGTGGAGAATATATAATAGCTCTATATTTAGCTTGCTCACAGAGACCGAGCAAGCGAACTCCTGCAGAGTTTTCTGAGGTTTTAATCTTAAACTATGAGTGTGTTCAGTACTTTGTCTAGCCAATTTTTAAACAGATTTACACTTTGACTGGAAACAACCTCTGAGGGAAGTTGGTTCCAGATATTAACTATTTTATAGGAAAAGAAATTTCCGCAGACTGAGGTCCTAAATGTCTTTACACACTCAAATAGTGTGCAAGATTTCGTCTACCTTTTCTTGAACTGATCCACAGAGGAACTGTTCACAACTTCCGAAGGTGACCTGTTCCATGTGTCACAGATCTTATACGTAAAGTAATTCCACACACACTAGTCCTAAACCGTTTCAAATCCAACTTCCAACCATTGTTGCGAGTTGGGTTATCATTTAAACTAACATACTTCTAAAATCGACATCGTTGAACCCTCGTAAGAGCTTGAAAACCTCGATCAGTTGACCGCGCAGCCTCCGAGTTTCAAGCGAAAACAAGTTCAGGGCGCGTAACCGTCGATTGTAGCCCATATGCCTAACGGAAGGGATTAACTTTGGGCCCTCGCCTGCACTCGCTCCAGCCTCTCAATATCTTTCCTGAGGGTGGGCGACCAGAACTGCACAGCATACTCCAGGTACGGCCGAACAAGGGAATTGTACAGTGAGAGCACAATCTCCTTGTTCCGAAACTGAAATTGCCTCCTGATATAACCCAATAGTTTCTGGCTTTCTTTTCCACCTCTACACACTGTTTCGTAAACTTAAGGTCGCTGCTAATTAGCACACCCAAGTCCTTTTCTAAATCAGTCACCTCGATATTACTGCCCAACATCGAGTAGTCCGACTTGGGATTGGCGTAGCCAATCTGCATCACTTTGCATTTACCCAAGTTAAACGGCATTTGCCATTTTTCGGACCACTCTCCTATCCTACCTAGGTCCGCACGCAGTTCCTCGATCGCTTCGGGCGTCCCAACATTGGCCCCAAGCTTGGTGTCATCAGCGAATTTGGCGATCCGACTGACGATGCCAACGTCGATATCATTTATGTAAATGGTAAACAACAGTGGCCCCAAAACGGAACCCTGAGGAACCCCACTAGTGACCGAGGCCCAACCCGAACTAGCCCCTTTAATTACCACCCTCTGCCGCCTATTCCTCAGCCAGTTTTCAATCCACCTACCTATTTCCCCACCGATACCCAGCGCGCGCACTTTCGCCATTAGCCGGCGGTGAGGTACCTTATCAAAGGCTTTCTGAAAGTCGAGATAAAGTATATCAATCGCCCTACTCTTATCGTACTCACTCAACATGACGTGGAAAAACTCGAGCAAGTTGGTGAGACACGACCTATGCCGTCTAAACCCATGTTGGGAGTCCCCAAGCAGCTTGTAGGAATCCAAATGGTCAACGATTATATCAGCTATTATCCTTTCTAATAATTTACCTACAACTGAAGTGAGACTAATGGGACGATAGTTCCCTGGACTTTCGTGATCCCCTTTCTTAAAGATAGGGGTCACGTTGGCCTCCCTCCAGTCACCAGGCACCTGGCCCATCACCAACGATTTGTTGAAGACTGTAGCCAGAGTTACAAGGAGTTACAAGGAAAAGAAGTACCTCAAAAGGCCTTGCGGCCCATACCGAGGAGGTACCAATGGCAACGGGTGCCAGGGAAAATTTTGTCTTTCAACTATGCTAGCAGTAGTAGAAAACTGGATAGAAAAGTAGAAGGCTCTCTCCCCACCCTCCCTGCCAGAGGCAGGTACGGAAAAAGGTTGACAAAATACCTTGACCCTGGAAAAGTAGCCAAGGAAATTTTACAGGAAAGTGGGAATATATAAATAGCTCTATATTTAGCTTGCTCACAGAGACACCGAGCAAGCGAACTCCTGCAGAGTTTTCTGAGGTTTTAATCTTAAACTATGAGTGTGTTCAGTACTTTGTCTAGCCTATTTTTAAACAGATTTACACTTTGACTGGAAACAACCTCTGAGAGAAGTTGGTTCCAGATATTAACTATTTTATAGGAAAAGAAATTTCCGCAGACTGAGGTCCTAAATGTCTTTACACACTCAAATAGTGTGCAAGATTTCGTCTAACCTTTTCTTGAACTGATCCACAGAGGAACTGTTCACAACTTCCGAAGGTAACCTGTTCCATGTGTCACAGATCTTATACGTAACGTAATTCCCACACACATAGTCCTAAACCGTTTCAAATCCAACTTCCAACCATTGTTGCGAGTTGGGTTATCATTTAAACTAAACATACTTCTAAAATCGACATCGTTGAACCCTCGTAAGAGCTTGAAAACCTCGATCAGTTGACCGCGCAGCCTCCGAGTTTCAAGCGAAAACAAGTTCAGGGCGCGTAACCGTCGATTGTAGCCCATATGCCTAACGGAAGGGATTAACTTTGTGGCCCTCGCCTGCACTCGCTCCAGCCTCTCAATATCTTTCCTGAGGGTGGGCGACCAGAACTGCACAGCATACTCCAGGTACGGCCGAACAAGGGAATTGTACAGTGAGAGCACAATCTCCTTGTTCCGAAACTGAAATTGCCTCCTGATAACCCAATAGTTTCTGGCTTTCTTTTCCACCTCTACACACTGTTTCGTAAACTTAAGGTCGCTGCTAATTAGCACACCCAAGTCCTTTTCTAAATCAGAGAGAGAGAGAGAGAGAGAGAGAGAGAGATGTCTGATTCTGACCCCCTTCATATGACTCCACCCCCTTCATATTCAGACAAGAGACTACTCGAATGTGCTATCAAATTGAGCATGTGAGGGATTTGTTATTTCTGGGCGAATTTAGTGAGTGTGGGAATGAAGCAAGGCTGATGCATTTCATTACACTGAGCTGATTACATGATATCGCACACAGTGCTGTCAAATAATTGATATACGTTAGTAACTTAAAATCTAAAGGTGATAGAAAATTCTGACTACAGTTTTGAAATCAGTGCCATCAAATTATCCTAAATCACCTGTTTGTTTCAGTAGCAAATTTAATGTTGTCTTGTGCAATCGAACTTTGTATTTTAAATCTCTATAGTCGTGTTTTTCTCAATTTTTAATTATTCATTAATATGGACTGTCCAAAAGGGGTCTCCCCCTCTCTCTCCCTCTCCCCCTCTCATTCCTCTCTCTCTCTCTCTCTCTCTCTCTCTCTCTCTCTCTCTCTTAAGGGCTACAAAACTGATCCCTTCAATGAGAATGCAAAACTACTAACGGAGATTGGACCGCCTAAATCTGTTTACCTTAGAGACTAGGAGGTTGCGCGGTCAGTTTATTAAAGTCTTCAAAATGCTCAATGGAATAGACAGGGTAGACTACAAGGACTTTTTCTCACTTAATGCCAATCGAACAAGAAAAAATGGGTTTAAATTGGAACTAAAAACATTTAGGACCTCTGTCTGCTGCAATTTCTTCTATAAAATAGTTAATATCTGGAACCAACTTCCCTCGGAGGTTGTTTCAAGCCAAAGTGTAAATGTGTTTAAAAATAGGCTGGACAAAGTACTGAATATTCTTACGGTTTAAGACTAAAACATAACGTAACTCTGCAGAAGTTTGTCTGCACGGTTTCTATGTGTGCATGCGTAATTATAGAGCTATCTCATATATTCTTCACTTTCCTGTAAAATTTCCTTGGCTACTTTACCAGGGTCAAGTTATTTTCTTCAACCTTTTTCTGTAACCGCCTCTGGCAGGGAGGGAGCGGAGGTGGGGAAAGAGGCTTATACTTTTCTATCCAGTTTTCTACTACTGCTAGAATAGTTGAAAGAAAAATAAACTTGTTTAATAACAGGAACCTCCCAGAGTGGATCAGAAGGTCTTTCAAGCTTCCTCTTGTCCTTGTAACTCTCTCCACCTATTGCTTTTGATGATTACACGTGTTTGATCGAATGTCCAGTGATCGTGAAACTCTCTTTCCAGTGAAATTAACTCGTCAATAAAATGATATAGTTGCAATAGTGTTCGGTGCCCTCATATTTAATTTAACATATTTAATTTACCTTGCTTTAGTATTTAATTACAGTTAAATCCCCTTATTTATTAAACGAAGTTATAGTTAAGGTGACCAACGTGATACCATAAAGCTTTCTTTTGCCGTGTCTGAGAAATGTTTTCGAAGTGCTAATCCCTTTCAAGGTGAGTAAGCATACAGCGATAAAGCAGTCAAAGTACAACGTGGTTCCTTAAGGCTCGTTTTACCTTAGCCTTGAATATTATATTCAAGGCTGGTCGGACATACGTGGGAAAACGGTCACCTTCTCAAAAATAGATAAATTCTTTTTCACTTTTGCCATCTTTTTACTGAAGTATTGTTAACTGAAATAAAAATAAAATATAATATTGCCAGGTAAACTGAAAGCGGAGTGCTTTAAATGTAAAGTTCAACATTAGTGCGTTCACTTTTCTGAAGGTAATTTCAGCGACATTACAACTTTGAGTGTATGTTTGTTTTGTAAATATAAATATAAACATGAAAAAGAAGTTAAAGAGCCAAAGGAGATTCTAAACATTCTTGACGCTCGGATTACGGCACTGGAAATCCAAACCATTGGACAAGGCCGAAGTGAAAACCCGACATTGAATATAAACTCTAAGGTTGAATGTTTAGAACAAAGCATGGCCCGTTTGGAAACCGCAGCGAGTAGTCCGAAAAGTAGGACAAAGGAACAAGAATTCAAGGTGGTCAAAAATAAAAGACCATAAAAAATAGGTTTGACTTACTGACGAAGAGGGAGGGAGGGAGTCCTTTCTAATTGGGGATTCTCTTGTCAGAAATCAAGTGGACTTTTTCGGAGCAAAACACGTGATCAAGAGAAAACTTAGATGTTTTCCAGGTGCCACAAGTCAGAGAATAAATCGAAAATTAGATAAAATTAACGTCAAGAGTAAAAGTTGTCCCATCATTGTACGTACATGTTGGTAGCAATGACTTTTTTCAAAGAGGGACAGGAGGGCAAACTGAGGCCATTGTAAAAGAATTTAAAAGCCTAACGTATAAAATTGAAAAAAAAGATTGACATGGGAATGGTTGTACGAACTCTCCCAAGAATGCTTTAAGTAAGTACCTTAAGTAAAACTATTAGCATAAACAAGAGTTAACTGCATTTGCGAGAGGAGTAAAGGAATAAAGTGTGACAATTTTTGGCCTATATTTTTCGATAACGGGAATACTTTGGTTCGGATGGGATTCATTTTAGTCAAAAGGTTAAGTAGAAATATGGCGATATTCTGAACATTAACTTGTATGATCTTTTTAAATTAGGAGCCCCAACCAGTAATTAATCCTACTCCACCAACTATTGAACCTATTTCACCAGTAGTTAGTCATACTCCGCCAGTAGTTAATCCTACTCCCCAAGTAGTTAATCCTACTCCACCACTCGTCAATCCTACTAGTGCATTGTTAGACCAAGCTCCGTCCTTAGTATTAACTGATTCACCTGCTTCGGTAAACGACTCAGGTCAAATAGGAGAAACAATAACTTAAAATCTCTTAAAATTGTGCTATTCAATGCTAGGTCAATTAAAAACAAACTAATCTAATTTATAGCGCTAGTCAAACCTGACAACTTTAAAATCATAGGAATAACTGAATCAAGGGACTTTGTAGGAGAATTTGAAATTGGAGGTTAAAAAATGCTTCGCAAAGATAGGATAGGAACGGAAGGGAAGGAGGCAGAGTACTTTTATATGCTCGTGACTTCCTGCACCTGGTAAATAGTAATATTGTTTCTGCTCATGAAATGCTGGAAATTTAACTAAATTTGAACAATAAAATGTATATATTTCTAGTATATAGGCCATCACACTATCCCGTCGATAAGGATATAAACTTGTATAATAATCAATTAAGCAGATTAATTCAGATTAGTGTAATTTTTGGTTATTTTAGTACTATGATCGCAAACAAGACGAGTGCAGAGCAATTGCAGTGTTGATCAAATGTTGCAAGGTGCCAAACCACTTTCCCCCAAGGTGCCAACCCCCTCCCCCGAGGGTGCAAAAAATATGAAAAAAGGGGGGGCAAGGTGGAATCCCCCCAGCTGCCACAAGCTGGGGGAATCCCACCCAAACAGGAGGAGTGGAGGTTGATCTCCCCTCAAAAGGGTTTCCCTAGCTTAGGAAGGTAAGAGAGAGAGAGAGAGAGAGAGAGAGAGAGAGAGAGTTACAAGGACAAGATGAGGCCTCAAAGACCTTCCGGTCCACTCTGGGAGGTTCCTGTTATTAAACAAGTTTATATTTCTTTCAACTATCCCAGCAGTAGTAGAAAACTGTATAGAAAAGTAGAAGGCTCTCTCCCCACCCTCCGCTCCCTCCCTGCCAGAGGCAGGTACGGAGAAAGGTTGAAGAAAATACCTTGACCCTGGAAAAGTAGCCATGGAAATTTTGCAGGAAAGTGGAGAATATATAAAAAGCTTTATAATTAGCATGCTCACAGAGACACCGAGCAAGCGAACTCCTGCAGAGTTATGTTATGTTTTAGTCTTAAACTATGAGAATATTCAGTACTTTGTCCAGCCTATTTTTAAACACATTTACACTTTGGCTGGAAACAACCTCTGAGGGAAGTTGGTGCCAGATATTTACTATTTTATAGGAAAAGAAATTCCCGCAGATAGAGGTCCTAAATGTCTTTAGTTCCAGTTTAAACCCATTATTTCTTGTCGGATTGGCATTAAGTGAGAATAAGTTTCTGTAATCTACCCTGTCTATTCCACTGAACATCTTGAAGACTTGAATAAGCTGACCCCGCAACCTCCTCTCTCAGGTAAACAGATTTAGGCACTCAAATCTCCGTTGGTAGCTTTGCATTCTCATTGAAAGGATCAATTTTGTAGCCCTTGCTTTTACTCTTTCTAACCTTTCTATGTCCTTCCTGAGGGATGGAGACCAAAACTGCGCACAATATTCCAGTTGAGGTCTGACTAGTGAATTATAAAGAGGCATTACAGTCTCCTTGTTCCGAAACTTGAACTGTCTTTTAATATAGCCTAATATTTTTAAGGCCCTCTTTTCGACTTCTGCACAGTGCTTCGACGGTTTCAGATCGCTGCTGATATAGACTCCTAAGTCTTTCTCTAGATTGGTCTCAGTCAAGTTCCTTCCCAAGAGAGAGTAGTCGGTCTTCGGGTTTTTATAACCTATGTGCATTACCTTACATTTGTCCAAGTTGAATGGCATCTGCCAAGTAGCAGACCATTCGCCCAACCTGCCAAGATCATTTTGAAGCGTTCTTACGCCCTCCTCAGTACCTACACTACTTCCTAATTTCGTATCGTCTGCAAATTTGGAGAGTGTACTTAGAAGCCCGACGTCTATATCGTTAATATAGATGACAAAAAGTAAAGGACCCAGAAAGGAACCCTGTGGGACACCACTGGTGACGGGCGCCCACTCCGAAGCCACTCCATTTATTACCACTCTCTGCTTTCTATCTTTTAACCAATCCTCAATCCAGTTGGAAACGAGCCGGTGATTCCTAGTCCTTTGACTTTAGCCATCAATCTCGCGTGAGGGACTTTGTCAAAGGCTTTTTGAAAGTGGAGATACACTACATCTATTGCCCTACTTGCATCGTATAGTGTATGCATATTATAGAAAAACTAACAGGTGTGTCAGACAGGATCTATGTTGCCAAAATCCATGTTCAGAATAAAAAATTAGATTGTTAGATTGAAGGTGATACACAATACGTTTTGTAATGATGGATTCCAACAGTTTGCCGACAATTGATGTTAAACTGATCGGGCGGTAATTACAAGGATTTTCCCTATCACCCATTTTAAAGATTGGTGTTACATTTGTTAACTTCCAGTCGGTTGGAACTTTCCCTAACTCGATTGATTGTTTGAATATGGTTACTAAGGTGTCAACAACATTGCATTGTAGCTAACCTCTTTTAATACCCTTGGAAGAAATAAGTCGGGGCCAGGTGATTTGTATTTGTTCATCTTATCAATTAATTGCTGTACCTCATTTCTCGTAAAACTTATGGTCTTACGGGATGGTCACCGTCATATGTAATCCGAGGATTTGGCACTTCTATTGTGTCTTCCTCCGTGAAGACTGTAACGAAGAACTCGTTTAACATATTAACTATATCTTTATCATCGAATTTCAGTATGCCATTTCTATCTTTTAGGGGGCCTACAGAATTTTTAATTGGCTTTCTGCTATTAACATGGGCAAAAAATTCTTTAGGGTTAACTTTACAGAGTGAGACAACTCTAGCTTCTTCTTCACGTTTGGCTGATCTAATTAAGGATTTAACCCTCCTACGTAGGTTTATATAGTTTTCTGAATTAGTCTGGTTGAAATGCGACTTAAGTAGTTTGTAGGCTCTATTTCTTCCCGTAATAGCACTGCTAATTTCGTTGTTAAACCACTTCAGCGACTTTGTTGACAAGGAAACTATTTTAGTGGGTATAAAAGTGTTCTGTAATATTCTAAATTGATCCCTATATGAGCTCCAGGTGACATTGACATCCTCACTTATTAGAACTTCAAGTGTGTCTAAACTACTTCGAAAGCCTTCAAAATTTGCTCTCGAGAAATCCAGTCTTTCACGAGTCTTTTCGCGTTATTAACTGGAACGAGGTCAAACCTAATCAAATTATGATCGCTGTTACTCATATTTTCACCAATAGTCAAGTTAGAGACTAGGTCATCTTCGTTCGTGAATATGAGGTCTAGTTTATTATTACCCCTTGTAGGACCGTCAACCCATTGACTTAAGTTATCATCGGCAAATTCCAACAGTCTTGAGCCCTCAGCATCAGCTGTTTTGTTTTCCCAATTTATATTCCCACAATTAAAATGACCCAAAATCCCCAAAAATCCCCTATTCTGCTTAATTGGTTATACAAGTTTATATCCTTATCAACGGGGTAGTGAGGTGGCCTATATACTAGAAGTAGATGCACTACTTTATTATTTAGGTTTAAATCAATTCCCAACATTTCATGAGCAGATACGATATTACTGTTCAGCGGGTGCAGGAAGTCCCGAGCATACAAAAGTACACCGCCGCCTTCCCTTCCGTTCCTATCTTTGTGAAACATTTTGTAACCTACCAGTTCAAATTCTCCTACAAAATCCCTTGATTCAGAATGAATCCAGGATTCTGTTATTCTAATTGACATAGCATTGAAGAGCACAGTTTGAGTAAATTATAAGTTGTGATTTTTCCTAACTGGCCTGAGTCGTTTCCCGACGCACTTGAATCAACTACTGGGGGAGTGGGATGAACTGCTGTTGGAGGGGGACTAACTGCTGTTGGAGGGGGACTAACTGATGTTGGAGGGGGACTAACTGCTGCTGGAGATGGACTAACTGCTGCTGGAGATGGACTAACTGCTGAGAGAGAGAGAGAGAGTTACAAGGAGTTGCAAGGAAAAGTAGTACCTCAAAAGGCCTTGTGGCCCATACCGAGCAGGTACCAATGGCAACGGGTGCCACGGAAAAATTCTGTCACCCTCAAATAGTGTGCAAGATTCGGTCTAACCTTATCTTGAACTGATCCACAGAGGAACTGTTCACAACTTCTCAATGTAACCTGTTCAACGTGTCACAGATCTTATGGGTAAAGTAATTCCCCCACACCAGTGCTAAACCGTTTCAAATCCAACTTCAAACCATTGTTGCGAGTTGGGTTATCATTTAAACTAAACATGCTTCTAAAATCGACATTGTTGAACCCGCGTAAGAGCTTGAAAACCTCGATCAGTTGACCGCGCAGCCTCCGAGTTTCCAGCGAAAACAAGTTCAGGGCGCGTAACCGTCGATTGTAGCCCATATGCCTAACGGAAGGGATTAACTTTGTGGCCCTCGCCTGCACTCGCTCCAGCCTCTCAATATCTTTCCTGAGGGTGGGCGACCAGAACTGCACAGCATACTCCAGGTGCGGCCGAACCAGGGAATTGTACAGAGAGAGCACAATCTCCTTGTTCCGAAACTGAAATTGCCTCCTGATATAACCCAACAGCTTCTGGGCTTTCTTTTCCACCTCTACGCACTGTTTCGTAAACTTAAGGTCGCTGCTAATTAGCACACCCAAGTCCTTTTCCAAATCAGTCGCCTCGATATTACTCCCCAACATCGAGTAGTCCGACTTGGGATTGGCGTAGCCAATGTGCATCACTTGCATTTACCCAAGTTAAACGGCATTTGCCATTTTTCGGACCACTCTCCTATCCTACCTAGGTCCGCACGCAGTTGCTCGATCGCTTGGCGTCCCAACATTGGCCCCAAGCTTGGTGTCATCAGCGAATTTGGCGATCCGACTGACGATGCCACCGTCGATATCATTTATGTAAATGATAAACAACAGTCCCCAAAACGGAACCCTGAGGAACCCCACTAGTGACCGAGGCCCAACCCGAACTACCCCTTTAATTACAACCCTCTGCCTATTCTTCAGCCAGTTTTCAATCCACCTACCTACTTCCCCACCGATACCCAGCGCGCGCACTTTCGCCATTAGCCGGCGGTGAGGTACCTTATCAAAGGCTTTCTGAAAGTCGAGATAAAGTATATCAATCGCCCTACTCTTATCATACTCACTCAACATGACGTGGAAAAACTCGAGCAAGTTGGTGAGACACGACCTATGCCGTCTAAACCCATGTTGGGAGTCCCCAAGCAGCTTGTAGGAATCCAAATGGTCAACGATCCTATCCGCTATTATCCCCTCTAATAATTTACCTACAACTGAAGTGAGACTAATGGGACGATAGTTCCCTGGACTTTCGTGATCCCCTTTCTTAAAGATAGGGGTCACGTTGGCTTCCCTCCAGTCACCAGGCACCTGGCCCGTCTCCAACGATTTGTTGAAGACTGTAGCCAGGTGGGGAGCCACCTGGTCGCGCACCTCCCGCAACACTCTGGGGAGAAACTGGTCTGGCCCAGGAGCCTTAAACGCGCTCAGTTTGTCTATTCTATCGGCAACGACTGTCGCGGTACATCGAACACTATCCAGGCCAGCACCTTCGTGCCTGACGCCTGGCTCGGGGATGAGCGGGTGTCCTCCCTGGTGAACACTCCCGCAAAGTACTCATTAAGCACATTAGCGATGTCCGCGTCGGAGGTCCGCAGAACGCCGCTTCGGTCCTTTAACGGATATCATGCTTCTAATGGGCTTTCTACTATTAACATAACTGAAGAACTCCTTAGGGTTCCCCTTGCAGAGGCTTGCCACCCGTAGTTCTTCGTTACGTTTCGCTAGCCTAAGCCTTCACTTCCCTACACAGGCGGACATACGCTTCAGTGTTCTCATGGGAACGATTGGCCTTCGCCCTCCTATACGCTACTTTCCTATTTCGGATAGCCGAAGCGATGTCACGATTGAACCACTTAGGCTGCGTTGAAGCAGGGGTGACCGGTTTTGAGGGTATGGCAGCAGACTGCAGCACCATAAACTCGTCCCGGAATGCACTCCACACTCCCTCAACATCGCCCCGCTCTAACCCCATCTCACCTACGCTATCCCGGAGGCTAACAAAGTCCGCCCGCCGAGATCGAGCTTACTGCCTCTCGAGTTACTACGCTTCACCCGAGGGACGCACACACGGAACCTAATCAGACCGTGATCACTCCCGCCCAACGATTCGTCAACGGTGAGGCCAGTGACGAGGTTGTCTTCGGTCGTGAATACTAAGTCTAGAACGCTTTCGCCTCGTGTAGGCTCATTGACCCACTGAGTGAGGAAGTTCTCATCAGCAAAGTCAACTAGCCTCCTCCCTTCAGCATCAGCAGTCCTGTCTTCCCACTTTATGCCGCGACAGTTGAAGTCTCCTAAAACTACACACACCCTATCCCCTAGCAGGCTACGGAGTTCGGTGTACAGGGCTGTATCCTCCTCGAGGAGGAGATGCGGAGGTCTGTACACCAAGATTAACCTATAGTTCGTCCCTCCCACGTTCAGATCGACGCCAAGCAGCTCCCGTTCCGACCGGAACTGGCAGTCAACCGGACTCAACGTGTCCCTCACGTATATTAGTACCCCACCCCCTCCCCACGGGTGCGGTCTTTGCGAAACATTCTATACCCGGGAATTTCGAACTCCCCAACGTAGTCCCTACGATCAGTATGAATCCAGGACTCGGTGATAGCAACGATATCCTGGTATTCTGATGCTAAGAGCGCCCGTAGCTCGCAAAACTTATTCCTAATCGACCTAGCATTAAAAAGCATTGCACGGAGGGAGCCTTCCCTATTCTGACCGCCCCCTAGCACGACCCGTTTCCCGAACAGCCAGGGCTGTCGGGAGTTGAAGAGCCCCTCACAACGAGGGGGCAACTTCCGCAGGAGCCTGAGCCCCCTCCAACGTGGAAGGAGGGTCACCCACCTGTACCTGGACGCACCCTTCAGTTGAAGGTACGTCCGCCACCGGCTCATCATCTCTCCCCGGGGGGCCCATCATCTCTCCCCGGACTCGACCTCACCATTCTGTATAGGTGCCGGTCGAGCAGCGCGCCTAGCACACCTTTACCCTTGTTATTGAGGTGGACACCATCCCTCTGGTAAAGGTCCCACCTACCCGAAAATGCGTCGAAGGGGTCAATAAACCTCACGCCCAGCGGGACGCACAAGTCTTGCACCCTCTCGTTGATGCCAATGACCTTACTGAGCGCGTGGTCACTGGCATTCATTCGCGGTAAAATACCCATTAACATTCCCCTGTCTGTCTTCAGTTTTAGATCATCCGCAAGAGACATGATCTCGGTGATGATCCCTTCTGTAAGACCTACCCTACCGCCTTTGAGGAACAGGTCGTTGCCACCAGCGTGGACAACGATCGCAGTCCTCCGACTAGCCACGCGCACCTTCTCTACCTCCTTCCTTAAGTGCGCCGTTCCCCGCCCAGGTAAGCACCTTACCTTCCTCCCGTCCCGGTTTGCAGAAGCAAAGTACTTCTCCTGGCCCCTGATCTGCGAGTCCCCAATCAAAACGGTGTCTTCCTCCTTCGAGCACAGGAGACTAAAGCGGTTGGAGGTCCTGACAGGGGCAACTGGGGTCTCAGGCTTCGGCTTCGCAGCCTTCTTGCCCGAGACCTTTCGAAACCCGTCGCCACCCATAGACGCAGTTACACCACCCGACCCACCCCGACCGGTAGCTACATCCTTCGGTTTCTTTGGGCCATCAGTAGGCCCCTTCCCACCCTTTTTCTTTATCGGCCCCTTCCCACCCTTCTCTATCGACCCCTTCCCACCCTTCTCTATCAGCCCCTTCTTTACGCCCTCCACCTTGCGCCGCGGTTCCGTGCATTCCACGTGGGTCGCTGGCGATTCTTCACACTGATTTTGTACCCTAGTTGCACCCCCCGGTTGCACCTCTACCCTTTCTCCGCGGTCCCGAGCCCTGTCCAGTCCATCGCTGGACCGCCTTTCCATGGCAGCTATCCTATCAATGAGCTCCGGGGTGGAGGGCGCAGCCGCATCAGTGACCGCCGCACCTCCAACAGCCGGTCTGGACGACTCGAGCCGCCGGACCCTCTCCTCTAGCTTCTCGTAAAACCGCATGAGTTCGCAAAAGCGGCACATGCTGGAGTGGTTGATCTTCGCGAAGCAGGCTTCTTTGAAGTTCGTCACCCACTGGTTTACTTCACACCTCGCACATTGAGAGAGAGAGAGAGAGAGAGAGAGAGAGAGAGAGAGAGAGAGAGAGAGAGAGAGAGAGAGAGAGAGAGAGAGAGAGTTACAAGGAGTTACAAGGAAAAGAAATACCTCAAAAGGCCTTGCGGCACATACCGAGGAGGTACCGATTGCAAAGGGTGCCACGGAAAATTTTTTACACCCTCAAATAGTGTGCAAGATTTGGTCTAACCTTTTCTTGAAATGATCCACAAAGGAACTGTTAGCATCTTCTGAAGGTAAACTGTTCCACGTGTCACAGATCTTATACGTAAAGTAATTCCCACACACACTTGTCCTAAACCGTCTCAAATCCAACTTCCAACCATTGTTGCGAGTTGGGTTACGATCTACAGTAAACTAAACATGCTTCTAAAATCGACATCGTTGAACCCGCTTAAGAGCTTGAAAACCTTAATGAGTTGACCGCGCAGCCTCCGAGTTTCCAGCGAAAACAAGTCCAGGGCGCGTAAGCGTCGATTGTAGCTCATATGCCTAACGGAAGGGATTAACTTTGTGGCCCTCGCCTGCACTCGCTCCAGCCTCTCAATATCATTCCTGAGGGTGGGCGACCAGAACTGCACAGCATATTCCAGGTGCGGGCGAACCAGGAAATTGTACAGAGAGAGCACAATCTCCTTGTTCCGAAACTGAAATTGCCTCCTGATATAACCCAACAGCTTCTGTGCTTTCTTTTCCACCTCTACGCACTATTTCGTAAACTTAATGTCGCTGCTAATTAGCACACCCAAGTCCTTTTCCAAAACAGTCGCCTCGATATTACTCCCCAACATAGAGTAGTCCGACTTCGGAATGGCGTAGCCAATGTGCATCACCTTGCATTTACCCAAGTTAAACGGAATTTGCTGTTTTTCGGACCACTCCTATCCTACGTAGGTCCGCACGCAGTTGCTCGACCGCTTCGGGCGTCCCAACATTAGCCCCAAGCTTGTTGGTGTCATCAGCGAATTTGGCGATCCGACTGACGATGCCACCGTCGATATCATTTATGTAAATGATAAACAACAGTGACCCCAAAACGGAACCCTGAGGAACCCCACTAGTGACCGAGGCCCAACCCGAACTAGCCCCTTTAATTACAACACTCTGCCGCTTATTCTTCAGCCACTTTTCAATCCACCTACCTACTTCCCCACCGATACCCAGCGCGCGCACTTTCGTCATTAGCCGGCGGTGAGGTACCTTATCAAAGGCTTTCTCAAAGTCGAGATAAAGTATATCAATCGCCCTACTCTTATCATACTCACCCAACATGACGTGGAAAAACTCGAGCAAGTTGGTGAGACACGACCTATTCCGCCTAAACGCATGTTGGGAGTCCCCAAGCAGCTTGTAGGAATCCAAATGGTCAACGATCCTATCCGCTATCATCCCCTCTAATAATTTACCTACAACTGAAGTGAGACTAATGGGACGATATTTCCCTGGACATTCGTGATCCCTTTCTTAAAGATAGGGGTCACGTTGGTTTCCCTCCAGTCACCAGGCACCTGGCCCGTCTCCAACGATTTGTTGAAGACTGTGGCAAGGTGGGAAGCCACCTGGTCGCGCACCTCCCACAACACTCTGGGGAGAAACTGGTCTGGCCCAGGAGCCTTAAACGAGCTCAGTTTTTCTATTCTATCGGCAACGACTGCCGCGGTACACCGAACACTATCCAGGCCAGCACCTTCGTGCCTGACGCCTTGCTCGGGGATGACGCGGGTGACCTCCCTGGTGAACACTCCCGCAAAGTACTCATTAAGCACATTAGCGATGTCCTCGTCGGAGGTCCGCAGAACGCCGCTGGGGTCTTTTAATGGATCTACCATGCTTTTAATGGGCTTTCTACTATTAAAATAACTGAAGAACTCCTTAGGGTTCCCCTTGCAGAGGCTTGCCACCCGTAGTTGTTCGTACATTTCGCTAGCCTAACCTTCGCCTTCACTTCCCTACACAGGCGGACATACTCCTCAGTGTTCTCATGGGAACGATTGGCCTTCGCCCTCCTATACGCTACTTTCCTATTTCCGATAGCCGAAGCGATGTCACGACTGAACCACTTAGGCTGCGTTGAAGCAGGGATGACCGGTTTTGAGGGTATGGCAGCAGACTGCAGCACCATAAACTGGTCCCGGAATGCAATCCACTTCCTCAACATCGCCGCCGACCTCAACCCCATCTCACCTACGCTATCCCGGAGGCTAACAAAGTCCGCCCCGCCGATCGAGCTTACTGCTCTAGAGTTACTACGCTTCACCCAAAGGACGCACACACAGAACCTAATCAGACCGTGATCACTCCCGCCCAACGATTCGTCACCGTGAGGCCAGTGACGAGGTTGTCTTCGGTCGTGAATACTAAGTCTAGAACGCTTTCGCCTCGTGTAGGCTCATTGACCCACTGAGTGAGCAAGTTCTCATTAGCAAAGTCAACTAGCCTCCTCCCTTCAGCATCAGCAGTGCTGTCTTCCCAGTTTATGCCGCGACAGTTGAAGTTTCCTAAAACTACACACACCCTATCCCCTAGCAGGCTACGGAGTTCGGTGTACAGGGCTGTATCCTCCTCGAGGAGGAGATGCGGAGGTCTGTACACCAAGATTAACCTATAGTTCGTCCCTCCCACATTCAGATCGACGCCAAGCAGCTCCTGTTCCGACCGGAACTAGCAGTCAACCGGACTCAACGTGTCCCTCACCTATATTAGTTCCCCTTCCCCCTCTCCATGGGTGCGGTCTTTGCGAAACATTCTATACCTGGGAATTTCGAACTCCCCAACGTAGTCCCTACGATCAGTATGAATTCAGGACTCGGTGATAGCAACGATATCCTGTTATTCTGATGCTAAGAGCGCCCCTAGCTCGGAAAACTTATTCCTAATCGACCTAGCATTAAAAAGCATTGCCCGGAGGGAGTCTTCCCTATTCTGAGAGATAGAGAGAGAGAGAGAGAGAGAGAGAGAGAGAGAGAGAGAGAGAGAGAGACTTACACTTACAAGACTTACAAGCAGAAGTACCTCAAAAGGCCTTGCGGCCCATACCGAGGAGGTACCAATGGCAACGGGTGCCAGGGAAAATTTTCTACACTGTCACAGTTAACTTCTCGAACGGCCACCCCCAGAAGACAACAACAATCATCCTCAAACAGTGTGCAAGGTTTGGTCTAACCTTTTCTTTAACTGATCCACAGAGGAAGTGTTCACAACTTTTGAAGGTAGCCTGTTCCACGTGTCACAGATCTTATACGTAAAGTAATTCCCACACACACTAGTGCTCAAACGCTTCAAATCCAGCTTCGAACCATTGTTGCGAGTTGGGTTATCATTTAAACTGAACATGCTTCTAAAATCGACATCGTCGAACTCGTGTAAGAGCTTGAAAACTTCGATGAGTTGATCGCGCAGCCTCCGAATTTCCAGCGAAAACAAATTCAAGGCGTGTAAGCGTCGATTGTAGCCCATATGCCTAACGGAAGGGATTAACTTTGTGGCCCTTGCCTGGACTCACTCAAGCCTCTCAATATCTTTCCTGAGGGTCGGCGACCAGAACTGGACAGAGTACTCCAGTGCGGCCGAACCAGGGAATTGTACAGAGAGAGCACAATTTCCTTGTTCCGAAATCGAAATTGCCTCCTGATATAACCTAACAGCTTCTGGGCTCTCTTTTCCACCTCTACGCACTGTTTGGTAAACTTAAGGTCCCTGCTAATTAGAACACCCAAGTCCTTTTTTAAATCAGTGGCTTTGATATTACTTCCCAACATGTAGTAGTCCGAATTGGGATATAAGAGAGTTACAAGGAGTTACAAGGACACGAGGAAACCTCAAAGACCTTCCGGTCCACTCTGGGAGGTTCATGTTATTAAACATGTTTATTTTTCTTTCAACTATCCTAGCAGTAGTAGAAAACTGGATGGAAAAGTAGAAGGCTCTCTCTCCACCCTCCGCTCCCTTCCTGCCAGAGGCAGGTACGGAAAAAGGTTGAAGAAAATACCTTGACCCTGGAAAAGTTGCCAAGGAAATTTTACAGGAAAGTGGAGAATATATGAATAGCTCTATATTTAGCACCGTGCAAGCGAACTCCTGCAGAGTTATGTAATGTTTTAGTCTTAAACTATGAGAGTATTCATTACTTTGTCTAGCCTATTTTTAAACACATTTACACTTTGACTGGAAACAACCTCTGAGGGAAGTTGGTTTTGAGATATTAACTATTTTATAGGAAAATAAATTTCCGCAGACAGAGGTCCTAAATGTCTTTAGTTCCAGTTTAAACCCATTATTTCTTGTCGGATTGGCATTAAGTTAGAATACGTTTCTGTAATCTACACTGTCTATTCCATTGAGCATCTTAAAAAATTGAATAAGCTGACCCCGCAACCTCCTCGTCTCTAAGGTAAACAGATTTAGGCACTCCAATCTCCGTTGGTAGCTTTGCATTCTCATTGAAGGGATCAATTTTGTAACCCTTGCTTGTACTCTTTCTAACCTTTCTATGTCCCTGAGGGATGGAGACCAAAACTGCGCACAGTATTCCAGTTGAGGTCTGACTAGAGAATTATACAGAGACATTACAGAGAGAGAGAGAGAGAGAGAGAGAGAGAGTTACAAGGAGTTACAAGGAAAAGAAGTACCTCAAAAGGCCTTGCGGCCCATACCGAGGAGGTACCAATGGCAACGGGTGCCAGGGAAAATTTTCTACTCACTTAAATAGTGTGCAGGATCGGGGCTAATCTTTTCTTGAAATGATCCACGGAGGAACTGTTCACAACTTCTGAAGGTAACTTGTTCCACGTGTCACAGATCTTATATGTAAAGTAATTCCCACACACACTAGTCCTAAACCGTTTCAAATCCAATTTCCAACCATCGTTACGAGTTGGGTTATCATTTAAACTAAACATGCTTCTAAAATCAACATCTTTGAATCCGCGTCACGTAAGCGTCGATTCTAGCCCATATGCCTAACGGAAGGGATTAACTTTGTGGCACTCTTCAGCCGGTTTTCAATCCACCTACCTACTTCCCCACCAATACCCAGCGCGCGCACTTTGGCCATTAGCCGGCGGTGAGGTACCTTATCAAAGGCTTTCTCATCAATCGCCCTACTCTTATCATACTCACTCAACATGACGTGGAAAAACTCGAGCAAGTTGGTGAGACACGACCTATGCCGTCTAAACCAATGTTGGGAATCCCCAAGTAGCTTGTAGGAATCCAAATGGTCAACAATCCTACCCGCTATTATCCCCTCTAATTATTTATCTACAACTGAAGTGAAATGGTGTTATTTATAGAGGTTCCAAAGCCTCTCTTCCCACGCATGAGGTAGTAGTAGGGTCCTAATAGTAAGAGTAGAGAAAAAGACTTAATACTAAAAGTTTTTTTTCTTTTGCAGTCAGAGGAGAGCATCCTTAACCTAAGATAAAAGGACAGAGTAGGGATGGGAAGGAGTCCTAGTAACCCACGGGACAGGTTTGTACAACAGACTTCACCCACCCTGCCGAAAGAGAGAGAACCTAAAGGAACTGGAAGCCAATTTCTCTAGAATCCCACGACTCGGGACCGGAGGGCTGTCACACCCCAATATAAAGTTTACAACACCCAGAAGGAACGTGCATAACCTTTATACCCCCTGCGGAGAGAGAGAGAGAGAGAGTTACAAGGAAAAGAAGGACCTCAAAAGGCCTTGCGGCCCATACCGAGCAGGTACCAACTACAAAGGGTGCCACGGAAAATTTTCTACACCCTCAAATAGTGTGCAAGATTTGGTCTAACCTTTTCTTGAAGTGATCCACAGAGGAACTGTTCACAACTTCTGAATGTAACCTGTTCCACGTGTCACAGATCTTATACGTAGAGTAATTCCCACACACACTAGTCCTAAACCGTTTCAAATCCAACTTCCAAACATTGTCGCGGATTGGGTTATCACTTAAACTAAACATGCTTCTAAAATCGACATCGTTGAACCCGCGTAAGAACTTGAAAACATCGATGAGTTCACCAGGCAGCCTCCGTGTTTCCAACGAAAACAAGTTCAGGGCGCGTAAACGTCGATTGTACCCCATATGCCTAACAGAAGGGATTAACTTTGTGGCCCTCGCCTGCACTCGCTCCAGCCTCTTAATATCTTTCCTGAGGGTGGGCGACCAGAACTGCACAGCATATTCCAGGTGCGGGCGAACCAGGGAATTGTACAGAGAGAGCACAATCGCCTTGTTCCGAAACTGAAATTGCCTCCTGATATTACCCAACAGCCTCTGGGCTTTCTTTTTCACCTCTACGTACTGTTTCGAAAACTTAAGGTCGCTGATAATTAGCACGCCCAAGTCCTTTTCCAAATCAGTCGCCTCGATATTACTTACCGACATCAAGTAGTCCGACTTGGGATTGGCGTAGCCAATGTGCATCACATTGCATTTACCCAAGTTAAACGGCATTTCCCATTTTTCCAACCATGTCCTATCCTACGTAGGTCTGCACGCAGTTACTCGATCGCTTCGGGCGTCCCAACATTGGCCCAAGTTTGGCGTCATCAGCGAATTTGGCGATCCGACTGACGATGCCACCGTCGATATCATTTATGTAAATGATAAACAACAGTGGCCCTAAAACAGAACCCTGAGGAACCCCACTAGTGACCGAGGCCCAACCCGAACTAACCCCTTTAATTACACCCCTCTGCCGCTTATTCTTCAGCCAGTTTTCAGACCACCTACCTACTTCCCCACCGACACCCAGCGCGCGCACTTTCGCCATTAGCCGGCGGTGAGGTACCTTATCAAAGGCTTTCTCAAAGTCGAGATAAAGTATATCAATCGCCATACTCTTATCATACTCATTCAACATGACGTGGAAAAACTCGAGCAAGTTGGTGAGACACGATCTATGCCGTCTAAACCCATGTTGGGAGTCCCCAAGCAGCTTGTAGGAATCCAAATGGTCAACTATCCCATCCGCTTATCCCCTCTAATAATTTACCTACAACTGAAGTGAGACTAATGGGACGATAGTTCCCTGGACTTTCGTGATCCTCTTTCTTAAAGATACGGGTCACATTGGCTTCCCTCCAGTCACCAAGCACCTGGCCCGTCTCCAACGATATGTTGAAGACTGTAGCACCTTCCGCAACGCTCTGGGGAGGAACTGGTCTGGCCCAGGAGCCTTAAACGCGCTCACTTTGTCTATTCTATAGGCAACGACTGTCGCGGTACACCGAACATTATCCAGGCCAGCACCTTCGTGCCTGACGCCTGGCTCGGGGATAACGCGGGTGTCCTCCCTGGTGAACACTCCCGCAAAGTACTCATTAAGCACATTAGCGATGTCCGCGTCGGAGGTCAGCAGAACGTCGCTGGGGTCCTTTAATTGACTTATCATACTTGTAATGGGCTTTCTATTATTAACATAACTGAAGAACTCCTTAGGGTTCCCCTTGCAGAGGCTTGCCACTCGTTTCTTCGTTACGTTTCGTTAGCCTAACCTTCGCCTTCACTTCCATACACAGGCGGACATACGCTTCAGTGTTTTTGTGGGAACGATTGGCCTTCGCCCTCCTATACGCTACTTTCCTACTTCGGATAGCCTAAGCGATATCACGACTGAACCACTTAGGCTGCGTTGAAGCAGGAATGAGCGGTTTTGAGGGTATGGCAGCAGACTGCAGCACCATAAACTGGTCCCGGAATGCAATCCACACTCCCCAACATCGCCACCTACCTCTAACCCCATCTCACCTACGCTATCCCGGAGGCTAACAAAGTCCGCCCGCCGTAGATCGAGCTTACTGCCTCTCGAGTTACTACGCTTCACCCAAGGGACGCAGACACGGAACCTAATCAGACCTTGATCACTCCTGCCCAACGATTCGTCAACGGTGAGGCCAGTGACGAGTTTGTCTTCGGTCGTGAATACTAAGTCTAGAACGCTTTCGCCTCGTGTAGGTTCATTGACCCACTGAGTGAGCAAGTTCTCATCAGCAAAGTCGACTAGCCTCCTCCCTTCAGCATCAGCAGTGCTGTCTTCCCAATTTATGCCGCGACAGTTGAAGTCTCCTAAAACTACACACACACCCTATCCCCTAGCAGGCTGTATCCTCCTCGAGGAGGAGATGCGGAGGTCTGTACACCAAGATTAACCTATAGTTCGTCCCTCCCACGTTCAGATCGACGCCAAACAGCTCCTGTTCCGTTCGGAACTGGCAGTCAACCGGACTCAACGTGTCCCTCACGTATATTAGTACCCCTCCCCCCTCCCCACGGGTGCGGTCTTTGAGAAACATTCTATACTCAGGAATTTCGAACTCCCCAACGTAGTCCATACGATCAGTATGAATCCAGAACTCGGTGATAGCAACGATGTCCTGGTATTCTGATGCTAAGAGCGCTCGTAGCTGTAGTAATGCCTAGTTAAGAATATTAATTTTTGTTTAATTAAGATTATAATGTTTAATATAAATCATTTACTAATAATTGTGAAATTACGAAAAAGTATGTTTGTTTGAAATTGTTTAAAATGGGAAAAGTTGGCAATCCTGAACAGAGGCCCACAGAGCGGACTACCCCCAAAAAGAGTCAGTCATTCGGTAGCGCGATAAGCGTGAAGTTGGGGCCATGTAACTTTAAAATTAAATTAATTGTTTGTTCCCCTCTCCGACGTAAAATATTATAGTAAAATTTCCTACTCGCATCCCCTCAAACTACTTAAACCATTTTCGGAATTAAATAAAGTGTTAACAAGCGTTTAAATAGTGTTAATGAACCCCCCCTTCCCCCTTTGTGTTGTAACGGCTTTCATAGTCTCGGCGTGGCTACCATTAATTTGTACGGTACAGTGAAAACGAGTGTAGTACAGAGAAAGCAAGCGATAAATGCAATAGAGAGCAGAAAGTAGAGTAAATAATGAAGAAAAATAAACAAATAAAAGTATTCACGACATTTTTGGTGGCAGCTAACCTTATTAAATTGTTATCAATTTAATAATACGAACCCATGCACTCCGTTCTTAAAATAGGCTTATGCATTATTTTTTCGTCTCTGATAAATAGGAATTCAAAATTTCGACTAATCACGATCGTTTTCACGTTCTCCGTATAAAGAAAATTAGTGGATATTCTGTTTCGCTATCCGTTTTAGAGTAATTATCAAATTAAGCAAAAATTCATTGTAAATGTAAATTCAAAATGGCGCCCCTTACTTTCCAAATTATTCTGAGTCGCGTCGCTTGAAAAACTTTCGCGCGTCAAAATTTGTTGTTTGAGATTGAGTCTAGAGACTCAAAACTTCTTTTAGTCGTTACAGAGTCGGTTTTCCGTTGGTCAAAACATTTGAGTCTAACATTAAATTTCAGAGTCGGTTGTTTCTTAATTCGTTAGCTTTCGTTCAGCCCGTCGGACAGATATATTTCAAATTGTTCGTTGCTGCCGATGACTCATTCTTTTCACTTCATTTCGTTCACTTTTCCTCCTGTCCTCAAACCTACCTACGTTTGTCTTTTTTGTGTTTAAACTTTTGGAATTAGTAATAATTGTGGTAGTAATATAATAATAACGATTAATACGCATTTTATACGGTCCTTTAAAAATGTTTCAGCGAAAATTTGTACAGCATTTCCAGGTATATATACATATATAGCATTGTAAGACATTTCAGGAACATGTAAAATTTTCTGGGATTCATTAGTAGATTTTTGTTTATATTTCGATTGGTTGTATATAATGATAGGCTTATTTTATTGTTTATGTAGGTTTACGGGCTTTTTGCTTCGCTTCGCTTCGCGCTAAATAGGATTAAGTTACATTTTAAGGGACAGTCGAAAAATAATCTTAAACATATTAATTTGTCAGATTATAGGCTGGCCGTATAGGATTGTGTTAGACTTCAAAATAAGCTAAATTCGTTTAACTGAAATAGAGAAATTGTGTTGTGAAATTTTCTATAAATTTTTTTTGGATTTTTTTATATACTCATTAATTATACACTTACATATTAACTTATACGTATATATTAGTTATATATATATTATTATATATATTTATACACTCGTAAAATTTGGTAGGTAGGCTGATTTATCTATTTTTTTCCGTTCCTTTCGTTCATTTTCACGACAATTCCGACTGATATTTTGTAAAATGGCTATTGTATTGTACTAAAGAAAGATGATTTCTTGTAGGCCTATCGTTAAATATTGTTCGGATATTGACCGTCACTACGGTATATGTCTATTGAGTATTAAATTCTTAGCTATTTAACAAAATTTTAATTGGTTTAACATAAATAATCATAGGATTTTTTTTTAATAAGCACAAATGTTATGCATTAAATTCTAAATTATTCTTTCCACGCGTAACATTGAATTTATTAATTATAGGTCTAAAAGTGCGGCGGTACACATATTTTACGAAATTTGGATATTATTATAATTTTTTAAGAATTACAAAAATTTGTGTAGAAAATTCTTTTCATATATTGTTTACGTTTTATAAATTCATTCAATTTTATTTTTATAGGTAGGCCGATTTTTTTTCTTTCTTCCAGTTCAATGAAAATGGTTAAATTTTTATTTGGAATTTAGATTGTATTGCAAAAAGGATGTTTTGATTTGATATTTCAATTTGCGTATTAGAAATGAAAAATGTCCTTTTTTTTTTAGTTCGAGCGTTTGCATAGAAAAGATTACAAAATTATGTCAGGATATAATGCAGTTTCATTCGGTTAGGGATATTTGTATAGAGGTTCGCTTAAACAAAGCGACCGCTCTCAATTATGCAATGTTTTGTTTTTGTTTACAGTAGGTTGCGTGTATTTGTGAGTGCATATTATCTATTCTTATTTAGTATAACGATGCAAATTTGTAGTTTCACTTGGAAACAATAAATTACTCGGATTTTTGTGATTTGCAAACCATACTGGGGTTTCTGTTGGAGGAGAGAGTTGTCTCTCAGATGTAATTTGTGAATTGCGAGTTTTTCATATGAAATTTGGCGTTTCAAGTTGAAATTACTGTATTAAAATAATTTTCGCTCGTAATATTTAAATTTTTTAACTTTTTAATAACTGTTTGGGAAAATTGTTATTGTTTAAACCTTCAATCGGGTACTAATGCATTTAAAACATTGACTCGAGTGTTCCTTCGGAAATGGAGCCTTCTAGATAGCCAGTAACGTTTTTATGGCGTCTTAGTGTGCTCCCCCTCAAAGGGCAAGAGGGTTCATGATTGTCAGATAAGTGATGACATGAAGTTTCTGGGGTTCATTTTTGTCTTTTGTATTTAAAAGTATCGATGTGATTTCTGACGGTAGTTTGAACAATATTATTTCTTAAATTATACTAACAGTTACTATGTATGGGCGCTTTTATATTTATACTGTACAATTTTGTTTCATGCGTTTTATGACCTTTTTTTATCTTCTCCGCTGTAACTGCCATAAGTGACCTTATTGGTAGCTAGATGTGATTAAATTTTTGCGAAATTTTGAGATGTGTAATTTTTTTTCCGTGAATTTGGCCAGAGCAAATGTGTAGTTATTGTTTCGAAGTGAAATGTCGAGAAAATTTGGTAAATTAAATATGCAACGATAATCAGTAGCAGTATAAATCGTTTCGAATAACTGTTTTTCAAAATTTCGAAAGGCTCGGTTTGGAGGCAACCAAGTTGAATCCGAGTTCCATCCATTGAGTTTAGTCGACCGGATAGGTGATCGATCACCGATGATGAGAGAGAGAGAGAGAGAGAGAGAAGAGAAACCAGATGGCGCATGGACTTGGCGCAGGACAGTTTCGGAAGAGAAGAGAAACTTCGTGTGCAGGGTTTTGGCACACGAAAGTTTCGATCGAAGATGGTCTACTGGTATTTTTCGGGCAGTAGCTGGTCACGCTGCTCGAATGCTTCGCTAAATATGTGTTTAGCACGCGGTAGGCAAGCCACGAGAGCTTGAACGGGTGTCTAAGACTGTACTGTCCATACAGACATACAGTAGGTTCGTTGGGAAACGGCCTACGGCGGAGTGATCGTTTGATTGTTGTCAGTAGAAGAGTCTTTCAGCTGGACGTAGGAAGAGCAGCGTTCACCGACAAAAGTGGAGATGAAAGAAGGCGAGTTTCTTCATCGACTTCTAGAATTGCAAATTCCGTCCAATTCCGGCGTGGTCCCGCTTTCAGTATATCTCCCCCCCCTGATCCTTTTAGAATTGGACGTCTCTCTTGTTTTTTTTCCGCCATTTGGAGAGAGAGCGGAACCATTAAAGCGTGCTGCCCTGTTGCATGTTGATTGATGCAATCCCTTGCATTCTAGCGAAGTGAGGAGGAGAGCTGCGATTGAAAATTGAAGAAGTCCGTTGTCAGCGTGCGGATTGTGATCTAAACAACGTCCAGCAAATTAATGTACTGATTATTATGTAATGAAATTATAAGTGAAAGGGTGCGATTATTGCCCATATTTGTTGCGTTTTTCGTGAAATAGTATGTGCGCTCTTGGTCAGTATTTTATGTAAACTTTTTCTTATTTTTTTCTATGTTGCCCTGATAGTAACTGTATAACTATACAAATAATTGTTTCAAATGTAAAGCGATCTTTGATGAGGAATCGCTGGAATAGATTGTGAACATGAGATTTGTGCAGCCACTGTAAGAAAATTTTCAGTTTTTTTTGGCATGTACGGTATAGATTAGTTACAGGTTGTAATTTAATTATTAGTGTGAAATGTTATTTTATGCAAATGTGAAAATTATAAAGTTTTCGATTTTTTTAATGATACAAAATATATGTGTGGAATTTGTCATTCTAATTTTTTCTTGTCTATCTGAACTTTGAATTTGTTAAAGAAAAAAAAAAAAAAATTGCAAAATATATAATTTTGTGGAATAAATTATTAAATTTGTTAAACGATGTTAATAAGTTTTCCTAATGAAAAACTTATTTTCAAGGGGGTGATGCGAGTGTAGTAATGCCTAGTTAAGAATATTAATTTTTGTTTAATTAAGATTATAATGTTTAATATAAATCATTTACTAATAATTGTGAAATTACAAAAAAGTATGTTTGTTTGAAATTGTTTAAAATGGGAAGAGTTGGCAATCCTGAACAGAGGCCCACAGAGCGGACTACCCCCAAAAAGAGTCAGTCATTCGATAGCGCGATAAGCGTAAAGTTGGGGCCATGTAACCTTAAAATTAAATTAATTGTTTGTGCCCCTCTCCGACGTAAAATATTATAGTAAAATTTCCCACTCGCATCCCCTCAAATTACTTAAACCATTTTTGGAATTAAATAAAGTGTTAACAAGCGTTTAAATAGAGTGTTAATGAACCCCCCTTCCACCTTTGTGTTGTAACGGCTTTCATAGTCTCGGCGTGGCTACCATGAATTTATACGGTACAGTGAAAACGAGTGTAGTACAGAGAAAGCAAGCGATAAATGCAATAGAGAGCAGAAAGTAGAGTAAATAATTAAGAAAAATAAACAATAAAAAGAGTTCACGAGTTCGTAAAACTTATTCCTGATCGACCTAGCATTAAAAAGCATTGCACGGAGGAGCCTCCCCTATTTTGACCGCCCCCTAGCATGACCCGTTTCCCGAACAGCCAGGGCTGTCGGGAGTTGAAGAGCCCCTCACCAACGATGGGGCAACTTCCGCAGGAGCCTGAGCCCCCTCCAACGGGGAAGGAGGGTCACCCACCTGCACCCTTTAGTTGAAGGTAAGTCCGCCACCGGCTGAAGATCATCTCTCCCCAGTGGGGGCCCGTCATCTCTCCGCGGGCTCGACCTCACCATTCGGTATAGGTGCCGGTCGAGCAGCGCGCCTAGCACACCTTTATCCTTGCGAGAGAGAGAGAGAGAGAGAGAGAGAGAGAGAGAGAGAGAGCTTGCTTTTGGTTGGGCAGCCAGACGCATAATAAAGCTCTTGACCTCAGCACCTGGCTTAGAACTCGAAGTCTGCCAGTTGACTTAATCAGCTATTTGGCTTAGAAGGCTTAATCTGGCTTAGAAGGCGTAAATGGCTTGTTTACGTATATATATATATATATATATATATATATATATATATATATATTAACTTTTAAGTTGCCAGATTGCGCTATTTATTTAATTAGTTCTTGACAGCATCAGTTGGCTTAGAAGTCTTAATCCGCCAGTTGGTTTAGAAGGCATAACCATCCATTTGATATAGTGTATACATATTATATTTATTGAAGCAAACGTACAATGTTTATATATATATCCCCTTCACCGCTGTTATTCCTTAATATTGTTTATACATATATATACACCCATAATGCTGCTCGACGGAAGCTCCATCGTTTTCTATTATGAGGAGTGCACGTTCTGTCGGTTCAAGCTCTGAGATGACTATGAGCAGCTGGTGCGCGGTTTGGCACCGAGACAGGTGTGGGGAAACGAGTCACACGGGTGAGTCATACCAAGCGTTAATGTTTCGTGTACGGGTTTGTTCCAGCATGAGTCATGTGAATACTTGTAACCCATTATATTGGGCAATCTTTTAGAGAATTTTCTCTCCTGCGATACATGAAGTAATATCGGATTTAATGTTTTATCACTCCCACTCCCCAGAATGCGCACCAGACATTTTCGTTCAGGGATATTTTCACGAACTACGCACATTTTAGTCACACTCCGGCGCACTAGTTGAGAGAAACATGTGTCCATATTTATCGTTTTTGCTTAGCAAGCGATACTCGTCTCTAAACTCTATTAAAAACTCGCACAGGCCTTTAGCCACAACCTCACTGCGAACTAGTCATGATATATATGAATGTAATGATAAAAATACTTCAGATCGTTCATTATAACAAGATTTATATTTTCAACCGCTGGGTATGCCTACTCGGTGTGATGTAATATGACATAATACCGCTTGTCACACCACTCATCAACAAGACTCACTACCCAAATCCGTTGCTTCTCTTCTGCACGTGTTGTTTCTTTCACTTCACGGTATATGTAGGCCTTTTCACAGTTTAGCCCTATGACGTACTCCATTACATCGTTTGTGCCACGAAATCCGGCAATGCTCTCGCCAAAATATCCATAGAGTATTTGTACCTCTTTCTCCTCACGCTTCGCACAGTTCAATGTAGCCTTAAAAGCCTCAAAGGAGGGAGGGCTCGGGATTCTTTAAGTATTCACTATATCTGTAAAATTTCTCGAATACCATTTCATAAATGTCGAGCAAGCAATATCAAAGGTAGCCATCACTATTTTTGTCTACGTGAGAATTCTTAAAATACACGTCTGAGGTTCACGGCTTGCTGCGGTCAACTGAACACGCAGGGGTAGAGATATATCCAGGTCTTAGCAGGAGTCACGTGACCAGTGATCGATCATACAGCGTGCGGAGCTTAGGACTTTTTCCTGTACATACGCGTGCGCACACACACACATACACACACACAAAGGAGAAAATGAAACACTAATTGAAACATGATTTATTTAATAAACATCATCGAATTATTCAAGGTGTATATATATTCAAATACACGTAATAAATAAAATAAACATATCGTTAACAAGTAAATAGGCACACACATATATATATAACAAAACAATCAAACAATCAAGGGTTATGGTATCCAAAGGGTACGGTATCATAGGTGCCAGGTACTGGTAACGTTTTCTATAGGTGTTACGACACACTTTCATAATCCCAAGTTCCTTCACACACCCCAGCTTCTGCGACCGAAAATTGTGGGTCCCTACGGTCAGTTGGAACGGTTGGTCACCCTCATCTTCCAAGCACACTAGCTCCTTCAACGAGTCAAAGTTAACGATCCATCGGTTTGCCTGGTTAAGCGTGATGCCCTTCGCCTTCACGATATATTTCATCTCCCCACCCTCACCCGTACCCCATAAGTATGTGGACCTATTGAAACAAAAGAGTCGGCGTATGCGATGTCTCCATACTCATCCTTAATCTGATCAGTCAAATCTCCGAGGAATTCCCAAATAGGCGGCATGTATTCATCCTCCTCGCTGTGAATATCACACTATCTGTGTCGGCGTACAGAACCCTCCGCTCAAGGGAGTGCAGTAGTTCCGAAAGCTTGATGCGTGCGTATGTGGTTGTGAAGCTGGTTACAGGTATGCTTGTAACACCTGTTGTATCTGTAGCCAATTCGGTGATGTTGTACTTTATTATGTATGTATTACCTACATTCACGCTCTCCATCACCTCTTTATCGGGAGCATTGGCATAATCCCACACCTCGTTATAACTTTGGGCTAGATGAACGTTGCCCTTGCCTGTATTCTGTCCAAATTTTCCCCAAAGACCATTTAGGCACAACTTTGCACTAAAGCGCTTGCCCGGGTTGTTTACAATTTGGGAACGGTCAAGTTGTATCCCTTCACGGTCACAGTAACGCTGAATATCCGCCGATTTTTCATCTTCGGTCTCAACTCCGCGCGGATACCCTGATTCTTCTACCTTATCCTTCAAAAAAGTGTTTATATATGGCGTGAAAAGGTTGGGTAGCTTCTGGAACCTCCACACCTCATGTATCTTCAATATACTGTAGCCATTGCGAACGGTTAGGGACAGCTCAGGGCTTGTATATACACCTCTGATCTTCCGCTGGTTGGTTGTGTGATTACATGCCCCATTGTTCTCCTCTGCATTCCTTACAATGTTTCACTATATCATCCGCAAACTCGAGACACCCCTTACACAAATCATGATGCCTTCCATATTTTCGACTTTTATCATAACTCGCGTAAAAGTCCCTTATATTACGGATGGGGAGATACGTTGACCCTGACAGCCCTAAAATAAGTAAGGGTCTTGTACGGTCTCTCTCACTGCTTATAAAAACATACACAGTCCTACGACGATCATCCATTCCAAATACAACTATGCGAACATTAATTCTTGCTCTACCCTTCTCAGCTCTTGAAGACCCATATTAAAATCAAACTCAAGCTTGCAATCTGAAGCCAGTTTACGGGCACGCTGCACAACCGTAGGCAACCAAATATTTTTGACCCCGGTATTTAGTATAGTAAACATATGGGCTAAGAATACTGCTATAAAGCCGCAACCATGCTCGGTGTTTATATGCCTTCTGTAAATATCCCGCGAGTTGAAGTTGAAAGTACAAGGTGTGGCACTATGACCAGCAACCCAGAATACTCTGTCAATATCTATCACGAAGTTGTCCATGTTGAAGTTTGTACTATTTTGAGAGGCCTGCATTATACGGCCCATAATGTAAGCTATATCTACAGTTACAAAGCGTCTGAATGGTATTACTACCCAAAAATCATCTACATCCCCGTCATCTGACTCGAACACAAAGGACAACCTCATCCTGACTTCGCAACCGTCGCTGTTCTGAAGGGCAAACTCCACAATACGTTCAACTACGCGTCGCAGACCGTGTTCAACACCATAGCTATACATGGATCCAAGGTCAACCCTGACTACGTACTGACTTCTAGCCAGGGCTGGGGTGGGGGTCGATGCGCACCAGTTCGAATGTTATACCATCCTCTACAGAACGAGAAGCTGCTGCTACTGTGAGGATGTGCCCGGAATTGAATTTATATTTGAAGAAGGAGCTAGTGTGGGGGTTGTGTCGTAAGACGTAGAGGGCTGGGGCTCTATTAGTGGGGTTCTAACAACCGGGGCACTCCTGGCACGCTTTATACCTGACGTAGAAGGCACTTCATCATCATCATGCCTTCGCTTTGAATTGTCGCGTGGGGACGCTCCAGGTGTCGCTGGTGTGGACTCGCCAGCGGGAATGGAGCCTGTAACCACAACTACACTGTCATCGGGATCGTCTGTAATATCGATGATGGGGACATGATGCTGTACCTCATCATCAACGGTTCTGTAGAAGAAGAGGAAAAACAAGACTAGAATATAAGGAACAACACTTAAATTTTTATTATATTTTGTAAATGTTCCACTTAGGAGTATGACGTGTTAGAGATGGATTCTGTAGAAAAATTCAGGTTCACGAGCCTGTCCACGTTTATTATATCTGGCCCAATAGGATGTGGTAAAACTGTGTTCATGCTTAAAATCATTAAAGATAAGGGGGAGATGTTCTCAAAATTTGTGCATGAAGTCATATGGTGCTATTCGACGTACCAGTCAGTGTTCAACGAGTACCAAGATGATATTTTGTTCCACAAAGTCGTATATGCGTTAACTCGTTAAAGAGGAATGAACATAGTCATTGTAATTGATGATCTCATGTTAGAAATGGATAAAACGTTTGCCAAGAAACTCACAGTGTTCTCCCACCATCTTAACATGCGTGTTCTTCATCAATCAGAATCTATTTTTCAAAAATAGATACATGCGCGATGTGTCGTTAAAAACAAAATATCTAGTCTTATTCGCACAACGAAGAGATGTGTCACAAATTGGGGTATTAGTCAATCAAATGTTCCCGAATCAGCGTAAGGAGTTTTTGGAAGTTTATAAAGAAGCTACAAGTCAACGTTACGGAAATTTGCTTTGTGACCTTCACCCGCGAAATACGTTTAGAGTGCTTCTAAGAACGAATATATTCCCAAACGAGCCTGAAACGGTGTATATTCCAGAATGACAAATAGGCTAAAGAAATACCATAAATTAATAAAAATCTATCATCGACTGCCCCGGGCACTGCAACAGATGTTTGTTAAAAATACTGACTCCGACTTTTTAAAATGCATCTGTGAAATCTGTCTTAATATTTTAAAATGTAATGTACCAATAAAACCCCCTCAGAAGGCTCGCCTACACCGTTACAAGAACATAATACGTACACTCGCTCGTAAAAGTCAAACTGTGGGGAAGAAAAAACAAATTATTGTACAATGAGGGGGATCATTCCTCCCCATCTTATTTTCAGTTTTAGGACCTTTACTGACTACCTTAATATAATGAAGAAAGTAGTCGTGATTCCGCACAAGGTGTATGCTTCACTGCAAAGCTGAAAGAGTCCAGATACGGTTCAAGAACCCCGTGAAAGCAGGCTTAAAAGAATGGAAAGCGAATTGTTAGACCTATTAAACAGTGAAAAGTCACCTGCTGAGACAAAATCTTATACCAAGAAGCTCTGCAGAAATTTCTTCATGAGTACGAAAATTATAAGAATCCGACAGAGATCCCCGTGGTTATTAGGCACAGCTCGGACAACGATGAGTATGGAGGCATAGGGCCTGGGGCCGACGCTAGAGATGATCAGTCAAAGAATAGCGGGTCGACCCACAACATATCGAACATGTATTAAAAAACAGTCTCCCACACACATTGAAGAATAAAGGTTTAAGACTTTATAATCTATTAAGTGAGGACCCCATTATACAGTGGACCGATACAGGTGAGGTCATTATTGAAGGAACAAAGGTACAGGGCTCGAATATCGTTGACATCGTCAATGACATGGTGAGAAAGTGGGATAGGCCATCACCATGAGGATGGAAGCATATCAAAGCAAGAGTACAACAAATAAATGTCCCCAAAACATTGATAAGAAATCTGAACAGGTTAAAAGACTTGGAGCAATCCTCGTATGTGCCACAACGGAGCACGCCATCACCCCAGCCATGGCATCTCTGAAGAAGAGAAAGAAGAGACCAAACAACAACGGTCAACCCTCTCCACGTGCCTCTAAATTACGCAAATGACTAACATATTAAGAAGACGTTATTATGACATTTCTACCCCGATCTCCTACGGCGGTGTTTTTGTGGGAGCAGGATGCTTATACACTTCATAACCCGGTGTGAAAAAGGTTTAAAACAGCCAAGACAACAGCGGCATCGATTGACTCTATTTGGCAAGTGGATTTAACAGACATGCAAAGATACTCAGTGTATAATGGTGGCTACCGCTACATCCTATTCATAATAGAAGTATTCTCTAGATATCTGTGGCAAATTCCCTGAAAAATAAATTGCCTGAAACAGTTGCTAAAGCCACTAAAACGCTGATGTTGAAAGAAAACAGGATTCCAGGCTATTTTTGTACGGACATGGGCAGTGGTGGGCACCGTTAACCAAAAAGTTAACTTCGATAACGATAATCCGTTAACCCCAATTTTTAACTCCGATAACGATAATCCGATAATTTTACTACAAAGTTAACGGAAGTTAACGATAATCCGTTAACGATAACTATTTCTTTACTAACATTTAAAAAAATCAAGGAAAAAAGCTTTAAAACCCATAGAAAATGTTTATTTATGCAAAATCCAACAATAAATAGGTATTTAACTGTATTTTTATCAAGTTTTGCAACTTTTTGCTTAATAACTTTTTTTTTATTTTTAATAAAAAATGTACTGATTACATGTTTTGAAACCCGCTACCCTTGTAACCACTAACCATTAACTAAATTTTAATTTACCAGAGAATTATTATGGCGGGAACTGAAAGGTAAAATTAAATTTTAGGCACATTTATTAAAGACTGACACAGTGTGCTGGTTGCCCTTCAGAAAGACCAACTTCTCAAAGTTAGGCCCAACTGCCAGTCTTGACCTCTTGGGCCTCAGGATGTCCTTGCCGAGAGAGAAGAGCCGTTCCACTGCGGCAGAGGACGGAATTGGCGTATTGTACTTCAGAAGAGGTTGATGAAGATCTGCTCCCCCATGAAGTTAGAGTCGGCCATGTCTACCTTCCCATCAGTGTCCAGCCAAGTGTCGACAAGTCTTTTGGCCTTCTGCTTGACACTGGTACTTGACCACCGGCCGTTGAAGTTTAAAAGTTGTAGAGAATGCTTGGTAAGAGAGAACTGAACGCTGTCTAGTTGACGATAATACAGAAGAACCTAAAAAAGTAAAATATCATCGTATAAAATATGTAACTAAACTAATAAAATATTAATTCAAACAAAATAGCAAAATTAATTCAAAATAATATTAATTATAATAATATTATAATATATAATATATAATATTACGTTATATAAAATATTTTATTTTACTTAACCCTTTTTCTGTGAATTTTCAATAGAAGTAATTTTTCTCTATGTAATTATTTTATCTATAAAATATTTTATCTATGAATTATTTAGTCTATAAAGTAAAAATACTTTGACCATGAATTATTTTGTCTATAAAATATTTTGTCTATGTAATATACACAATTGTTATTTAATTCGACGACAATATTACAATCAGTGAATAAAAACTATTATTCAAATTTTACATACTATATATACTTTTTTAGAGATTTACTGACGCAGTGTAAAAATACTTATTCATTAGTCATTACTATAAATTAATTTTTCTCAACCGTACATTTTACCATACGTATCTCCATACGTATTAATATATATATATATATATATAATATTATAGGACTTTTACTAACGTTAAAAGAACCTTCTTACCTTCAATAAAAAGCGCACAACCTCCCCTTGCGAGATCTGGAAGCAGACTGAAGTTATGACGGTTTGAATTCATTCGCGGAGCGGTGATCTTCCGTGAATGACTCCTCGCAGTTAACGTGTCAACGGACTTTAACAGACTAAATATCGAGTTATCGGAAGTTAACTGGTCCGATAACGATAAATGAAAATTAACTTCCGTTAATAGTCCGTTAAAAAAAGTTAACTTCGTTAATTAACTGTTATCGGATTAACGCTTTAGTGCCCAACACTGGACATGGGGAGAAATTTATAGGCCGAGCTTTTCAGAGCATGTTGGCAGAGTTTAATATCAATTACTATACTAGCAATTCTATACATAAGGCCTCTTTAGCTGAAAGAGTTCAACGCACCGCAAAGGAACGCATGTATCGATATTTTACGCATAAAAACACTTACAGATATATAAGCATTCTGGAATTACTGGCCTCATTCTATAACCGGTTCGCACCATCGTACGATTGGGACAACACCTGACAGGTTTTAGAAAGAGGTACGCGCACAGAGCGTGATGTGAGAAGAGATATTCGTAAAACCACGCCGCACTCTGCGCGTTTCAAAATCAATGATTATGTAAGGCTATCGCGCTCGGGTAATAAATTCGCGAAGGGATTTGAACAGGATGAACAGATGGGATTTTTAAAGTTAGGGCTATGAGACCTAAAGGCGAGATAATGTTTTATTACGTTGAAGATTTGAATGGGGAAGAAATCGCAGGAGGCTTTTACTGCGAGGAGTTGAGTTGCAGAAAGTGACATTTAATTTAGGAAAAAAAGGTGTTTAAAATTGAAAAAATTTTAGGTAGCAAAGGTACAGGAAAGAAAAAAATGTATCTGGTGAAATGGCTAGGGTACCCAGAAAGCTTCAACACCTATATAAAAGCTGATGCAATAATGAAGCTTAAATAGTATGCAACATGGCCTAACCACTTCTATGTCACACTCCCGTCCTCTTCTTCACTGTCTGTACATCCTGGCAACACACTGGCGAACTTTGTAACATAGGATTGGGCCCATAGGATTGGGCCGTGGGTCGTATGAGGTTGGAATTTGTGAATTCCAGCAAGCCACCAAAGTTTTAACTGGAGAAAAGGAACAGGACATTTTTCTGGTCCTTAGAAGATTCGACAAGTGTGAAAAATTAGGCATAACTTTAGATGACACTATGCGATCAGTCTTGTTCTGTGGGATACAGTACTATAGTACAAAAATAACACAGGACTCTGCCATTATGACAGAGCTTCGGATATTGTGTGGGGCTTAAATTAGTCTTGAAAACTCACTCCTAACCACATATTTACTTTTTGAAGTCGCAAACATAGACACCCCTGCACACACACGTTGATGTTAAAATCAACAATTAGTAGAAATATTAAAGACAAAGAGCTGTTCACAATTATGCCCGAGAGCCGATATGGAGCAACCCTCCAAAGACATACCTTTCACGAGGCGCAACAGGATTTGTCCAGCCTAATGTATCAGCTGAAATTGGAGAAATTGAACGATGGCCAACCTGACCCAGACATGTGCTATATTTACAGCAATATCGCGGAGCACCAGTTTGTTGGAATACCCAGGCACGCCTGCTGCTCATCGCTCACATTATCAATCATAGAGGACAGAGCTTGAGCATCACATATGACAAACTTCATTATGTCAATATCGCCACTAATCTATTAACCAATATCTCAATATATATAAGAACGATTGAGGGAAAAACTTCCCATTTGGTGAAGGGAGCTTAACAGTGAGGCTCCACTTTCGTCGCACTCTGCTATAATGACCCGAAGGCCTTTCACAGTCTATCGAGGGGTGAGATACCATCATGGAAGCGGGCTTGGATCCATTTTTTTCAATCCTACTGCGCACGGCTGTCCCTATGTTGAAGAGGGGTGGCATATATCTCGGGAGAAAAGCGTTACAATCAGGTCTTAACACGGTAGAAGATATATTGGCAGGGGCTAGGCCTAAAGATGCTCTAAAAAAGCACTTAAAGCGTACACGGGACGAAATCATCAAAGATGCAGAGAAAAATGCGCGGTGGTGGGAAGAAGAGGGCTGTCCAGAAGAAGAAGGGGTTACCAGCACGTGGTATTAAACGTAAAAGGACATCACAAAAGAAGAAGTGTTCTTAGCGATTGAAACCTATGGTTGATAAGTTTTTTAAATGATATAAGCTAAGGACATTGCTCTCATGAATCATAGACTGTTTACTACTTGTCGAGAGAGGTGGTACTATTTCTGACACGTCATGACACGCTTCATCCATCCGTGTAGTTCACAATGTTGTAAATCGGAGTTGTCCTTTATTACGATTAATCCGTTAAATACAATTAGTTCCTCGAGTGCCCCTATAGAATTCGTGATAACCAGCTCAGGCCCTTACTTTGTTTATTCAAGCTGCGTGCGCATGTACGCTAAACTACGTATACACATTCAGATGGAATGGATTGAGAAGACAAATACGTTGTATTTCCAGAAACAAACTTTCTACACTCCATATTCAGCCAGTATGATGTGTATTTAAATCAGGTCAACATCTCGGTAGGAACGGGCTACTATCACCTACGAGCCTATCTGGAAAATGTCCTCAACTTTTCAAAAGAAGCGAAGGATATCTTTTTAACTGCTGAGGGCTATTATCAGGCTAAAGACGAAAGCAGTATAAAGAACAAATTTAAAAATTCTAAAAAGAAGATATACGAATGCTTCGGACGCCTGCACACAGACTTCACATTCCAGAAGAAGCTGCTTGTGAATGGGGTCGATATGAAAATAAAGCTCACTCGCACGAATCCTGAGATCTGTTTAAATCTGGGAGCTGATCAAGAAGAGAGCGCAAAGCTCGTTGTGATTCAGGAACACGTTTCTGTGAATGGGAAATATAAAAAGAACACCTTAATTTCGAAAGAAAATTTCGGGGTTAAAAATATAACGCTATACGTCAATGGAGTAACGTTAGTGGGTACATTGGAAATGGATTATTCATTAGAAGCCGTGTTCCCGCTTTGCTGGAGAGCTTATAGCAATCTTGTACATAATGCCTGTGCTTGCGATGAATTAGGGATTGGTGTAACGCAAAAGGAATTCATCGAGCAATTTAACCTCTATCCGTTTGATATCACCCCGGTTTTATCTGCTAGTGTAATCACACACTTAATTCCACAGCAGAGTGGAAACATTTCAGTCAGATTGGAATTCGCCAAGCCGTTAGACGCCCCTATTAGTGTACTAGTATACCTCGAATCACAAGTCGTAATAGAAATCGACAGATTCAGGGGTGTATTCACTGACTTTTAAAATGGATGCGAATACACTCCAGAGAGTAATGAGTAGTGACTGAGTCACACGCTCCAAATTTATCGGCGTGTTTGCGAAGAACGAAACGTTGAAGATCCCGACTACGAGAGACTGCAGCGCACTTATTCTAAACACAGATTTTAGCGGAGGTTAGGGGCACGTGGAAAGGAATTTACAAATTTTAAAAAATTATTCGAATTGCGTGACACTGAGCGGAATGATGAAATGGTATGCAGGCAGATAAAAAAAACCGGTTCCCGTTTGAGCGCACTCGATATATTGTATTTTACGCGTGTATATATATATATATATATATATATATATAAATTGTAACTTGAGTAATTGCTACAATATTGTGTAAAATATAAGATGTCTACAATAATAGTTTATGTACGGTTTAAGGATGAGTCTTATGCTCTGTAGATTATTTAAAATGTAACGGCTGCTAATTCTGTAACTAATTTAAGTTGGATATAAATATATAATGTATAAAAAATTGATGCCAATGTCACTCCTATATGTGTAAGAAATATTGAAGGACATATTACGTAAAATTATATACAGTAAAGTGTACTATTTTATGAAACATTCCTCATGGTTCTAGCATTTAATAAATTTTTGAAAATACATTTCGTCTTGTTCTTCCCCGAAACACAAACAAGAAAAAGAAAAAAGCTTACATCACTTCGTCGATGATACAGTAATCAGTGGACCGCGTGTGCTGCAAAACTTCTACATCCCTATTCAGATCACTGTACACGACTTGAGTTTCTTCAAAACTATTACGAAAAGATTCTAATACACGAACGAGTTCCGCATCAGTCCTTTAAGGAGATGTAGACAGAAATTTTAAAATTATTTTGGCTAGTTCACACTTTTCTAATAATAGCCATATTGTGTGGAAGGATAACCTGCTGGACTTACTAAGCACCGCCAGCCGTCACAGAGCCTCGAACCCATGGGCAGATACAGTACTGTGCAAAAGTCAGAGGCCACTGTCGATCTGATAACTATAAGATAATCTGTTGTATGGAAGTTGGTTTTGATACTAAAATACATATTAACTAGAAGCTCTGGTTCATATTAACGTATAACTAAGTTATTACTTAAGTGTATAAAGTTGTATAAGCTGGATGACCCTCTAGTCTTCATAAATTGGACTTGAGGGTTGATTCATTATATTACTTATAACGCATGTGTTTAAAGATCTAGCGAACTATTACTGATGGATCTGCAGTAAATGCTCCTAAGCTATTGTTATATCAATATTTACAATTAAAAGTATTGACATATTCACTTAAATTCTGCAAACAAATTTATGAAAAACGTTTCTCATTATAATCCTAATTCATGCTTTTTTTTCTTTCACAGGCTTAAGAAATGACAAAAAGTACAATTTCTGATGAGATTAGATATAAAATAATACATTTGCATGATGAGGGACTGAGTCAAAGAAAAACAAGTGAATCTACAGGCGTTTCCAAAACTGGTGTGCAAAAAATCTTGGCTCGTCACAGATCAAATGGGACCCCAGCTGATCGTCTTAGATCAGGGAGGCCCTCTAAGCTTTCTCCATCTGATCTACAATATGTAAAGATTACTTCCCTTCGAGACAGACACAAATCCAGCACTTCACTTGCAGCAGATCTCGAAAAAAACAACAGGTGTCTCAGTTGATCCTTCTACTGTACGAAGAAAGCTTAATTCAGTAGGTCTCAGATGTCCAATACTTGTGTTCCAAAGCACATTTTCTTCTCTTCTCTTTATTTCCATTCCTTAAAAGTGGCTTTTTTGCTGCAACACGTCTTTCAAGACCTACTGAGTTAAGTTTTCTTCATACAGTAAAGGGATCAACTGAGACACCTATTGGTTTTTCGAGATCTGCTGCAAGTGAAGTGCTGGATTTGTGTCTGTCTCGAAGGGAAGTAATTTTTAGATATTGTAGATCAGATGGAGAAAGCTTAGAGGGCCTCCCTAATCTATGGCGATCAGCTGGGGTTCCATTTGAGCTGTGACGAGCCAAGATTTTTTGTACACCAGTTTTGGAAACGCCTGTAGATTCACTTATTTTTCTTTGACTCAGTCCCTCACCATGGAAATGTATTATTTTATATCTAATCTCATCAGAAATTGTACTTTTTTCATTTCTTAAGCCTGTGAAAGAAAAAAAAAGCATGAATTAGGATTATAATGAGAAACGTTTTGGATAAATTTGTTTTGCAGAATTTAAGTGAATATGTCAATACTTTTAATTGTAAATCTTGATATAACAATAGCTTAGGAGCATTTACGGAGATCCATCATTAATAGTTCGCTAGATCTTTAAACACATGCGTTATAAGTAATGTAATGAATCAACCCTCAAGTCCAATTTATACAGACTAAAGGGTCATCCAGCTTATACAACATTCATAAATAATAACATGTAAAGAGTGAAACAATTAGTAATTCTAAAAACCTAGCTGTAGAACTTTCTATAAATTTTTAAGTTAATACATAATTATTTGATAAACAAAATAATTTGAAAATTCACTCTCTAAATACTTAATAGAGTACAAGTACATTAATCACAGTGCCGCCGGAAATACTTTTATCCTAGCTGGGCATACTACGCATCGCCTGCCGGGTATCGAACCCGTGACCGTTGGAACTCCCATGGAAAGGAGTGTTATAAACTTGAATTTAATAATGATGTGCGTGCTTTTGACTGTATTCTCTCCGTGTTTAAAGTGAGTGATAAATTGCCAACCGAATGTAAAGTGGGCACAAAAATAATCTTGAACGAATTGAAGGCCCTTTACATTGAGTATAGGCATCCGAATACCTTGAGTGGTGAAATAATGTTAAATCGTATTTATTTTATAGTATAAAGCAACAATGATGTAACTGGAGACTCGATCACGTGCGAGTTCAGTATTTTAGTTAAGTGCAGTTGAACATAAAGAGCGTGTATTTTGACGTATATTATTTTACAGTATATTTATTTTCTATATATTTCATGTATGTTAAAATTTTATTATTATTATTTAATATAAATGTGTATATATAAATTTCTCCTGTACTATTATTATTTTTTATGTTTATATATTAATTTTTGAATGTATATTTATTTTTTTATAGATTTCATGTATGTTAAAATTTTATTATTATATTTAATATAAATGTGTATATAGATTTCTCCTGTCCTAATATTATTATTTAAGAATATATATATATATATATATATATATATATATATATATATATATCCTTCGTTTAAAGACTGTATAGAATTCTTCTGAACTATTTTTTATTGTGTATTTATTTCCCATGTATTTCATGTATGTTAAATTATTTCCATTAACTAATCTAAATAAACAGAATGATGTAGTGGTTTTATTATCCGATTGAAACAAATGTTTTCCTGGGTGTATATATATGTATAATAATCGCTTTTAAGGAATAACAGGGGTGATGGGGATATAAATAAACATTTTACGTTTGCTTCAACAAATATCTATATATATATATATATATATATATATATACACTATCCAAATGACTGGTTATGGCTTCTAAGCCAACTAGCGGATTAAAACTATCAAGAATATCTCCTTTAATTAAATAAATAGCGCAATCTGGCAACTCAAAACAAGCCATTTACATCTTCTAAGCCAGATTAAGCCTTCTAAGCCAACTGACGGATTTCGAGTTCTAAGCCAGGTGCTGAGGTCAAGAGCTATATTATGTGTCTGGCTGTCCAGGCGGGAGGATTCTCTCTCTCTCTTCTCTCCCTCCTCTCTCTCTCTCTCTCTTCTCTCTCTCTCTTATGCACATTTCTTCTGGGTGTTGTAAACTTTATACTTGGGGTGTGACAGCCCTCCGGTCCCGAGTCGTGGGATTCTAGGGAAATTGGCTGCCAGTTCCTTTAGGTTCTCTCTCTCTTTCGGGAGGGCGGGTGAAGTCTGTTGTACATTCCTGTCCCGTGGGTTACTAGGACCCCATCCCATCCCTACTCTGTCCTTTTAGCTTAGGTTAAGGATGCTCTCCTCTGACTGCAAAAAAAAAAAATCTTTAGTATTAAGTTTTTTCTCTTCTTTTACTATTAGGACCCTACTGCTACCTCATGCGTGGGAAGAGAGGCTTTGGAACCTCTATAAATAACACCATTTAACGCTCGTAGGTTGTGAGAGACTGGGATGGAGGGGTCCCAGGCGTAGGGGCGCGATGAATGGAGTGTGGCTAGTGCCCCGTTAAGCCCATTCCTAACGCGTAATGGCCTGACCAGCCCCCTGCGACCGTTCTTTGGTGACCAATTGATGGTGCTTGGCTGTACTGCTCTTAGGTGAGAGAGCTTTACTGCCCAGCTGGCTGCCAGGCCAGCGTAAACTCTCGGGCGTAGCCTCTGGGTCTGGTGGGATATCCCTTGAACACTGGATTCTAAGAGTCTGGCCGCTTGTGAGTGACTAGTAAGACTTAGTAAGGGGCTGCATCTCGCTGTCGCTCCTGGCGGGAAATCCGTGACGCCTGCGTCGCGAGTGTTTGTCAGTTGGTAGCTGCGACACGTTTGGGACTGTCCGGCCCTGGGGAGACCTTGGTCGGTGCGGCAGCAGCGAGAGGTGTAGTCTTCTGGAGGGATGAACGTCACTTGCAAATAGGTGGATGCGTCTACGCGCGGGAAGAATTCACCCCCCCTCCTTTTTTATATACTGGTCAGAACGTTTTTGATAGTTTTCATTGCTAGAACGCTTTATCTTATTCAGTGTATTCAGAGTTCGAAAAAAAAAAAAGTTACAATGATTGGACCGCAGAAACTGAAGGCCGAATGTGCGAAGTCTGGAGTAAACCAGTGGGTGACGAACTTCAAAGAAGCCTGCTTCGAGAAGATCAACCACTCCAGCATGTGCCGCTTTTGCGAACTCATGCAGTTTTACGAGAAGCTAGAGGAGAGGGTCCGGCGGCTCGTGTCGTCCAGATCGGCTGTTGGAGGCGCGGCGGTCGCTGACGCGGCTGCGCCCTCCACCACGAAGCTTATTGATAGGATAGCCGCCTGGAATAGCGGTCCAGCGGCGGACTGGACAGAGCTCGGGACCGCGGAGAAAGGGTACTGGTGCAACCGGGGACCGGGGACGGGGACGTGGAATGCTCGGATCCGCGACGCAAGGTGGAGCGAAGGAAGGGCGCAAAGAAGGGGCCGATAGAGAAGGGTGGGAAGGGGCCGATAAAGAAAAAGGGTGGGAAGGGGCCTACTGATGGCCCAAAGAAACCGAAGGATGTAGCTGCCGGTCGGGGTGGGTCGGGTGGTGTAAGTGCGAGTCTATGGGTGGCGACGGGTATCGAAAGGTCTCGGGCAAGAAGGCTGCGAAGCCGAAGCCTGAGACCCCAGTTGCCCCTGTCAGGACCTCCAACCGCTTTAGTCTCCTGTGCTCGAAGGAGGAAGACACCGTTTTGATTGGGGACTCGCAGATCAGGGGCCAGGAGAAGTACTTTGCTTCTGCAAACCGGGAGAGGAGGAAGGTAAGGTGCTTACCTGGGCGGGGAACGGCGCACTTAAGGAAGGTAGAGAAGTGCGCGTGGCTAGTCGGAGGACTGCGATCGTTGTCCACGCTGGTGGCAACGACCTGTTCCTCAAAGGCGGTAGGGTAGGTTCACAGAAGGGATCATCACCGAGATCATGTCTCTTGCGGATGATCTAAAACTAAGACAGACAGGGGAATGTTGATGGGTATTTTACCGCGGATGAATGCCAGTGACCACGCGCTCAGTAAGGTCATTGGCATCAACGAGAGGGTGCAAGACTTGTGCGTCCCTGGGCGTGAGGTTTGTTGACCCTTCGACGCGTTTTCGGGTAGGTGGGACCTTTATCAGAGGGATGGTGTCCACCTCAATGAAGGGTAAAGGTGTGCTAGGCGCGCTTGACCGGCACCTATACGTATGGTGAGGTCGAGCCGGGGAGATGATGGGCCCCCACCGGGGAGAGATGATGTTGAGCCGGTGGCGGACGTACCTTCAACTGAAGGGTGCGTCCAGGTACAGGTGGGTGACCCTCCTTCCACGTTGGAGGGGGCTCAGGCTCCTGCGGAAGTTGCCCCTCGTTGGTGAGGGGCTCTTCAACTCCCGACAGCCCTGGCTGTTCGGGAAACGGGTCGTGCTAGGGGGCGGTCAGAATAGGGAAGGCTCCCTCCGTGCAATGCTTTTTAATGCTAGGTCGATTAGGAACAAGTTTTGCGAGCTACGGGCGCTCTTAGCATCAGAATACCAGGATATCGTTGCTATCACCGAGTCCTGGATTCATACTGATCGTAGGGACTACGTTGGGGAGTTCGAAATTCCCGGGTATAGAATGTTTCGCAAAGACCGCACGGGGAGGGGGAGGGGTACTAATATACGTCAGGACACGTTGAGTCCGGTTGACTGCCAGTTCCGGTCGGAACGGGAGCTGCTTGGCGTCGATCTGAACGTGGGAGGGACGAACTATAGGTTAATCTTGGTGTACAGACCTCCGCATCTCCTCCTCGAGGAGGATACAGCCCTGTACACCGAACTCCGTAGCCTGCTAGGGGATAGGGTGTGTGTAGTTTTAGGAGACTTCAACTGTCGCGGCATAAAGTGGGAAGACAGGACTGCTGATGCTGAAGGGAGGAGGCTAGTTGACTTTGCTGATGAGAACTTCCTCACTCAGTGGGTCAATGAGCCTACACGAGGCGAAAGCGTTCTAGACTTAGTATTCACGACCGAAGACAACCTCGTCACTGGCCTCACCGTTGACGAATCGTTGGGCGGGAGTGATCACGGTCTGATTAGGTTCCGTGTCTGCGTCCCTCGGGTGAAGCGTAGTAACTCGAGAGGCAGTAAGCTCGATCTACGGCGGGCGGACTTTGTTAGCCTCGGGATAGCGTAGGTGAGATGGGGTTAGAGGTCGGCGGCGATGTTGAGGGAGTGTGGAGTGCATTCCGGGACGAGTTTATGGTGCTGCAGTCTGCTGCCATACCCTCAAAACCGGTCACCCCTGCTTCAACGCAGCCTAAGTGGTTCATCGTGACATCGCTTCGGCTATCCGAAATAGGAAAGTAGCGTATAGGAGGGCGAAGGCCAATCGTTCCCATGAGAACACTGAAGCGTATGTCCGCCTGTGTAGGGAAGTGAAGGCGAAGGTTAGGCTAGCGAAACGTAACGAAGAACTACGGGTGGCAAGCCTCTGCAAGGGGAACCCTAAGGAGTTCTTCAGTTATGTTAATAGTAGAAAGCCCATTAGAAGCATGATAGGTCCTTAAAGGACCGAAGCGGCGTTCTGCGGACCTCCGACGCGGACATCGCTAATGTGCTTAATGAGTACTTTGCGGGAGTGTTCACCAGGGAGGACACCCGCGTCATCCCCGAGCCAGGCGTCAGGCACGAAGGTGCTGGCCTGGATAGTGTTCGATGTACCGCGACAGTCGTTGCCGATAGAATAGACAAACTGAGCGCGTTTAAGGCTCCTGGGCCAGACCAGTTTCTCCCCAGAGTGTTGCGGGAGGTGCGCGACCAGGTGGCTCCCCACCTGGCTACAGTCTTCAACAAATCGTTGGAGACGGGCCAGGTGCCTGGTGACTGGAGGGAAGCCAACGTGACCCCTATCTTTAAGGAAGGGGATCACGAAAGTCCAGGGAACTATCGTCCCATTAGTCTCACTTCAGTTGTAGGTAAATTATTAGAGGGGATAATAGCGGATAGGATCATTGACCATTTGGATTACTACAAGCTGATTGGGGACTCCCAACATGGGTTTAGACGGCATAGGTCGTGTCTCACCAACTTGCTCGAGTTTTCACGTCATGTTGAGTGAGTATGATAAGAGTAGGGCGATTGATATACTTTATCTCGACTTTCAGGAAGCCTTTGATAAGGTACCTCACAGCCAGCTAATGGCCAAAGTGCGCGCGCTGGGTATCGGTGGGGAAGTAGGTAGGTGGTTTGAAAACTGGCTGAAGAATAGGCGGCAGAGGGTTGTAATGAAAGGGGCTAGTTCGGGTTGGGCCTCGGTCACTAGCGGGGTTCCTCAGGGTTCCGTTTTGGGGCCACTGTTGTTTATCATTTACATAAATGATATCGACGGTGGCATCGTCAGTCGGATCGCCAAATTCGCTGATGACACCAAGCTTGGGGCCAATGTTGGGACGCCCGAGCGATCGAGCAACTGCGTGCGGACCTAGGTAGGATAGGAGAGTGGTCCGAAAAATGGCAAATGCCGTTTAACTTGGGTAAATGCAAGTGATGCACATTGGCTACGCCAATCCCAAGTCGGACTACTCGATGTTGGGGAGTAATATCGAGGCACTGATTTGGAAAAGGACTTGGGTGTGCTAATTAGCAGCGACCTTATGTTTACCAAACAGTGCGTAGATGTGGAAAAGAAAGCCCAGAAGCTGTTGGGTTATATCAGGAGGCAATTTCAATTTTTGAACAAGGAGATTGTGCTCTCTCTGTACAATTCTCTGGTTCGACCGCATCTGGAGTATGCTGTGCAGTTCTGGTCGCCCACCCTCAGGAAAGATATTGAGAGGCTGGAGCGAGTGCAGGCGAGGGCCACAAAGTTAATCCCTTCCGTGAGGCATATGGGCTACAATCGACGCTTACGCGCCCTGAATTTGTTTTCGCTTGAAACTCGGAGGGTGCGCTGTCATCTCATCGTGGTTTTCAAGCTCTTACGCGGGTTCAACAATGTCGATTTTAGAAGCCTGTTTAGTTTAAATGATAACCCAACTCGTAACAATGGTTGGAAGTTGGATTTGAAACGGTTTAGCCCTAGTGTGTGTGTGGGAATTACTTTACCAATAAGATCTGTGACACGTGGAACAGGTTACCTTCAGAAGTTGTGAACAGTTCCTCTGTGGATCGGTTCAAGATAAGGTTAGACCGAATCTTGCACACTATTTGAGGGTGTATGAAATTTTCTCTGGTACCCGTTGCCATTGGTACCTCTTCGGTATGGGCCGCAAGGACTTTTGAGGTACTTCTTTTCCTTTTAACTCCTTGCAACTCCTTGTAACTCTCTCTCTCTCTCTCTCTCTCTCTCTCTCTCTCTCTCTCTCTCTCTCTCTCTCTCTCTAAGCTAGAGAAACCCTTTTGGAGGAAAGATCAACCTCCACTCCTCCTGTTTGGGTGGGACTTTCCCAGCATGTGGCAGCTTGGGAGATTCCACCTTGCCACCCTTTTTTTCTTTCTTTTTCTGGCACCCTGGGGAAGTTGGGTTGGCACCTTGGAGGGGGAATGGGGTTTGGCACTGGCATTCAATTAATCAACATTGCAATTGCTCTGCACTAGTCTTGTCTTCAACGTTCTTGAGCAAACCAGTAGAAGATTGGCTTCTCGATGAGAGTTATTGGGTTGCAAAGAACGTAGTGAATCACATGAAAGTTGTTAATGATATTGCTGAAATAGGAGTGAAATTGATTGAAGATTATAACAAATTAATTACCAATGATGAACAACAGAAGCAATATCTACTGCAAGTTGTATCAAATTATCGGAAGAAGCTTCCGGACAAAACTAAGAAAACTCTCGTATCTTTGACGCAACAGTAAAATTTACGAGTATATCCATTCTATGTATCTATTATAAATATCTATTGTATTGTATCTGTTTTATGAACAAATGGAAAAGAGGAAGGTGGGTATGATAGGCCTCGTGGGGAACTTCCACTCAAAAAAAAAGTAACGTGACGCTTGCTGTACCTCCTGGGTGTCATGGAAATGAGCAAATTTTCAAATGGCGGGCGCGACCTCCAAATATTCGAATTTTGACCCGAAATTTCCCCAGAATCATTTTTCCACCAAATTAAACCAAATGAGAGGGTATCTCAAAAATTTGAAACAAAAAAATTTTACTCCCCCACTTTTGCATCACCCTAAATTATATATATATATATATATATATATATATATATATATATATATATATATATATATATATATATATACAGTATATCATACCCAAATTGGAATACTGCATGTCCTAACATCCCAATATAAAAAGAAGACATTAGACAGCTAGAAGGGATTCAGAGAAGCTTCACAGCCAAGATCAACGGGTGCAAAGAACTAAATTACTGGGAAAGGTTACGCGAACTAAACCTATATTCACTGGAAAGGAGGAGAGAGAGATACACCATCATTTACATTTGGAAAATAATGGAGAAACTAGTCCCTAATCTTACTCTGAACCCTGTAACTCCCCAAACAACGATGGAAAGTAGAAAAGGAAGACTGTGTCGTGTTCTCAAATTAAAGGCGAGACAGGGAACATCCTTAACCCTGAAACAAAATAGTTTTGTTGTGAGAAGACCAAAACTGTTTAATCAGCTGCCCAAAGACCTAAGGAACACGAATGGTGTTGCAGTGGACATCTTCAAAAGAAGATTAGACGCCTGGCTCAGAACAATCCCCGATGAGCCGGGCGTACCTGGCTATGTGAGGTGGAGAATACAAGAAACCAACTCACTACTTCACCAGGCCAACTCGAGAGGAGGGGCGACAAGCTTGACCTTCGTGAAATGAGGAATCATTGCACGGAACCTTTGAAAGGTTGAAAGGAAAGGTGTATATATATATATATATATATATACAGGTGGGCCGTAAGTTTCCATACATAGGAAAAATAAACATTTTGTTATGGACAACCATTTTTATTTATATAATATGCTCTACATGGTTGCCATTGTTTTGAAAACACATTTCAATACGTGTTCCCCACTGTTGATGAACACGCATTAGCACAGTTGACGTTATGCTTGTAATGGCGTTGGTGATACGTTCCTTTAGATGATTTAGTCTCGTATCTTTTCCTGATACACCATGGCCTTGAAGTGCCCCCAAAGATAGAAATCAAGGGGGTGAGATCTGGGATCTGGGAGGCCACTCCACAGGACCACGCCGACCAATCCAGGCATCCGGAAACTGCTGCTGATCCAAATACCGACGCACGTGAAGACCATAATGAGGTGGAGCTCCATCTTGCTGGAAGTAAACTGGGAAGTTACCTTCCTCGTTTAGCAGGGATGGGAAAATCTCTTCTTGCAACATGTTAAGATACCTTTCGGCATTAAGATTTCCACTGACAAAAATTGGTCCAATAATTCTGTCACCCCATATCCCGGCCCACACCATCACTTTACCGGCACCTTGCATCTTCGTCGGACTCAGCCAGTTAGGGTTAGCATTACTCCAATAACGTATGTTTTGCCGATTAACCTCTCCATTGACGTAAAAATTTGCTTCATCAGTAAACAAGATCTTACGTCAAACGCATATTCTTAGGGTATCTGAAACATAAAAACAAACGTTTAATTTTTCCTATGTATGGAAACTTACGGCCCACCCTGTATATATATATATATATATATATATATATGATTGATGCAACCCACAAGGAAAAGGAAAAAAGTTTTTAATTGTGAAATTCATTCCATATATATATATATATATTATATGTATATATAAATGTTTGGGGATATTTAATCTTCGTAATGGCAAAGGTTATGTGACGAAGGGGACCTATAACGTTAAGTGGTATCCTATCCACGGGTGGCTGCATTATCTGGATGCAGAGGACGATAACCCATTCAACGCCGCTGAACCTCGCTGATGTGATGGGAAGTGGTGTCTCGACGTAGCTTGCACACGTATTATATATATATATAAGATATATATATTATATATATATATAAAGTGCAAATTGTTTCTACAATTTCATCGTCGGTCACTGAAGTTACATGAGCTCCTACGTGTGACGTCTTTTGTTGTTTTCAAATTTTTAATCATTTACACTTGCTTTAACCCTTTAACTGCTCCTCTCAAGTACACTCGATTCTTATATAACTTCCTGTGGTGCTCTGATCGAGTACACCCTATTTGGGTTTTCTGTTAATTACTGAAACTCACTACACTGATTCAATGATGGGATTGAAATGAAACCGTTAAAGGGTTAAGGTAGGTTGGGGTTCCATTAAAAAGGTTAGAGAATGCGCTCTTTTATCGTATATAACGATTATTTTTTCGAATTTCACTAGCGTTAGGATTTTAATTAAATCTCTAAATCAAATTACTATGTACTACTTCATACTACCTCACGATTTTACAAACCCGTTTTTTTTATTTTAGGTTAGTTTAGATTAGGTTAACCTAACCTAAATTGAACCCCCCCAAAAACATGCCCTACAACAAAATAGTAGCTCTTTTCCCTGTAGAAGGAAGGTGCTACAAAAGTTTTTGATAGATTTTGTATCTTATAATTACATAATGAATGTAATTAAAAATTTCTGAACTAAAGGTTAAATATTTTCATAGATTTTCTCCACACGGCAAAAAAGGCTTTTCTCTTTTTTATTTTTAATGTTAAAACGATCGAGGTACATTTTTTATAATAAAAGTTGAAACCAAATCTGATGAAAAATGTTCGAGATTATAAACTAATTCTGTTAACTTTATTATCGAGAAAATATCATAGATGCAAAATGAAATACAATATTATGTCAAAATATATTCTTTCAAAAATGGTTCCAAAAACAGGAAAATTCGTTTCATATATTATTTGTCAATATGTCAAAGACATTTTGGTATTAATATTGAAACGAGATTTCGATTCCTATTTTGGATGTTGGAATAAAATTATTTCTTCTCAATTTTACTAAAGCAAAAATAATTCAGCGTCCTTGGTGGTATCAACGAGTCCATATCATGAAAGGCTACATCAGTGTCTGACCTATGACCCACCTCCAGTTGGTCTAATCCTAATCCTATATTCAAATCTTGCTTATATATCCATTGTGTTAAATAGCGCCATCTGTTTGCCTGTCTTGAATTTGGAGATTTCTTCAGATGACTGAAGAGATCCATGCACAGTGGCCGGAAAGTTATTAACCTTTTAAGGCCTAACTACGTGCGACGTACGAATTATCACCACAGCCTAACTACGTATGCTGTACGATCTTAATTTTCACGCTCGCATTTGAATGGGCGTAAAAGGAACGCCGTCTGTGGAACATACGTTCCGCCCGCATTACCGAAAGGGTTAATACCACCTTAATTTTCACGCCCGCATTTGAATGGGCGTAAAAGAAACGCCATCTGTAGAACATACAGGTCGTTCTCCCCCGCACATGCAGTACCAAAAGGGTTAATAAAACTCGAGATTCAGCCTTAATTGCATGGTAAGAGAAAAATTATTTAATTAATTATCTAATCTTCACAATTTTAGATTTTCATCTTTTGGAGTGTGTTACTGCTCGCTGTTTTAATAACATAACATTTTATAATTACGCGTTTATTGATCTTATACATGCAAGCACTATTTAGCTGAATGATCAGGCGAGTTCTATTTAAACTGCTGCTCTCCCATATTCGTACCTTTTTATAAACTCATTAAATAGGAATGGTAACTAATAACTGAAGCGATTGTGGAAATAATTTCTCCGAGATTATTGGACCTTTTCCAGTTTGTGTACCGTTTTTCATATAATTTATTTTTGAGAATATTTTTGTTAAAACTAACGAAAATATCACGACTTAACCTAACCAATTATCAAGGGCGTACAGTTGATCTATTATTAATTATAACATTGTTTGTTTCTGGAATAGTATTTACTATTTACTAATAGATCAACTGTACGCTCTTGATAATTGGTTAGGTTAAGTCGTGATATTTTCGTTAGTTTTAAAAAAATATTCTCAAAAATAAATTATATGGAAAACGGTACACAAACTGGAAAAGGTCCAGATTATTTTTCAAAACGTCATCTTGCGCACTTTGAATATTATAAAAAGATGTCTTCTTCTTATTAAAATAGTTTAAATTAAATACCCACCTATACTTTAGCCTATTTAGTTTTAAAAATCTATAGCAGGAACTTACACTATGCATAAATCCACTCAGGAGATGAAAGAACTTGCCAAAATTGAAGGAGATCCAAAAGACGGAAAAAGATTCCCTTAAGCCAAAATCACGTTATTATTGTATTATTATTATATTATTATTATTATTATTATTATTATTACAATTATTATGGATAAAAAATTAGAATTTAAGTTCAATAACTTCAATTTCAGTTGTCACGAAAGGCTTTCATATCACGTACGTACTTTTAACATACATTATTAACCCAGTGTTACATTAAACTCCATTTTACTGACTTCATTCCAGCTAAAGTCATACGATTTTATTCAATTTTAGAAATGAACTCTCTACTCAACAAAAGAAAACAGTTATGTTAAACGCATTCAGCAGAATTAAAGTTAAAGTAGGTTATATTAAGACGGAGATAATAGCATATAATCAGCTCTTTAAACTGTATATAAAAAGTTGAAGATGACTATATTTTTTTCTTTTATCGTTCTTCTTTAGCTAAATTATGTAAAACCACAATTTCTTTTATTTATTTTTCGAAAACTTTAAAACTAGTATTTGAAATACGAGGTGAAAATTATAAAACATTTATGTGTGCACTTAAATACGATATATATATATATATATATATATATATATATATATATATATATATATGAAAATTATTTCACGAAAGTAACACGTGAAAAATATTATGATGAATAAAACCACGAAGGAAAGGAAACACAAAAAGGTGCTCAAGCGCTTTCGTCTAATGACATCCTCAGGAACACTGAAGTACATAAAAGGTTACGGCCTATATATAGGTTACAGAAAGAAAAAAAAATAAATAAATAAATAAATAACATACATACACACAAACATATATATATATATATATATATATATATATATATATATATATATACATATCTACACACATATATATATATATATTAGGGTGTCTCAAATATACGAATGGAGGATTTCGGGTCGGGGCGACGCTTGCCCGTATTACACCTTTATAAAGGATTGTTATCACAAAATTTGACAGCTGTAGGAGGATTTTTAGGGGTCACTCAAGTTCGCCACTTCTGTTTCACTTATACAAGATTTTCTTCTCTTTCGCAGGTGATGGTTACTAGAGCAGGAAACCAGTTGTGGTTGCTGGACAAGGCCCCAATTGCAGCGATTGTTTGTCCACGACTTCCATCGAAGGAGCAATGCCTGCTCCTTTACTTCCACCACCACCAAGACCAAGAGGGAAGGAAGACCAAATCGGAGAGCATTCGCCTGTGGTGGAAACCATCTGGCCCATCTGGGAGAAGGCCAACATACCAACTACCACCAAGAAGTACGCAGGGGAGAAGCTGGCGAAGTTGATAGATACCTACGACGCACTCAAGAAGAAGAGGACAAAGCCGCAAGAGGGTTACCGGTACAAGGAGGGGATGTTCAAGTCGGATTTGGAAGACGTGTTTGACGTGGCTCATTCCTCCGCGCTATCCTCCTCCAAGGTCCCTCAGGAGGACAAGGATTTTCTCACCTCGCAGAGGGAAGACAGGATGTCGTCAAGTCTTGCGGGGGTGGACCAGAAGACAGCGAAGAAGAAAGCTGTGAAGCGGAAGAGGGATCTTGCAGCCACGGCTAGGAAGAGTAAATGGGATGCTGGGGTGACACAGCTCATGGAGGTAGCGATCTTGGAGGTGGATGGTAGCAGCACTGAAATGAACACGGTAGACGAGGATGATGACGACGAGACGTACCAAGCGCCCAGCACCAGCAAGGCCCAGACTCAAAGAAAAGGCGAATGAATGCCCTCACGGACCCGAATCTCATCGCTGCTTGGGATCGCGACAACATGTCCGTGAGACAAGCAACGTCGTCCTTTGCAGCAGCAGCTCAGAGTTTGGGTCATGACCTGGATGACCTGGTAATCTCGCCAGCAACTGTTCATCGAACACGGAACAAGATCCGAAAGGAGATGGGAGAAGAGTTGACCCGAAAGTTCGAAGCTTCTGGTCCTTTAGTCTTGCACTGGGATGGGAAACTGTTGGAAGATATCGCCAAGGAGAAGAAGGAGGTTGACCGGATTGCTGTTGTGGGAGGCGATGGAGTCGAGGAGCTTCTTGGTGTACCCGTTGCGGTGGACGGCACTGGAAAAGAACAGGCTACAGCCGTACTCCAGGAAGTCCAGGCTTTTGGCATTTCGGAGCAAATCATTGGACTGGGATTCGACACCACAGCTGTGAACGCTGGGATGATCCAAGGTGCTTGCGTTCGCATTGAGCAGGAGTTTGGCCGTCCCATGTTGTGGTTGGCTTGCCGTCACCACGTCTTGGAGATCTTACTCAAGGATGTCTTCGTGCGATGTCTGGGGCCGTCCTCTTCCCCTGACATTCTCCTCTTCAAAAGATTTCAACAGCGGTGGGCCTCCATTGACAAAGGGTCATTCTTGTCCATCGGTGACGAAAGCAATCCCACAACAACTGACAACTGGGCAAATCAAGCGTCTTCCATGAAGAAATACCTGCAGCAGACGCTTTCCCACGGCACACATCCCCGAGAAGACTACCGTGAACTCCTCATCCTTTCCTACTGCTTCCTTGGCGGTCAGGTCCAGGGGGGATTTCGTCAGCCTGGGGCCTATCACCACGCCAAATGGATGGCCAAAGCCATCTATGCCCTCAAGATTTTCATGTTCCGTCACCAACTGGACCTGACAGCCAGGGAAGAAGGAGGACTTCGGCGGCTGTGTTTGTTCATCTCCCTCGCGTACGTGAAGCAGTGGAATGAGGCAATGGTCTCGAATCGAGCTCCACTGAACGACCTAGTGTTCCTTCGCCTGCCCGAGGCCTACCCTGACAAGGAAGTCAGCCACACGGCATCCATGGCCTTGAAAAGGCACCTGTGGTACCTCTCAGAGGATCTCGTGGGGCTTGGTTTCTTTGACGACCGCATTCCAAAGGACACGAAGCTAAAGATGGTCCAACGACTTCAATCCCCCGCCACGAAGAAAGGACTCAAGCGGATCGATCCGAAGAACTTCAATCCACAGCAACCCATCGAGCTCTTCGTCACCCGGAGAACAAAAGAAGTCTTCTTCCGCGCGATCCTTCCAGAATCTGAGTCTCCACCTTCCTCATGAAAGATCCAGAGGATTGGATCAATGACCAGGATTGGATCACGGCGCAAAAGAGGGTGAAAGCCCTGAAGGTGGTCAATGACGCCGCCGAGCGTGGTATCGCTTTGATGAAAAGATTCAATTCCACCATCACGCGTGATGAGAAGCAGAAGCAATTCGTCCTCAAGGTGGTTCGGGCTCACCAGAAGTTGATCCCCGTCAAGACGAAGGAGAGCTTGAAGAGTAAAATCAAGTAGTGTAGGACAGATTGATGATGAAAACAATCCATTTATACGCGCTTATTTCAATTAATGAAAGGTGCATTTCGTTTATTTTCATTTTTGTTCAGAAATAAAGAGAATAAGAGAATGATAGATATTTCTTTTTTTTCCTAAATAGCTACAATAAAGTGTTAAACTTGAGTGACCTCTAAATACTGTTCGATTCCCATCATTTTTCGATTTTTAGAACCTCTCTGCCTATTGAAATCGGGGCAGCATTCGCGAGCAAGAGAAAATCGAAAAAAAAAATTCTATGTATTAATGAGACACCCTAATATATATATATATATATATATATATATATATATATATATATATATATATATTATACTGTATATGCAATAAACAGAGAAGTAAAAATAAAAATTAAAAATTAAAGGATTAACAAAGAGTCATACAGATTTGTAAGGAAAAATATCGATTTTTAGCACAAGATCAAATGAATTATAAAAATACAAATTTATACTGGAAATCTGCCCGGGTTTTAACACTTTGCCTTTCATAGTCAAGTTTCGATATATATAAAAATAAAATGAAGATTAAAAGTTAATAAAGTAGCATACAAGTTTACCAAAGATTTAGCGTCCTACCCTTTTTATCTAAATCTGTTTTGAAGGAATTCAAAACAACAGGATCGAGTTGAAAAAGACCTTTGCTTATCTTGTCTCAACAAGGCAAAACGAACTTTCTATCGTGTCAATAATAACTCTCGTACTTTGTCAAAAAATATTTTAGTACTTCCATTTTTCCCGTGCTTTTTAGGCATTGCTAATGTACTTAAACTTTTGGATATTAATGTAGTATTTTCATATAACAATATTGTGAAAAATATCATAGTAAAAAATAGCCCTACCAATAATTCAGGCATTATCTATAAAATTGGGTGTAAACAATGTGATTCCTTTTACATAGGTCAGACGGGAAAGGATTTGCACACACGTATAAAACAGAATCAATATTCCGTTAGAACAGGACAGTTGTCCAGTGCTCTTTTTGTCCATTTGTCAGAGTTATCCCACTGTATTGATTGGAATAATGCTTCAGTTTTATTTCACTCTAGCAACATTGTTAATAGAAATATTCTTGAGTCTGCCATTATCCAACTTTCAAATAACTTCAACATAAGCAAAGGTCTTTTCAACTCGATCCTGTTGTTTTGAATTCCTTCAAAACAGATTTAGATAAAAAGGGTAGGACGCTAAATCTTTGGTAAACTTGTATGCTACTTTATTAACTTTTAATCTTCATTTTATTTATATATATATCGAAACTTGACTATAAAAGCCAAAGTGTTAAAACCCGGGCAGATTTCCAGTATAAATTTGTATTTTTATAATTCATTTGATCTTGTGCTAAAAATCGATATTTTTCCTTACAAATCTGTATCTCTTTGTTAATCCTTTAATTTTTAATTTTTATTTTTACTTCTCTGTTTATTGCATATATATATATATATATATATATATATATATATATATATATATATGTGTGTGTGTGTAGATATATATATATTATATATATATATATATTATATATATATTATATATATATATATATATATATGTTTGTGTGTATGTATGTTATTTATTTATTTATTTTTATTTTTTTCTTTCTGTAACCTATATAGGCCGTAACCTTTTATGTACTTCAGTGTTCCTGAGGATGTCATTAGACGAAAGCGCTTGAGCACCTTTTTGTGTTTTCTTTCCTTCGTGGTTTTATCCATCATATATATATATATATATATACACAGGGTGTTTCATAACATGTAGAACGAACTTTCAGGATGGATTCAGGACCTGAAAACAATGAAAAAAGTTTATATAAACATATGCCCGAAATCGCTTTGGTTTCCGAGTTACAGCCCGTTATGTGTTCCAGCAAGTATCCGCCTTACCTTTAAAGGAAGTGCTCAAAATGACCGCCTTGCGCTTAAATACACGCCTGAACACGCCTCGTCATAGACTGCCTGACCCGTTCAAACATTGCATTGCTCGGATTTTCTGGCATCCTTGTTCTACACGTTAGCGAAGCATTCCAACGTTGTCAATGGGTGTCACGTAAACGATGGATTTCAGATGACCCCACAGGTAAAAATCGAGTGGATTCAGGTCCGGGGAGCGAGCAGGCCACGCAATGGGTCCTCCACGGCTTATCCATTTATCAGAAAAATGCTCATCCAAATAGTATCTGGCTTCTCGACTAAAATGAGGCGGAGCGCCGTCATGCATACACCACATACAACGTCGGACACCAAGAGGAACTTCATTTAGTAAATCGCTTAAATCATTCCTTAAAAAATTGGAATAGGATTCTTCTATTAATCTTCCAGGCAAAACAAAAAGACCGATTAAGTTGTCGGCAATAAGTCCTGCTCATACATTGATACTAAATTGTTGTTGGTGCCTTGACTGGATGATGGTATGCGGATTCTCTTCGACCCAGTGATGAGTGTTGTGAAAATTGATCACGTCATTTCTTATGAAGGCAGCCTCATCAGAAAACAACACGGAGGATAGAAAAAGAGGATTGCGAGCACACTGCTGAAGGAACGAAGTATAAAAAGCCTCTCGTGGTGGGAAATTAGCTTCAGTAAGGCCTTGCACTCTCTGAATGTGATGTGGGTAAAGCTGTTGTTCCCGTAAAATTCTCCACACATTGTGTATCTTACACCCTCTGCTGCTGCTATCTTTCGGGTGCTGTCACCAGGCTGTTCCTCCATGCGATTCAGGATCCGTTCCTTCAACTCAACGGTTCTAGCGCTCATTGGTCTACCACCATCTGAAACTCGCCTGTTGAGTGATCCTGTATCACGAAGACGCTCGTCTATTCTCTGAAGGGTCTTTTTATCTGGCAGACAGCGATTTGGAAACCTTTCTGCATACAGGGTCTTGCTGCGGCCGCATTATACTCGGCAAGTCCATACATGATATGCATGTCTGCCATTTCTCTGTTTGAATAAGCCTCCATTCTCATTTCAAATGCACACTATCACTGAATAGCACAAAAACTTTTAAGTTTGTTTTTTACTGGCCTGCACTTATTCACGGTAAGAAGTTAAGAAATACGAACAGTGAAACACCGCGATGCACCTCTGACTGACTGATGGCTCCTCACTCAACGATATTGAAACATGTCATAGAGTGTACGAAACATTACAATCGGCAAGGCCATACATGAAATGAGTCTCGTACACACTCACAAACATTGTCGGCAAGCAGTGTTTGTAAACAGTTTGCGGGAAAAATTGGTGGAACACAAAACGGGCTGTAACTCGGAAACAAAGCGATTTCGGACATATGTTTATATAAACGTTTTTCATTGTTTTCAGGTCTTGAATCCATCCTGAAAGTGCGTCCCACATGTTATGAAACACCCTGTGTGTATATACATATACACACAGTGCTCAAAGTGGACGGCAACGCGGGGGTGTGCACACCCCCACTTCTCTCAATTGGTCAGCATCACACCCTTACTTCTTTGCTGGAAAGAAATGTGGGGAAACACGCACCCCACTTCTCGAATTAGTGGGGTACGACATTAGAAGAAGTTCAGTAGAAAGAGCCCAATATCGAGGTCTTAAAGAACGATTAACTGATGCTTCTTTTGTGATAAATATGGGCTTGATGTTAGATGCACTGACCGAATTGGAAGATTTGTCACTTGAACTACAGCAACAGTCAACTACATTAGTAAGAGCCTATAAATTACTTGACCAAAAATATAGAATATTTCTATCAATGATCAGTAATCCAGGACAGTATGCAACCACTGCTCAGGATGCTGCAAAAACAATGACTTTCTGTGGTGTAAATTTGCACTCTCCCTTAAATAGAGTGGAAGCCATTGATCATGAAACATTTTTAAGTCCCTTGTCGATAAATTTGCTACCCGAATGTTTACTTCTGTAGCTTCCCGCCTTACAGATGCTAACAGATACGATGATAAATATAAAGAATTAATAAAAGACTTAGAAGTTTTAGATCTGTGAAGTGGCCTATTGATGAAGATATTTGCTTTGGTGACAAAAGCATTCGTTTTTTGAGAGATGAGTTTCAAATGCCATCAAAAGATTCTGCGCACTTGTTCAACTCTTGGCAAAAGTTTGTCATTAAACTCAATCATAAAAGAAATAAAACAACTGAGAAAAACAGTGTGGATGAGAAAAAGCATTTAAATATGGGATATGTTCCACACTGCAGCACAGTAAATGAGCTTCAAGTGCTCTTGAAAGTTTCATCCATAATGAAACTAGGTCACCACAGCCAAAAAGGAATATTAGAGAGAAAGAATAAAAACTAATGCAAATAACACAAAGTATATTGAGGAAAAAGGTTTAGTTGTTATCAAAATTTAACAGATCATAGAGACGTTTCAGAATAAATGAGGAGAAAAGGAAAAAGAAGACATTTGAGAGGACCTATCAAAACTGTACAGGGAGTTTACAAAGGATAAACTGAAGTTACAACACCCCTTCAAAAAAAATTAGTCAAGCAGTTCTGATATGATAGTGTCCTTGTAGCTGTGTATGACTTTGTATTTTTTGGGTTAAATTTATATTTGATGATAATGGCCTATTTTGAGTTTTAGTAGGAGGGTCCCTGCAAACTCTAAAGCAGGCTTTACTTGGCCCAGGTCAATCTTTCTGTTTAGGGTGTAGGCCATTTACCAAATGCTCACTTTCAGAATGTTCTGCCCAATGAACACTTTCTTTAGCGTATGTTGGGTGGAAGATTCTCAAAGAGATATTTTGTAAACATTGGTTAATTACCCAATATTATGTGTTTTCTCTATATTTTCATCATTACAGTGTTCTTCAATTATTGTATATATGTAATATAAAATGAGTATAACCCTAATACATGAACAGGGCCAAATCAAAATAGAGCATGTTCACATGAACTAAATATTGATGAAATTGCTGTAAAGGAGTGTACTGTAATAAAATTTCTTGGTGTAATGGCTAGATAAGAATATGCAGTGGAATATCATGTAAATTATATCTCAAAAATGATTTCAAGCAGCATTGCTTGATATATTTAAACATAGACATGTAGTCACTAAACAGGTTTTATTAACTCTATCATACTCTTGTTGTTGTTCCTTGTATGGGAAAATTCTGCTAACAACGTACGCGGCCTAGCTCCACCCTTAACTTCTCTAAATCCCTCATCATCTACTAATCTCGAACCAACCTTAACCCCTTCCTCAACTCTATCCAACCTTCCCGACAAGCTACCTAAACTAGAAACTAGGTTACGCACCTCACCCTTCAAATTACTAACGTCTTCAACGTTAGTACTGGTTCGGCTTTCGTCAACCGTAGCCCTACCCCTGCCCTCATCAAGCGTTGCAAGTCTTTCCGTTACCTCACGTACACTGCGTTTTATGTCAACTATTTCCTCCATTAACTCGCAAAAGAAACAAACTGATCTCTCGGTAATCGCCATATGACCGCCGTTATAATCTTTAAATTCCGAATACCACCGGTTTACCACACACCTAACACACGACGCTTTCTGCGACGGCATCCGCGCAGTTAAAAATTAGTTATAACCGTCACAAGTTTAAGTTAAATTAAGCCGGCACGCTATGAAAACTTCTAAATCGCTAAAAAACACTAATATTCAATTACTTAACTATAACAATGTGAATATAAACGCAAGTATATAAAATTCAAAACTTTCCAAAAGTAAAATTGTTAGCAATATGCAAAAGTAGATGCAATATCAGAGAGCTCAGGAAATGCGTCCGCTTTGGCTTCTGACGCTCAGGCGATGGGGTATTTTCAATAACTTTTTTGCGACAGTTTTTACTACGTAGAAAACATAAATAATGTCCCCGACGTGGACGATATCGTTCCATTTAGTAGCGAGACTATTTTGGATGAAATAATGTTTACGAGGGTGAGATTGCGCATTATATCGATAGGCTAAAAATTAGCAAGGCTCCAGGCCCTGACGCTTTTTATCCCAGACATTTGAAAGATTTGAAAGACGTTATTGTAGGCCCCTTAACGAAGATTTTTAATCACTCACTCGACACGGGGATTATTCCTGAAGACTTCAAATTAGCTAACGTTACGTCTATTTTTAAAAAAGGCGACTGCACACTAGCTAGCAATTATAGGCCCATTAGCTTAACGTCAATTGTCGGTAAACTTTTGGAATCCGTAGTTAGGGATCGTATCATCGATCACTTAGAAAGTAGAGATTTGATTAATAGTAGTCAGCATGGGTTTCGACTCCAGAGATCCTGTTTAACTAATTTGTTAGAATTTAGAACGAAATAGTGCGCGAATACGATAGGCATAGAGCGGCTGACGTTATTTATTTAGATTTTAAAAAGGCGTTCGATACAGTTCCGCATAGAAGATTAATTGCGAAGGTTAAAGCGCACGGTATACGCGGTCAGGTAGCTAACTGGGTAGAGGAATGGCTTCGTGCTAGGAGACAGAGGGTCGTTGTAATGGTAGTGAATCGGGGTGGTTGGATGTAGGTAGCAGTGTCTCACAGGGTGGGTTCAGTGTTAGGCCCACTGCTATTCGTAATCTACATTAACGACATAGATGTAGGATTGACTAGTAACGTGTCAAAATTCGCGGACGATACTAAAATAGGCGGTAGGGTTGTTAACGAGGACGATAGAAATAGGCTCCAAGACGATGTAAATAGGATTATGGAGTGGACGGTTAAGTGGCAGATGCAATTTAACGTAGACAAATGTAAAGTTTTGCATATAGGTTCTCGTAACAATAATTACACGTACACGATGGATGGTAGAGAGTTAGCGAGCATTGATGAGGAAGTAGATTTAGGTGTACGCGTATCTAAGGATTTAAAAGTTAGGAACCAGTCCCTGGAGTGAGTCTTGCGCAAAAGCTAATAGGATGTTAGGCTCCATAGCGCGTAATTTCGAATTTAAATCGAAGGATATTATATTGTCCCTTTACAAGTCCCTAGTCAGGCCTCATTTAGACTATGCCGTTCAGTTTTGGTGCCCGTATTTGCGCGAGGATATTGATAGGTTAGAAAGGGTTCAGCGTCGTGCCACGAAACTAATTCCGTCGTTGCGCAACAAGCCTTATAAAGATAGGATTAAAGTGTGAGACTTGCATTCACGCGAAACTAGGAGATTAAGGGGGGAGCTTATTGAAGTTTTCAAAATCGTTAATGTCGTAATAACGGATTTAAGTTGCGTGGCAGACGTTTCATTACTAATATCGCTAAAAACTTCTTTACGTTTAAATTAATTGATAAATGGAATAATCGGTGCTACTGTAGTATGCGGTCTACCTACGATTCGGCGGTCTACCTTTTAATTATAGTTTCTTATCTTGTTTACTAATTGTTTGTTTACATCCCATTGTCAATCGCCCTTGACGATTGGTTAGGTTTAGTCATGATATTTTCGTTAGTTTTAACGAAAATATCATGATTAAACCTAACCAATCGTAGGTAGACCGCATACTACAGTAGCACCGAATAATCTTCCCGCGTCAGTCGTTCACTCTACCAGCGTTAGTATGTTTAAGAACCGTTTAGATAGGCATTTTAAAATATTAATGTTGTTTAAAATAAAAAAAACAATTAGTAACAGGAGCTCTGGTGGTGGTGGTCGAGGATGAGTCTGTTGACGATTAATGCCAGCTTGTGACATGCCAGCGTGTGATGCCAGCAATAAAATTTAAAAAAAAATTAGACTAACATCAACGTAGATGTAGCTCGTAGAGTAAACTAACCCACTTTTTGTTTAAATTTACCTACTTTTTTTTTTTCTTATCCTCTCCTTATTTGCATGTCTGTAACTCTCTTTACTTGCATGTCTGTAGTTTGCATGTTATGACTGTGAGTTAAAACTGTGTTTGCATGGTTTGTAAGCGTTCTTATTTTACTTCTTTTCATCTTTCACCCCTTTCCTATTCTCTCCGACTATTTTTCTGACTTGTCGGCAGTGGCCGGCGGATGATGATGGTGAGTCTTTTTTCTCTTTTTCTGAATGAATGTTAACCCATGAGTGATAGGTGTTGCTACTTACTTAACCCCTTATTTTCTTCTCTTTCCTTTCTCTCGGGCTAACCTTAGAGTGGATCTTAGGGTCTTCGTTAGCCTTAGCTTCTGTAGATCTGTAGATCTAAAAATGAGCAATAAGGTTATCTAATACCAATTTCCATGATCATTCTAGTGCATTATTTAAAGAGCTAAAACTACTAAAGCTCAAAGATGTAATCAAACTGACACATTTTATTTTAGCTGCAAGTGTAAGAACAAAATCATTAACTGACAATAGGTAAATAAATATTTTGTGACTCATCAAAAAATCCACTCAGATCAGACTAGAAATAGATTAAAACATGTTATTCCTCAATTTAGATTGTTTTCATTTTAAAAATTACCAATTTTCATTGGACTGGAACTGAAATGATTTACATGAGCTGATATAAAAAGTAATATGAATGTAAACTTGTTTAAAAACAAGTTGAAATTTCATTTAATAATGGAATACTAATAAAAACGTAGGATTAAATGTACATTACTCGTTCATCTGCTGTGTCTAATACTGTATAGATTTCTTTGTATAGTATTCATATATCTTCAACATTTGACAATTTTATTTATAGTGTAATAATAACTTACTGTAATATTAATACATACTGTAATTAACAGTTCTTATTCATGATTCTATATTATTATTAATAATAACTATTTTATTTTTAATTGACAGCCCAGTAAAGCCTAAAGCTTAAGGGCCAAATAAAATAAAATAGTCCAATTTCACAATTATTTGTTTTGTTGAATTTACTGTAACAACAAAAATTGTAGGATTGTATTTATTTTATTAATAATAAAGGTTATTCAATTCAATTCAACATTCAATTGAATATATTCAAAATAAAGGAAAAGATGTACCGCCTAGACTAAAAGCATTATTAGCGGCAATAAATTCAGTAATTATTTCAACGAGCGAATGTGAACGCTCATTCAGCTGCATGAATCTCACTATTACATCAGCAAGAAATTGTATAAAAATTGATGCAGCATCCAAATTACTTTTCCTTAAGATTGCGGGACCACCACAACTCTTCTCTTCAAACCAGAAGACTATGCAAGAAAATGGATTGCAAAAGGAAAACGGGATTCGGATTATACAGCTCGCCAAGCTAGAAAACCTGAAGCAGTAATTCCTACGGGATATGAATCTCTTTTTAAATTATTTTAATCTAGCATATTTTTTTTAAAAAATATTATTGAATAAATCTGCATTTTAATTACCTATTTTTATATTTTAAATACCTATTTTTATATTCTATGCCATAAACAAAAAATTTTCTATACAAAAATTGAGGGGTCGCGCGTCTTAAGGTACCTAAGCGCCACCACAGGCAAAAACGTGTTTTTGATGGATATCACTATTTTCACCCTTCCTCTATCGCGTGGCTTGGGTTATAATGACCTTACGACACTAGAAGTATGGTTGAAAACCTTATGAAGCGAACTACTTTTTTCACCTCTATCGCCAGCCAAAAGTTCACCCAAAGTTCGGCATAATAAGAAAATAAAAAAATAAAAAAAATATATATAGAATATAAAATATGAAAATCTATTCAAAAAAACTCATCAACATCTTCATTAGCATACTTAGAACTCTAATTTAGCCAAAAAATGAACGTTCTAGCTCAATTAATAACAGAGATACTATTGCCAGAATATTACTGAACTTTGGAGGCGATTTCTGGCGAATTTTAATTTTGGCGCTTAGGTACCTTAAGACGCGGGACCCCCCAAATATCTTGATGTAATCAATTATATGCAATTAAATAGAGATTTATAAATGCATTTTTATGTCCCTTCACACGAATAAAAAACTTAACCGTATATTAACTTATTTTGTGACATATAATTGACAAAACTAATAGCTAATTTTTAAAATTTAATACCGTTTTGTATGCTTCAAAAATTTGACTAAACTTAAGTTATCGTTAGAATACCTTTCAACCTTTCAAATGTTCCGTGCGATGATTCCTCATTTCACGAGGGTGCCTCGGTGGTGTAGTGGTTAGCGTCGCTGAGTACGAATCCATCGGCCCCGGGATCGAGACCCGGTGACGGCAGCCGACGCGCAGCAAAGCTCAGCTGTTCATCCTTCCACACAATAAAGAAAGTGATTAGTAGATAAATAGGTACCCTGGGTGGCCTAGACGCTGGGCTGCTGGTGGGGCGTGGTTCGGATTCCACGTTAAACTGTATGTTAAGGTGGAGTGAAAAGCTTGACCTTCGTCAGAATGAACAATTCGGGCGGAAGCAAACCAAAGGTTAAACCAAAGTTATATACAGGGTGGTGCAAAAGTCTGGACCCATAGGCAATTTACTATATAAAAAATATCTTTCGATTTTTATAATCAGTGGTTTACGTTAACAAACCAAGAACAATACAAGCGCTAAAGGATAACATCACAACAGAAATTGAAGCCATAAGAACGCATATTACTATGCTTACAAATGTGCAAAGGTCTTGTGTCAACCGAGTAGAAAAGTTTTTGGAAGAAGATGGACATCAATTCGAACACTTATTGTAAATTCTGAACTAGAACGTTAAATTTAACATAATTTAGTCACTGGTGTATGGTTAATTAAATTTCATTTCATAATAAACTTCCTGCAGGCCACACTTTTTTTCCATATAAACCGCCTATGGGTCCAGACTTTTGCACCACCCTGTATATATATATATACCGGGTGTCCGAGAATTATCTGTACAATTTTTGGCTGTTATTAAAAGTCAACCATGAAGTGTAGAAATTCCAGTTTGTCCCATTTTACAGAGAATCTCATTAAGTTTTTTTTGATACCACGTTTTGACAAGTTTTTTAAAATGTACGCGGGTGACAGACATTGATGATTTAAAAGCAAGAATCACAGCTGCTATTGAGCGAATTGATGTGGATATGCTGCAGCGTACATGGCAACATTTGGAGTATCGATTGGATGTTTTGCGAATCACTAATGGTGCACATATCGAATGTTTGTAACAACGTTACTTTAATAAAAGAAACTTTTGAAAATACAGATTCTAAATAATCTTGTTTAAGAATTTTACGTGTGTTATCAAGAATTTTATTAAAAGATGAAATTGTACAGATAATGTTCGGACACACTGGAATTTCTAAAAAATTGTCAAAACTTGGTATCAGAAAAAACTTAATGAGATTCTCTGTAAAATGGGACAAAACTGGAATTTCTACACTTCATGGTTGACTTTTAATAACAGCCAAAAATTGTACAGATAATTCTCGGACACCCTGTATGTATATATATATATATATATATATATATATATATATATATATATATATATAATATATATGATGACTCAATAATTTGACCCAAAAATAATTATACGGGGCTCCAATAAACCTTAGCCCCCCCGCCCATGGCCTAAACCATTAGAGGTACAGTAAAACTAAACATACCTTACAAAAGAGAATTTAATCCTGCATTTAATGAGAACAATTAAAACTTGGTGTTCCCGCCATTGGCTTCCAAGACAGCCTGAATTCGCTTTGGGTAGCTTGCCAAAAGTGACGTGAATAGATCTTGATCGTTACGCAAATTTGCTAAAACAGTTTCAGTGTGTTGCGTCATTGTATCCTTCGAAAATCGATTTGCTGCAGGTTCTTGAAACGAGAGACATTCAACCTTGTCCTTTATAATGATCAATGTGTTCACAGACGTTCAGGTCAGGAGAATTTTCTGGCTATTCTTCATTTCCAAAGAAATCGATCTCATGGTTCCGCAACAACTGTTGAGTGGCTAATGCCTTAAAGCAGGGGGCCTTATCGTGCAGAGTGTGACCTAATCGACATCCATAACATTGTTTGGGTTCTTAGAAAAGGAATGACATGCTGGGAAAGAATAATATCACGAAAATACTGTCCATCCCAACTCTGACCATTGGCTTCAGCACCCACATGAGCTTCTTTGCAGTGAACAAAACAAACACACCAACCACAGTCTGGACTTTTTAATAATTCGCGATAATGTTCAATGTCATTGATTTCATCTGATGTTGTGGCCCCACACTCGATCATTTTGGTAGTTAGGCTGACGTGTTACGTAAACAAAAAAAATTCATCGGAGACAGCTAAATGCATGAAATCATCCACATCCCAATCTTCAAGATAATGGGCAAACCACATTCTGTCATCGATGTTAAGTTGAGTTTTTCTTGGTTTTCGAAGTTCATGCCAAGGCTTAAACCTGCCTATGACGGTACAGTCGAATGATCTCACCACTAACGATCTTTCCTCTCAACACTTCGATCTCTCTAGAAAGTTTAGCACAGCTGTTTTTTCCGCTTACGCGTACCGCTTTCAATGATGTCCTTTGTTTCCTGAGAGAGTGGCAATTTGGGCGCCCAGATTTGGTTGTATCCATTTCACATTATCACCAAAGTTTTATTCCAATTTCTTTTGACGAAGTCCTCACTTCTTCGCAACTTTTTGGCAACCCATGAACGTGTTATAAAGGTGGCTCCAGCATCACGAGCTTGAAATGTTATTGCTCGTATGCGATCTATCACACGTTGCCTCTCCGAATCACCAATTAATTGAGAAGCCATTATATTATCACTTAATCAGCTAGAGTAATTTTAATACCTGCAATAAATAAAGAATTTTATATATTTTTATAATCACTAAAAACTATTTCGATATAAGTAAACATGTAAGCCGCAAATGGGGGGGGGGCTAAGGTTTTTTGGAACCCCTTACAATACATATCTATGGGACAAAAGTTGTGAATCACTTTATATAGTATATATTATATATATTATATATATATATATATTATATATATATAATCCGAATACAAAAATCGTGTCTACGTAAGAAATAAGTAAATGCAGAATATGAAGCATGACGACATTAAGAACTAAATTAGTTGCCATAGAAACGTTATATATATGTATAGTGTGTCATTGCAATCGTGGAAATTTGTGCGTAACTATTTTATTTTATACCCATTTGACATTTTAGATACGTCTGAGCTTCAAATGTTGTTTCATGTATAGAAACTCCTGTGTAGGTTATAGTTTACATATGTTACGCGGAGGTAGACAGAATGTAATTCAATCGAACCAGAATTAATCGACTTATACTAACCGTAATTAAATCCAATCTTGAATTACACCAGTACACATTTGAAAACTTGTCGGTCGATTTTTACAAACTAGTTGGTGATTCTATATAATTTGAGTGCACTGATCTCAAAAATATAGTTAGTTTTTCCCTATCACGTATGGTTTCTTACTACAGGGTGTGTCATAAATCCCCCATTTATCCCAAAATGTGAACCATCTTATCGAGACCAACATTGGATTGCACATGCTAAACCATAAATTTTGTTGTTATAGACTACAATAACGCTTACATAATAATGTAGGGGAAATATATATAACAACCAGTCCCGTTCCAGCAAAATACTCTCTCCCCTCCCATCAATGGGTGGTTAACATTTGGGGACAGATGAGGTATTACAACACCCCTTGTAGCACGAAATCTTTAGGTGATAGAGTAAAACATAATTAAAGCAGAATTAAATAGCTCCTAGCTCTTGGACAAGCATATTGCTTGTTTATGAAAGAATAAAAAAATAACTGAAAGAAACAAAATATATTTACCTTCTTTACTTGCAAACATTTCAGGACTTATTCCAAAGACTTAAGACTACGAAAGTAGATCTGACTAATGACGACACCAGCAGTAATCCTCCATCATATTTGTATGCCATCTTCCTTGATATCTTCTTTCCATGGTTTTGATGTCCTGGTGAAATCGTTCCCCTTGCTCCTCACTGACATCTCCGAGATTTTCGGGAAAACGGTCAAGATGCGAAAATAAGAAGTGAACTTTCAGGCTCATGTTGCAGCCTAAGGCGCAAAACTTGTTAAGCATATTTTCCACCAGTCTTTCATAATTTTGGCTTTTGTAGTTTCCCAAGAAGTTTTCAACAACATCTTTGAAACCAAGCCATGCTTCTTTTTCTTTATTGGTCATTGTGTTCAGGAAATGATCATCTGTCAATAACTTTCTAATCTGAGGACCTATAAAAACACCTTCCTTTATTTACTCGTAGCTAATCTTTGGATATTTTGAACAAATGTACTTGAAACACTCACCTTCTCTATTCAATGCTTTGACATACTGCTTCATCAAGCCTAACTTAATGTGCAAGGGTGGTAGGAGGATTTTATTTGGTTCAACTAGATGTTCATGTAAAATGTTCTTTGATCCTGGGTAAGATTCTCTCTAGGAGGCCAAGTTTTCCTCTTCCAGTGCTGGTCACGTGCTCGACTATCCCATTCGCAGATGAAACATGGCATCTTAGTGTATCCTGATTGCTGCCCAAGTAACATGCAAAGGACTTTGAGATCCCCACACAATATCTATCTGTGATTTTGATACTGAATTTTTTCCAGAAGCAGTTTCATGTTATCATAGGTCTCTTTGAATGAGTAGAATGGGCCACTGGGATTAATGCATATTTGTTACCGTTGTGCAGTAACACTCCTTTTAGACTGGTTTTAGAGGAATCTATAAACAACTTCCAGTCACTGGTTTGGTATTCGATGCCTAGCTTGCACACTAATCCTGTGATGTCCTTGAAAAATACCAAGGGACCATCTTCTTCGAAAAAAGGCACGAAGTCTTTCTCACGATTTCTGTACCAAGCGAAGTATGTGTCGGATGCCAATAAATTGTTCTCCTGCAATCTAGACCCCAAAAGTTCTGCAGAGTCCTTAGGCAGATTCAAATCCCTGACTAAGTCATTTAGTTCGGCTTGGGTTAATGGTTTAGGAGGATCTCGGTCAGCTGTTGGCTGTTCATAAACATCATCATTGTCTGGATTTGGAGCTGAATCAGAATCTGAATTGTATTGATCCAGACTCTCAGGTGGGCGGGAATAGGAACTTCTGGACCATGGGGTACCGGCCTTATTGCAGATGGAAGACTTGGGTATTGAAAGCTCTCTTTATTCTTTGCATTATAACCCTTACATTGCAAGAACAGAAGTAGCAGTCGTCGGTATGGTTTCTAGGCTCGCGCCATACCATAGGGATCCCAAATGGCAAACATTTCTTTTTACCTTTGCTCCAATTCCTTAGTGCCGCAACACACGTAAGACAAACTTGTGTGGAGCCCAACTTTTGTCTTGATCTCCTAATTTAATTCCAAAATAAGTATGATAAGCTCTCTTAATGAAGGTCGTTACATTTGTCCTTTGTTTTACAACAATATACCGCGGTTCTATTCAAAGGAGTGACATAACGAAGAGTGACATAACAAAGGAGTGACAAATCGGAGATAAATTCAAAGGAGTGACACGAAAATACCAACAAAAGAAGAAAGAACATCCAGAGGGAAGAGAGGCTTGCAACTGTTATTGGTTAGGTTAGGCTAGGTTAGGTTAGGTTAGGTTTCTAGTTTTTAAATAAAATCTTAATTTTAACAATTCTGTCACTCCTTCGTTACGGTATTTATGTCACTCCTTTGTTATGTCACTCCTTTGAAATGTCACTCCTTCGATACAGACCCATATACCGACCACAAATATAACAAAATATGTCTGGACTATGGGTACATCCTCTAGAAGCCATTATTAAAATTTTAAAGACGTAATGTTAGAATTATCTATCTGAAAAATATGAAAAAACGAAATTAGTTAAAGATAAAAAAGGTAAAAAATTACAAAACGCCCCAAAATTTTTGCTAATAACTTTAAAACTGTGGTGATAGAAAAAAACTGGTAGCATTTTTTAATTCAGCGCAGCGAACTGCTTCAGAATCACAACTCAAAATAAAGAAATCGATTTTCATGCAGACCGGTGTTATTTAACTGGAATAATATCGAATCCGAGTTAATTCCGGATCCAATTCACGTACATATTCCACGCTCAAACTCCGTTCGAGCATTAGCAAGATGCTCTTGTGGAATGGATCTATTAACCTCTGATTCTATTGATGGAGTTTTGTCAGATTCCCGATGTCACGATAAAAGTATTTT
>JAJOZX010004148.1:352500-357500 GCA_023014485.1 Bathynomus jamesi
AATTATTACACAATAAATATCCTGTTTGATTAAAACGTACCATTTTACGATACGAACTCATAAAATGAAAATAAAGAATAAAAAAAAAGAGTCGAAGCAAATAATAAAAAATAAACTAAATTAACGTAATTTGCAAAAGAGAAATACTTTAATTTTATAAATAATAATAATAATAATAATAATAATAAATTATCCTATAAAAACCTGAAAAAAAAAATAAAAAAACTAATTTTAAAACATGAAAATAATTTAAAAATAAACACGAATTTCGTTTTATTAACTAATTTTAAGCTTTCTTTTTTGAGCAAAAACGTGGCTTCGCCCACAGATAACATTTCAGAATGCGATAAAAGCATGCTAATACCATGGCGGGTGCTATCATGCTTCTAACGTGACATTGTTACAAGGTGTGGAGTCAAATGCAGAATATATATATATATATATATATATATAATATATATCCACGGTGCCACGATTTTATGACTGTAACAGAAGCACGAAAATGCCATTTTTATTTTACCTTGAAAATTCATCGAGTTTTCATTTCATGACGTCATACAAATTAGATAATTCTTTTTTCCCTAAATTAAGTTCATAGAGATATTATTGCACTTTTTTATAATCATATATATACATATATACACTGTGTGTGTGTGTGTGTAATGTGTATATATAATATATATGCTACGTCGTGGCCGATGTCGTAACACCGTTTCCCGGAGATCAGCGAAGTTAAGCGACATTGGGTCTGGGTAGTAGTTGGATGGGAGACCGTCCTCCGCGCCCAGATTATGTAGCGACCCGTGGTCCTGCGTAAAGATGTAGGTCCCCTCCGTCATATGACCTTAGATGTTGCGAAGGAGGTTAAACAACCCCAATAAAAAAAATATACATATATATATTGTTTTTTAATGTTTTACGAAACAGAGAAAGGAAATATGGACAATTCTAATTGTTTTTATTAGCTTTTGTCTTCTCATACACACACGCACACAAATACACACACATTATATATATATATATATATATATATATATATATATATAATATATATATATATATATATATATAAAATAGGATTATATATAACAGCAGTAGTACAAAGTAATATTATTTTTTTAAAGGTGAAGGATAGTGAATATACACAAATAATTATATAATTATATATTATTGACTGATCACTGGCAGACGACGAGAAAATATTTGAAAAAACTGAAATTAAGAGAGAACAAAACACGGTGTAAAATGTTTGAAGAGAACAACAATGCGAAGTTCAGAGATGATCCATTTCGTTTTTATTTATAACAAAAACTACCGCAAAATAGTTACGAACCAAGTAATAACAAACGAATCCAACCAAATATTTAAGGATCAACAATGTCACCAGACGTACGGTCTATTCAAAAAGTTCTCTATCGAAGCTCCGTTTGTTACTGATATTTATCAGTAAGAAACATGGAAGTTTCGCGATTAGAACTTTTGGAATTGGTCGTACAGTTTAAAATGGTTTGAACATTCTAAAACATTTTTCAGAGGAAACCGAACAGAAAGCTTTAATGTATCTTAAAGCAATAAAAGAGGGTGTCTTGAGCACAGCAATTATTTCAGTGAAAATTCAAAGCCTCAAATTATTTCATGTTCTACGAAATTTGAATTACATAAAAATAACAGCATTTGAAATACGAATTATGAATTCGTGAATCATTTCTGACATCACCCGCGTGTGGTACGTTAAGTGGATTCGATAAGAGCAAATAATATCTTTTTCTTTCATTCCATGTTGATAATGAAGGTGGATAACGCTATAAAGGGACGCTCACAGACCGTTACTGAACAATTGTTTGAAAACTAATTTAACTTAATGAGATCTGACCTTACCTTACCTTACCTGAACTAACCAAATTAAATGCAATACAACTTAACCCTTTAAGTCCTGAATTTTTTGTAGGGTCAAGTTATGAATGCGTGTATTTGAAACGTTAGCAATTTGTACCGTCAGTCCTTAAAGGGTTAAATAGGAATCGCTGTTCTATACTGTATTTGATACGTTGCAGGACCAACGTATTTGAAGGTTCAAAGTGACCTAAAAAGTATCCTTCAAAATATAATAATAATAATAATAATAATAATAATAAATAAGAGCCATTGTATGAGGTAATCAGTACAAAAGAGAGTTGAATAGGACCTATTCCAATTTTTACGATATTCTATTTATATATATATAATATATATATATATATATATATATATATATATATATATATTTATTTATTTATTTATTTATTTATTTATTTATTTATATTATACAGAAAATGTAGCGCTGATAAAAAATACACAGATCTCTCCCGTCCAATCAAAGAAAATGTAAACTGGAAGAAATCACATTGAATAAAAATATTTTTGTATATATACTTAAGACTTAAAATATTTATTTATGTATTCAAGGTTTTAAGTTATGGTAGAGTTAGTAAATCTGTTTTTAAAATGAAAGTATAAAAACTATTAAAATCCAAAGCTTTGTGTACATATACTGCAGATAACTCGTAAAATTTTAGTTTTGTCACATAACAAAGTAATTTAGTTACCGTTAAATAATATAATGTAAAAATCGAGCACAAAAAATAGAAAGTTGAAATTGAAGAAAATGCCTTTATATATATATACAGGGTGTCCCATAAGTTCGGCATCACAGGAGAAATTCATATTTTTCTATTTCTACAAAACATAATTCATATTTTTCTCTTTCTACAGGCCATAATGTCTGTGAGCAAGGAAGAACGAATCCAGATAATTCTACTCATAGGAAATCGGAGTCAAAGAGAGGCCGCTGCTGAATTTAACAGACTGCATCCAGACCGCGAGCCAATAACACAGAGTTGTGTTAGCAGACTTGTTGCAAAGTTTAAGGAAACAGGATCCATAGAAGATAAACCGCGCAGTGGACCTTCAAGGAGGTCCACTGACGATGATACAGCGACTGCTATCCTGGCTCATTTTAACAGAAGTCCCAATAAGTCTCTTCGGCGATTGTCCGCCGAGACAGGAGTGTCGAAAAGTAGCATCCATCGCATTCTTCAGGCTCACAAATGGCATCCATATAAACTTCAGATCCTACAGAAATTAAGCGAAGATGATCTCGACCGGCGGATGGAATTTTGTGAATGGGCTACGGAACAATATGCTCGGGATGCCAATTTCCCGTCCACCATTCTGTTCAGTGACGAGGCTGTTTTTTATGGAAATGGTGAGGTAATCGACAGAACACCCGCTAATGGTCTCAAACAACCCTCACTGGTAGGTATACCTCTTCAAAGGAACAAGGTGCATCTCGGGTGATGGTATGGTGTGGCATTTGGAAGGATTGCATCATAGGCCCCCTCTTTTCGATGAACATGTCACTGGAGGCACCTACCTACGTATGCTCAAGGAAGAAGCATTTCCCAGTGTCTTGAACGAAGAAGGAAATTTCCCAACATGGTTCCGGCAAGACGGCGCTCCTGCACATTACAGCACCCAAGTAAGGGAATACCTGTACCAACAATTCCCTGGTCATTGGATAGGACGTCGAGGGACTGTGGAATGGCCAGCTAGAAGCCCGGATCTCACGCCACTAGATTTTTATCTCTGGGGCCACTTGAAAGCGCTGGTATACGCAGAGAAAATTAGGAGTGTTGAACATTTGCAGCAGCGCATTATTGGGGCATGTAACACCATTACTCCTGACATCATTCACCGTGTGCTTGCTGACTGGGTATCACGTCTGAATTTGTGTATTGAAAACAATGGTGGACATATTGAGAACGTTCTGTAAATAAAAGCTTTTGTTTTGCCTTTTTTTATTATTTTTCCTATGATGCCGGACTTATGGGACACCCTGCATATATATATGCAGGGTGTCAATTTTGGGGGTGAAATGACTAAATTGAAAATCATGTGATTTGGTAGCAATTTAATGTAATCATTTGGCATACAAAATAATATCCTTGCTTCAAAAACAAAAAAATAACTCTTACCTACATCAATTTTAATTCAAAAATTCCATTTTTCCGTAAATTCGTAACAAAATAACAAATGTGCGCAAACATCCTATCAACATTTAAAGTGGCAATAAGATATCATTCAGTCTTTATTTGAAAGTAACCAATGCAGTCATGTCCTTTTTGCTGCGGTTCCTTGACATCAGCATTCGGTTTGCTACTTGCGCTTTGATGTAGCCTTCTCGTCTCTCGTGACTGTAAACTTGACTAGCTGCTTCTGTGACCATTTTCACACATCTCTCCACACTCTGAGTGTGAGAAGGCCACTTTGGCACTTGCATTGGGGCCTCTTTAAGTTGTGTTAAATCTTTGTTTGTTATACATGTTGTCAGTGGTGGCTCCAAAATCCGAACTCAAGTTAACTAATTCTGACAATTTCGTGGCATTGACGTTTATCGGAGGTACCTTCCTTGTCTGAACAGAGCAGTCTCCCAGCTGTTCATCATCTAGTGATGTTCCTCTAAGCTTTAGAATGATTTCCACAGCCTCAGTTCGCTCTTTGGTACATTGGCTGCAGAGTATTGCTTGCAAAACTGCCTCTGGCCTAGCATACCAAGCGGACCTTCTCACCACAGGTAACACGATGTCCACCACTACTTTCCTTTGGGTTCTCAGTAGCTGTAATTGAAACAAGATGTGGTTGAGCCCCTCCATCCACATTGGATTAAGTTTTACATTGAATCAGTGAGGAAGATAAAACCCAATAATAAATTCAACAATCAACATCAAATTCTGTAGCATTTTGCCCTTCAGTGCATGTTTGGAAACCCAAATCCTGCAGAAACGAATCGCTGTAGTTAACCAACGACTGTAACTTACGGTCCAATCTCCAAGAGAGCCAGATTTTGAGGCAACTCTCCTGATCTGATTGCTTGAACAATACGATAAGCGTAAGATTGATCCGTGCTGAGGTCTTTGATAACTTCTTCAGACAACACTGGAAGGGGAGGGCCTACTTCGACC
>JAJOZX010004148.1:362500-422500 GCA_023014485.1 Bathynomus jamesi
GCTGAAAATAAGCTCAGAAGAAGAGAGAAGAATCAATCCTGTTTGAAAAAGTTCTCTTGTATAAATTTCAAACTTAAATATTTGCACGAGTTAAATCAAATACACAATACACAATCTTTTCAAAATTAAAAAAACAAAAAAATGTCATCGATCTTAAGAGCCTCTGGAGGCCTCTGGGGAGGGGACCATAAATGTGCCCACTTCTGGTTCCCCCGCTGCCGATACAGGGAACGCACACTCGAGCAGCGGGGCTGGCTCCACTACTGACCATTCGAGATGTTCTGGGCCTCTACCTCATTCACTTTTCATAAACTTCTGCAACATTCGTGGCCTTTTCTCAAATTTTCAATCTGTTGAACACCACCTATTCTCCTCTAAACTTCATCATCTCTTCCTCACTGAAACTCAGGCGTCTGGGACGACTGACAGCAACCCTTTTTATGTACCCTTCTACTTTTCTATATTCAGTTTCATTCCAAAGGTGGATGTTGCGTATATACACTCAACGATCTAACTTGCTCTCGTATTCCCGAACTTGAATCATTCGAATTCTACACCCTCTGATTACGGCTTATATGCCAATCTGAAACTAAATACATCTGCGCTGTCGACTTTTCTTCTTCTAATTTTACTGACTGTCCAAAACTCTTTGAATACCTTACTTCCAAAGTGCAACATGCTAGCCCACTTTCCTTTTGTTAAAATCTCCATTTTAGGATATTTCAATGTTCATCACCACCTTTGCGTTTCTTCCCATTTCACTGACATCCTTAGTGAACTACTTTACAACTTCTATATCCTGAATGACCAAGAGCAGATTTTACAGCACCGTATTCGTGTCCCCGATTGCCTTCGAGATAGGCCCAACATTCTGGATTTATTTCTTACCACTCATCCTTTTTCTTACTCTGTCAAATTTTTTTTCTTTGTTGGGCTCTTCTGACCACAATCTTACATCTGTTTCCTATCTTGTCGCTCCAGTTCGGCCTTTGGATCCTCCCAACAGGAGACGCCTGTGGCACTTCGGCGGGGCAGATTGGGAGGCCGTTAGGCAGTACTTCTCTGATTTCCCAGGGAATAATTATTGCTTTAGTGGCCGGAGGTGATTTTTTCGGGCATGGAGGCGTACATTCCATATTCTATCCCCCAAACTAATGCAAAACAAAAAAAACTTGGTCTAACTTTGCTTATTTTAATGCTATCCGCAACAGAGGCGAGGCTTTCAGAAGGTACCGTCGCCATGCAACTCCTGTTTCTCACTTAGCTTATATTTCTGCCCAGAATCGTGCACCAAAAATTCCTTCATGAGTCAAAACTGTGAAAATCTATTCAATTCTAATTCTTCTCGCTCTTTCTGGCACCTAGCCAAGAACCCTTCCAACAACTTTACTTCTTTCCCTCCTCTTTTCCATTCCGACAGTTCAGTTGCCGTCTCTTCTCATGATAAAGCTGAACTCTTCGCTCAAACTTCCGCCTCCACCTCAAGCCTGTACGATTCCGGTGCTGTCCCTCCATCTCCTCCTCCCTTTGACTTAATTACGTCTTAAATTAGAATCTTTTCCAAAGATGTTATTTTTGCTCTATCTGAGCTCACCTTTAGGAAGAGATACGGTCCTGAGGGTGTCCCTCCTGTTGTTGTCAAGAACCATGCTTCTGTGCTGACACACTGCCGAGTTAACTCCTTCAGCTTTGTCTTTCATCTGGTAGTTTTCCTTCCTGTTGGAAGTTCGCTTTTATTCAGCCTGTTCCAAAAAAGGGTGAGCACTCTCAACCCTCCAAATATTATCCAATTGCTTTGATTTCTTGCCTTTCTAAAGTTTTTGAATCTATCTTTAACTATCCATCAGGAAGATTCTTCCCAAAATCTTAATTCACATCGCCAGTATGGGTTCCGCAAGGGACGCTCTACTGGCAACCTTCTTACATAGCTCTCTGAATGTTGGGAATCCTCCTTTCGGGATTTTAATTAAATCTTTGCTATTGCGCCAAACTTTCGATAGAGTTTGGCACAAATCCTTAATTTCGAAACTGCCCTCCTTCGGTTTCTATCCTTCTATCGGTGCCTTTCTCTCTAATTTCCTTTTCTAAAGCTGCGGTTGTAGATGAACACAGTTCTTCTCCTAAAGTTATTAGTGGTGTTCCTCAGGGTTCTGTCCTGTCACCCACTCTTTTCCTTTTATTTATCAACACTCTATTAAGTCACATTTCTTGTCCTATCCACTTCTGCGCCGATGATTCCACTCTTCACCTTTACACCCACTTCACAAAACGTCGCTCTCAACAGTCACTCCATGCTTCGCATGGGACGGCTATGATGCACCTGACCTCTGCTCTTTCTACTATTTCTGATTGGGGCGGAGAAAGCCTTGTGGTTTTCAATGCTTCAAAAACACAGTTCCTTCATTCATCTGTCTATTAATCACAATCCTTCACACGACTATCCCCTTACCTTGACCAAAACACAACTCAATCCTTCCTCTTCTCTTAACATTCTTAGCGTTTCCTTTTCTCGTGATCTTCCCTGGAAAGATCACATATACTCTCTTTTACCTACCACAAAATTGCTGTCTCTGTACGGGGGTCTTGTCCGCCCCTGTATGAAGTACGCTTCTCATGTGTTGGGTGGCTGAACTCACATAGCCGTACTTGACCGGGTGGAATCAAAGGCTTTTTGTCTCATCAGTTCCTCGCCTCTTGTTGACTGTCTTCAATCCATCTCTCTTCGCCACAATGTTGTCTTATTTCCTCTTTAATATAGGAATTATAACGGACACTGCTCTTTTGAACTCTCTAACTGCATGCCTACTCCTTTAAGGAGAGCACGCAGTACCAGACTTTCGAAACATTCTCACCACTTTTCTGTCCAACTCTGTAACGCAAGGGTTAATCGGTATTTTTAGTTTTTTCATCTACTCAACCGGTCAACTCTGGAACAAACTTCTTCAGTCCATCTTCCCATTTGTATGACCTTCCATCTTTCAAACGTAGTGTGTCCAGTCATCTCGAAGACCTTTGACCTTGATTTTGGCTCTCTTCTTTCTCTATAGGGAGGGGACGTTTTTGCGGCCATTCACCCTTGGCCCCTCCTTCTTCAATAAAAATAATACCAAGATATCAAAGCACAGACCCACACACCATGAAATTCTTAAGAAATAAGAACATTTCTTTTGTTTTATGAAAACCACGAAATGCGTCCTATTTATATAATTTACATCCGCAATCACACGTACGTACAAATACAAACGTGCATGTATATATATATATATATATGTATATAAACAAAATAATTAAGTAGTTTAAACTCTTGTAAAACAATAAACATTACAAAATGATTTGTAGTCGCTTTGCAAAATCTATAAACCAACCATTAATTATGGTTCACAAAACCATTCTACGTGCGAGATAAATTCATGTATTGCTGAATCTGAGATTCAACAACTTAAGTAAGATTTTGAAACTTATTTCTTAGGTTAAGTAACAAAGTTAATAACAATGTCGAGTTGAAATATCTTTGAACTCTGTATTTCCGTTTATTAAGAGAGGTTTCAAATGTCAGACGATTTTACAACGATGTTATATAATGTCATGTAATTTAAATTGGATTTATATTTACAAATGTTGAATCACAAGTAGTCAGATGTGCAAAGATATGCTGTAAATATGAAGGATTTACACAATAGTAAAGGACATACTGAATATTCAATGCGATACATGATTCAATAAAAATAAACTGATTCACAAATTAAAAAGTTAACGTTGGAAATGCCAAAAATTGTAAACAAATTCCACAGCAAAAAAACTACTGAATTCATTAATAATTTAGATATATAAGTCATGCATACATCGTACGTATGTATGTGTGTCTGTGTGTGTGTTGTATATTCAGTGTGTATATATATATATATGTATGGTTTTGTGTGTGTGTGTGTGTGTGTGTGTGTGTAAAGAGATATACAAAACAAATATGGGAACAATATGGGGGTATAAAAATGAAACAAATGAAAATAAATTGAAACGAAAGGACAATACAAACGTTTAAGAAATAGAAGTTTTTAGTCGGTAAACAACAGAAGAAAATAATCTCAGAATAAATAGGCGAACAATTATAAAAGACTACAAATAAAAGATTTACGTTAAAATGCAGTTTCGGGCACGTAAAATACATAATAAGATAGGGAAATGCGAGCGTGGAGAACAACGAGCGTAGAAAATTACGAAATAGAGTTAATGCAAAAAAACTTCACTTTTTCTACGTGAAAGTCACAATATGATAATAAAAACCCACTCTTAGTAATAGACAGAGTTTATTTCCACAACAGTTTCGATGCCCACTGGCATCCTCTTCGGGTGGATACAGAAAAACGAATGATAATAAACTCTATCTATTAGAGTAGGTTTTTATTATCATATTGAAATATAGTTAGTTGACAAATAATAAAACGATAAAGTTCCGGAAAAAGGCAATTAGTAAAATTAGAGAAGTCAAATGAAAATGAAAATGAAACCGTTACAATCGAAGGAGTGAGAATAACAACGGTATTCCGTCTGCAATTAATAATAAAAGAAATAATACCTATATTAGATGATAACGGTAATAACATGAATACTGATAGAGGGAAAACTGAATGATACTTGCGGTAATAAGGACGGGAAAACTAAATTGGATTATAAAGATTTATACTGGAGAAATATTGAAATCGTAACTACAAAATAAGGTAGTAAAAGTTTTCCCAAATTTTCAATCTGGGTTTGGTATTTTGGGGGGTATTCTACCTCAAGACGTAGTCTTCTTTAAATTCTATTCCGTTTGACTTCACAAATACAGTGTTTTTCCGTGTGAGTGTATAATATACACACCTTTCTTTTCGACCTTTCAAATGTTCCGCGCGATGATTCCTCATTTCACGAAGGTTAAGCTTGTCGTCCCTCCTCTCGAGTTGGCCTCGTGAAGTAGTGAGTTGGATTCTTGTACTCTCCACCTCGCATAGCCAGGTACGCCCGGCTCATCAATGGTTGTTCTGAGCTAGACGTCTAATCTTCTTTTGAAGATGTCCACTGCAATACTACTAGTGTTTCTTAGGTCTTTGGGCAGCTGATTAAACAGTTTTGGTCCTCTCACAACAAAACTATTTTCTTTCAGGGTTAAGAGATGTTCCCTGTCTAGCCTTTGATTTGGGAACACGACACAGTCTTCCTTTTCTACTTTCCACTGTTGTTTGAGGAGTTACAGAGTTCAGAGTAAGATTAGGGACTAGTTTCTCCATTATTTTCCAAGTGTAAATAATGATGTATCTCTCTCTTCTCCTTTCCAGTGAATATAGGTTTAATTTGCGTAACCTTTCCCAGTAGTTTAGTTCTTTGCACCCGTTGTTCTTGGCTGTGAAGCTTCTCTGAATCCCTTCCAGGTGTCTAATGTCTTCTTTTTTATATGGGGATGTTAGGACCGAGCAGTATTCCAATTTGGGTATGATCAGTGTTTTCAGTAGAGGAATCATTATATTCCTATCCCTTCGTTTAAAAGTTCTCAGTATCTGCCCGGTTATTCTCTTTGCTCTGTTTACTGCTATCTTACTTTGTGTTTCAAATTTCGCATCCTGAGTCATTACAACCCCTAAATCTTTTGCTTTAGAATTTCTCTGAATTTCCTGTCCATTCGGGGTATAATATTCCATGGATTTTAGGTTCTCTCTTTTTTTCGTACGGTAACAGGTGAAATTTCTCAGTGTTAAACTTCACATTGTTGTCTTCCGTCCACTTGTATATATATATATATATATATATATATATGCGTGCGTGTGTGTGTGTGTTACGCGTAATCGATACAACTGCGTATTTCATGAAATAAGCAAAATATTGCTCATTTCATGAAATTGGCAGTCCATTTGCCAAATTCATGAAATAAGCAAAGTTATTGCTTATTTAGGTTAGGTTAGGTTAGGTGTGGTTAGGTTAAGTTAGGTGGGTTAGGTTTGTTTTGGTTAGGTTATGAAATGTTTAAGCAGCCGTGCGCATATAGCTACTCTTTTCTATTACAAGGTGCATGTACACGAAACCTTGTGTGTGTGTATATTATATATATATATATTATATATATATATATATATATATATATATATATATATATACCGGGTGCGGCAAAAATAACGCCCTTTTTAGTTTATTCTCTTTTATTGAAAAAAAAAATCAATTACAGCATTTTAAGAGAAATAATAAGGTTTTTAAGAAAAATAGAGCATTCTAAGAAAAATAATAAGTACTTTCTCAGTAAAAACTAAAAAATAACTGGAATTTAATTAATTTTGTGGTTGGCTCAATACACCTTAAAAAAATGTACTCTACATACATAGTATTTACTAACCTAATGATCATGTTCAAAATGCTCCCCTTGGTGTTCAATACAACACTGAACCCTACCAGCAACACTTCTACAAACCTTTTGACACATTTCTACGTTAATTGTAGTAAATTTTTCACGAATTGTTTGTCTTAATTCAGGAAGTGTTTTCGGTTTGACCTTGTAAACAAGATCTTTCAGTACACCCCACAAGAAAAAGTCAGGTGGTGTTAGGTCTGGCGATCGTGCTGGCCACTCAATTGCTCCACGTCGTCCTATCCACCTCCCTTCGAAATTTAAATTTAACCATTCCCTAACGAGTAACCCATAGTGGGGTGGCGCACCATCCTGTTGAAAGTAAATTCCATTCTGATTTCTAACTCTCGGCCAGAATTCAGTTTGCAGCATTTGTAAATAATTATCTTGATTAACAGTACTATCAAAGAATATCGGGCCTATTATTCCCATGGAAGAGATGGCTGCCCAAACTGTCACTCCTGGTAGGTTAACGTCTTTTTCCAAGATAACGTGTGGGTTAACATCGCTCCAGTACACACAATTATGGCGATTGATATGCCCGTTCAATTTGAATGTTGCCTCATCTGACCACCATATCTTATCAAGAAAACTCTAATCGTCTCTCTGCATCTCCATCATGCAAGCTCTGTAACACGCGAGGGATGTAAGGCTTCATCTTGTTCTTCTTTAAGAGTCTACGGACACTTCTGTCACTGATACCCAACTCTGTAGAAAGACGTCTACTGGATTTTTGAGGAGTGTGCAACAATGATTCTCTTAATTCATCGGACTTTTCTAAGGTTGTTGCTGAAACTGGCCTCCCTGATCTTGTGGCATCACTTACGCTTCCGGTTCTTTCAAATTTCCTAATTAGACTTGTGATATTGCGGCTCTGCACTTGTCGAATGTTAAATTCTTCTGATAACAAACGAGCGGCTTTAGCTCCATTGTTATTGTTTTGGTAATAATGTTTAACTGCTTTCACTCTTTGTTCTCTCGTCAATCGCAAGGCCATATTTATTCAGAATTTCTGTAAAAATAAAAGAAACAAAATGATACAATATGAAACTAAAAAATTATACTGTATAAAACTATAAAGATACAATTATTAAAAGGGCGTTACTTTTGCCGCACCCGGTATATATATATATATATATATATATTATATATATATATATATAATATATATATTATATATATATATATATAGTTAAAAATTGTGGAAAAACATGTCCCAAAAATACAACAAAGAGGAAAGAGAGGCAGGTTCGAGACAAAAGAGGGCATTGTTTCGAAAGAGAAAAAGAGTGACTGCAAAATTAAGCAAAGTATCGATGTCATCATACAGGAACTAATTGAGAAGCATACAGAAAAGAAGACGACGAGGATATAGAAGCGATAAAGGCTAAGGCAAAGTACTTCTATAATTTCGCAAAAGAAAGTCGAAAAACCATGCGACTATCGGACCTTTGAAAAATGAGAACAGTGCTTTATCTGATGATCTAACAGAAGTATCTGAAATAGTAAGAGCTCAGTACGAATCATCTTTCAGTATCCCAAAAACTGACAAATTGATATGCGATAGAAATGCGTTCTTCGAAGAAGAACTACAAGGGGAAAGTATAACGGACTTCGACTTTACGATGGATAACACTGGTCAACACTCATTTTATTGCCAATCATATTAGAGTGATTTTGAGGTAACTTTGTGGTGCTGATTCCGAATATGACATCGGTTTTGCTAGATTGGCTCTAATTTATGAGATAATTGGTACCCCATTGAAACACGTAAAAATGCAAAAAAATTAATGTTCAGGCGGAGCCTACTTACTGGTTGGGTGGCCGATGACTTATATACGGAGGGGGAATATTCTAGAATGATCGCGGAGTAAACACTAAGAATATTCGCGTGTCTCACCATCTAGAATGTTCCGGTAGTTTCCCATATGCACGCGTTATGGTTACGTTTCCTATTAATTGAGGGTATTCATTATCTCAAGAACTAGAGCCAAATCGGAAAAACTACTTTCATTTTGGAATTCAGCAACCCCAAAATACCCTAAATTCGTACGAATTTCCTTGGCAACGAAACAAAAATGTTTTTTTGTTGAGCTGTGTAATATTACACAAGTCGTAGAGAAACTAAAAACACACTCAGCAGCAGGACCGGATAAATGAAATGCCACACTGATCAAAAACTGCAAGAATGTAATCGCTGAGCCCCTATACTGGATATGGAAACGATCACTAGACACGGGAGAAATACCGGGCATCCTGAAGAGCGCGAACATAGTCCCAATATATAAAGGAGGAGATCGATCCGAGGCCAAAAACTATAGGCCAGTGTCGCTTACATCTCATCTCACTAAAATATATGAAAGAATATTTAGACAGAAAATCTATGACTTTTTGGAAACTCAAAAAAAATTCACTGATAACCAACATGGGTTTCGGTCAGACAGATCATGCCTATCACAACTGAAGGAACACTACAACAACATTATTGATGCACTTGAAAGTAATGAAAACTATGATGTACTATACACAGACTTTGCTAAAGCGTTCAGGTAGTGTGACCATGGAATCATAATACATAAACTGAAATATATGGGAATAACAGGAAAAGTAGGGAAATGAATATATAATTTCCTTAGTGTGCGGCAGCAAGTCGTTACAGTACAAGGAGTATCTTCATCGGAATCAGAGGTCCTTAGCTCAGTACCACAAGGAACAGTATTAGCTCCACTACTCTTCATAATCATGCTAAATGACATAGATGAGGACGTTACCAGAGACAGCACAGTAACATCCTTTGCGGATGACACAAAGATCAGTAGAAAAATAAGAAACCCAGAAGATATAGGGAAATTAAGAGAAATTCTAGAGCAAAATATTTAGGGGTTGTAATGACTGATGATGCGAAATTTGAAACACAAAATAAGATAGCAGTAAACAGAGCAAAGAGAATAACGGGGCAGATATTGAGAACTTTTAAACGAAGGGATAGGAATGTAATGATTCCTCTACTGAAAACAGTGGTCATACCCAAATTGGAATAGTGTTCGGTCCTAACATCCCCATATAAAAAAGAAGACATTAGACAGCTGGAAGGGATCCAGAGAAGCTTCACAACCAAGATCAAGGGGTGCAATGCAAAGAACTAAATTACTGGGAAAGGTTACGCGAACTAGATCTATATTCACTGGAAAGGAGAAGAGAGAGATACACCATTATTTACACTTGGAAAATAATGGAGAAACTAGTCCTTAATCTTACTCTGAACTCTATAACTCCCCAAACAACGGTGGAAAGTAGAAACGGTAGACTGTGTCGTATTCCCAAATTAAAGGCGAGACAGGGAACATCCTTAACCCTGAAAGAAAATAGTTTTGTTGTGAGAGGACCAAAACTGTTTAATCAGCTGCCCAAAGACCTAAGAAACACGAAGGGAGTTGCAGTGGACATCTTCAAAAGAAGATTAGACGTCTGGCTCTGAGCAATCCCCGATGAGCCGGGCGTACCTGGCTATGTGAGGTGGAGAGTACAAGAAACCAACTCACTACTTCACCAGGCCAACTCGAGAGGAGGGGCGACAAGTTGACCTTCGCGAAATGAGGAATCACCGCGCAGAACCTTTGTAAGATTGTAAGGTACACACACACACACACACACACACACACACACACACCACAAGGTTTGCTCAAAATGTATCCGGACTGATGCGATTTTCGACAGAATATGGTAATTTACAGAGTTTGGGGGTTTAATCTCCCTCAAAGTACGCTCCTTCTGAAGCCACACACTTTGCCCAACGATCCTGCCACTGTTGAAAACATTTTTCGAAAGCACTTTTCGGAATGGCCAAAAGTTGCTCCGTCGAATTTCTTTTAATGGTCTCAACATCATCGAATCGGTGTCCTTTCAGGGTTTGTTTGAGTTTCAGAAAAAAAAAAGTTGCATGAAACCAACTCCGGCGAATATGGAGGCTGCTGTACTTGGGGGTTACGTTTTTGGTAAAAAATTACTGGGACAAATTGCGACGAATGAAATGGCGCATTATCGTGATAAAGCTCCAGCCTCCGGAGTACAACTTCTGCGGCCGTTTCCTCCGAACTGCTTCACGTAGACGTCTCAAAACTTCAATGTAAAATTCCTTGTTAATTGTTTGTCCCTGTGGAGCATGTTTATGGTGCACATTTAGGTAGAAAATACCCAAAAAGTTGTTATGAATTCATATGATGGAATAATACGCACTTTCTTTTTCAAGAATCTGTTTTCATATTAATATTCTCTTCTTTCAAGTACCATCCCTTATTTATGATTTGAGTCCATGAAAAGGGTTGAGAACTAACGCTCAACACGCACAGAACAGAGACAGAGGGATACAGAGACAGAGAGACAAATAGAAATAAGGCCGAGGTATCGAGGCCTCCAAAATTAATAAATTTTGAGTGAGTTCGATGGAGTTCGATTATATTTACTGTACGAGTTAAATAAAATTCATGTATATAGCAAATCTATCTAGTCATTTAACTTCATCTTAACTTCTCAAGAAATTGGTTTACCATTTAAGTAAAAATGATCTCGGTAAACTCTGAGAGAAGACCACCAACCAACCGACGAGAAGAAAATAAAAATCATAGTGTGAAGATAAAACACCCACAACAGCAAACAGTATATTTAATAGTGGTGCACCGATTAATCGGTATCGGCACCTGGCATGCCGATATTAGGAAAATACCTGGCATGGCCGATTAATCGGCATGCCAGGTGCCGATACCGATTAATTGGTGCACCACTAATATTTAACCTGTACATCAAAACGTTTGTTTATACAGTATGTATAAATGGAGCCAAGTAATTTTTGCGGTGGAAACCTAGTCGAATAAGGAACAAGACTGGTTCGCACGCAAACATTTTCTAATGTCGCACTAATAATAGATTTACAAAACCATCCCGGTTACAGATACGTTCCCACTCCCATCAGTTAGACCACCCAATAAGATCTAATAACGTTTCAATAATTACAAAAACTAATGAATACGATATTTCCCTCTTCATACTCCCATTCCATAATCTCAATATCTTCCAGTAAAAACTTTTACCAACCAACCAAATTAACACGTCCTCCAACGAACTGTATCCATCTTTTCCATCCCTCATTCTCTGATACGTCCGTGATTGAATAACTTGTACCTGATTTATTTCTTTTAAGGTTTTATAGATTTCAATGTTTTATGTTTTAATTTGTCCATAATGTTCTCCATCCCCTTAAATTATTTTATCGTATATTGTTATTTACTTAAATTTACTCTCCTGACAAAGGTAAGCCCCTTTTTATGGGTTTCATTTACAATATTTATTGTTTTTAATTGTATTAACTTTATATAATTTCATGGCTATTTTAACTTTTAGTGTGTAGTGTTTGTGATTTGTCAGTTTTTAAAATTGTTTTAACTTCATATTTGGTTTTTAAGTATATATATATATATATATATATATATATATATATATATATATATAATATATATATATATATATATTTAGGGTAGGTTGATTTTCCGCATTTTTTTAGATATCGACTTTGGACTAGTCGAGATAGTCAGGGGCTTAATATGATAATAACTAACAAAATATTTCAGATCCCTAGCTTTAACCGTTTTTTGAGGAAACCGTTTCAAAAATCGTCAAAAAATCGTACCGAAAAATACCGCATTTTCGCAATTTTCGGCCGGAAAAAACATGCTATTTTCATAAAAAAATCCTGAAAAAAGTTACAATTTTACTGAAAAAAAGTAAAAAAACACGTACAGAGTCAAATAGACACATTTAGATCCCAAGATCATCATAATTTTCACTGTAAGAGCCCTTAGAAGCAAAGGAAGGCCTCATCTGGCGGGTTAGGGCTTTGGCCAGAATGTGTTTGTGCCTTGATTCGAGTCCATAAACAGAATGGGAAGCTTCAGATGTCAGCTTCACGGCCCTTTCAACACTCTGAGAATGTGAAGGCAGATCAGGCAGCTCCAGCTTGGTGCCATTCAGCAATGCTTCTTGAAGCTCCTGGTCAGAAAAGTCTTCTGTGAGAGCAGGTTCACAGATGCCACTTTGAGAAAGGTTGATTAGTTCTGACCAGTGTGTAGCTTCAATGTTGATGGCTGTGATCTTCTTCAGCCTCTTCTTGGCTGGCTTCCCACTTCTGAAAGAATAATAATTAATTTATTTTTTATTCCAGTTTAAGATTTAATCCCTATTAGTCTCAGAATTGCTGATTTAAATTAAACTTAAATTAAAAAAAAAAAAACCGAGTTCTATAAATCCCCATAATCGAATTTTTTTTCAGAAAGAAGGTAAGATTATTTCCATTATCAGAGGGGAAGGGGGGAATTGGGATAAGAAAATGTGAAAAAAAATTCGATTATGGGAATTTATAGAACTCGGGCCTTTTTTTTATTAAATAAATCTCCATAATCAAATTTTTTTTTCACATTTTTTAAAATTAATAAATGCTTACCTGATGGACAGAATTTTCTTGAGAGCAGCTTCTCTCACTTCCAAGTCATCAGACTTCATCATGGAGTACAGCACATTCTCGGGCAGCAAGGCAAAAGCATTGTACTTCAGGTTCTTGAAAGCAACACCCTGGATTTCTTCAGACTGCTGCTTGATCCTCTGGATCATGTTGAAGATGTACAACTGCTGATTGTGGAACTTGCTGTCCCTTTTGATCTCAAACCAACTGACTGCATACACTTCCACAATGAACTTGATGGCCTGGTAAAGCTTATCCTGTAGTTCTGGAGAGTAAGCACCTCTGGTCCACAGACACATCAATCTAATTGCCAAAGTCAACCATCTTGCATGGTTTAATGGTCCAATTTTCCAGGCAGCAAATCTTGGGTTGACTTTGCCCCTGGAAATTCCAAGCACATACTCCAAAAGAAGCCTCTGGTCGCTACTGAGATCATTCGGTGTCTCCTCAGCAAATTCCATGTCATCCAGGGGGCCACTGAGTTTGGTGAATTCCACTTGTGGCAGATCTTGGTAGTCAATTTCACAGAGTTTTCCCAGCGGACCAGTGAAAGCAGTGGGACTTTTGGTACTGCCATCAAGATGCTTGAAAACAGCTCTGAAAGAAAGCTCATTCTGATGGAGTGAACAGCCAATGGTGTGCAATTTCCGCTCAATTTTATTTTCCAGAGCTGTTACAAGGCCTCTCTCCCAGCCAGTGCTTGTATTTGTGTTGTCAAGGAGGACAGCTTTCAGGGTATGAACACTGTTAAACTCCTCCAAGACACTAGCAACTTCTTCACCAAGAACAACTCCAGTCGCACCTTTAATTGGGATGACTCTGTGAGTAAGATATGTTCCACTTTCAGTTCCCGGCTCCTTTGTGAAAGTCAAATGGTGCTCTTGTCCCTTTCCTTTCTTCAGCTTAGTCTCCCCATTTTTATCCTTAACTTCTCTGTACAGCAAAGTGTCCTTGTCAACTTTCCCATCAACCCCAATACAGACTAACTTTTCCAGACCCTCATTGTGCTTTTCATCACTTTTCACTTTCATTCTAGCTTTTTCCTTGTCCATTTTCGATTTATCAACTATTATCTGTTTCACATCAAGGCCAGGCTTAAGCAGGTCCATAGCTTGTAAGTCCAGGAGGAAGGCATTAGCAAAATTTGCCCCAAGATTGGAAGAAACATCACCCCTGATCAGTTCCATGGCATATCTGGGGGTTTTCAAAAAGCTGTAACCTCCACTTGGGTGCCTCCTTGGCTTGAACTCTTCAGCTATGAAAATAAAAAATAAATTACTAAAGCGAAAATGGGGGAAAATAGGGGAAAAAGTAGGAAAATTATGGGTAAAAATCGACGAAAATGGGCAAAATAAGAATAAATTACTTAAACGAAAATGGGGGGAAAAAGTGGGAAAATAAGGGGGGAAAATGGGTAAAAATTCAGGTAAAAAGTCGGCGAAAATGGGCGAAAAGAAGAATAAATTACTAAAGCGAAAATGGGGGAAAAAAGGGGGGGAAATAGGGACAAAAAGTAGGGATAAATTTGGGTAAAAATGGATAAGATATAAGAAAAAAATATATTACCTCTCCTGATTCTCCTGAGCTGGATTCAAAAGAAATATCTTGTGAAGGTGTGGAGGCAAAAGTGGCCAAATCCACTTCCTGCTGCTGTTGAATCTGGCTCTGTAATCTTTCTGCTACAGCTGCAGCTTCTGGTCTCTCTTCACAGCAGCTTTATCCACAGATCCCAGCTGGAAAGAGCCCTTGGGTCCTATTTGGCCCTCTGATCTCTCAAGTATTTCCTCTCCTCTACTGGAACCTGAAATATTAAAGTATATTAAATAGCGGATCTAAAATAAGAGATAAAATCCTGAAAAAAAATTGATTATTAATTTCTATTACCAGGGTGGGGGAAAGGAAGATTGCAGGAGGAAAATGCGGATATTTTTCAATTACAAGCATTGAATTTCCTTCCATTTAAAAGGCACCTAATCGCACTAAGTTAGGCCAGTTAAAAGTTAAAAACATAATAGCATTACCTTCTTACTGGGAGGACAAGTGCAGATTATGTGCTGTGTTTCACAATTTTCTTTCTTGCACTTCACAGCATTGTCATCACAGGGACGAACAGGTAGCTTACAGGTGCAAGCAGAAATGTAAAAAAGTTTATCCAGCATTTCCTCCATATTCTGCTCCTGGACTGTAGAAAGAGATTTCCTGTTTATCTCTTTTGCTTTCTTGAAGCACACTTTATCCACCAATTTCACTACATAATATTCCTCAAACTGGGGCAGCCGCGGGTTCACTGCCTGCCAGATCTCAATCACATCCTTTGCTATCATTTTAGCAATATCATAGTCTTTCAAGTCCGGGTGGCTGTTTTGGAGGAAATAACTGTACTGAATAACTTGGCGGAGGGTAGGAGGCTCTGTTTTATCCAAAGGGGAAGGCTGGCCACTGAATTTTTTGGCACTATCACTTCGAGTTAACACTGCAGACTTCCGTTTTTTACCCATTTTTATGAAATATCTGAAAATAAACACAATTAAATGAACGAATCATAAAGTTTCAAGCATGGTTTTGTTAAAAAAGCCGAATTTTAATTGATTATTTTGATGAAATAAGGTCCGATATTTTGTTTGTTTGCATTGCGCGAATGCCGCGCGCGCGATTTTACGCGTAAAATTCGGCAATTTTACAACTTAAAAATAATTAACAATCCTCAAAAAATACAATCATTTTCACAAATATGAGTTGGTGCAACGTTTTTTATACATTAATACCTTTCTATCTAGACTAGTCCAAGATCACAGTTCCAAAATCAACCTACCCTAATTATATATATATTATATATATATATTATATATATATATATATATATATTATATAATATATATAATCATGCGGGTTGCTTCTACAGAGCTTCAATTTAATATTTAGGAGAAATCCAATGACAAGGAGAAATGTAAATGCCATGAAAAGTCTTCTTTAATGCGCAACGTTTCGAGCAAATACGCTCATCTTCAGGCTGTATGATAACAATGTGAAATTAAAATCAATAATTGAATGAAAAATCAGACAAAGAAAATTTCTATAACCTATTCATAAAGGCAAACTTTAAAAGACTGAAAAAAGAGGGTTAAATTCTAAGTTATACAGATTTACATTTAAAATTAAGAAGCTATTTTTAAATACATATAGTAAATGTGAAATTGATACACTGGAAAAATTAACAATAGTACACTGGAATAATGAAACTAACTAACCTTTCACTGCAATTTCCGAGGCTAGACTGATTTAAACACAAAACGAGAAAACATAAGATAAGATAAGATAAGATAAGATAAGATAAGATGGTGAGGGCGATTGGGGAAGGGGGATTATAAGGAATTGGGGAAGGAGGGGATTATAAAAAGTTTAAAGGGACGGCTGATGAGTCAACATTTAACGTCGGGGTCAGAGTTTTAATATAAAGCGATTCCAGAATTCTAAGTGAGTTGGGACAAGTATTACAACCAAGAATTTTAAAATTTTCTAAAGTGACATCAGTTTTACATTTGATACTGTGTTCCCGAATGCTAGAAACTTCTTTAGTTTTTAAAATTTTACCTGTTCGGCCACTTATTCCCATATGCGAATAAAATCTAGCCCTGAGAGAGCGAACAGTGCTGCCAATGTAATTCCCAAGGAGACACCTAGGGCAGGTAAATAAATATACAACACCGCTACGCAACGAGTCAGGGGTTCGATCCTTCGCTGAGAAAAAGCTACCTAAAGACGTTTTATTAATAAATATGATGCGGAAATCAGTATGATAAAAAAATTTCCTTAACAACTTTGTAAATTTAAGCTTAAATTCCTTATTCAAAGGACCCATTTCAGGTACCAAGAAATATTTTATATCCTTCGGCACTGTAATACAAGGAAGTTGAGGGCTATAAACATTATTTAAGAAGGATCTAATTAGTTTATCTACATATTGAACAGGAAAACTATTATTGGTAAAGTATGATCTTAGATTATTAAATTCATCATTAAGTAAGGTAAAACTAGAGGTCAAATTATATCCTCTGAACAGGAGAGTTTTAATACAAGACATCTTATAGTTGAAATCAGTAAAACTAAAAAAAATTCATGCCCAAACCAGTGAAAGTGGGTTTCCTGTAAACTGATGTAGTAATAGAATCACCGTTTTTCGAAATTAAAAGATCTAAAAAGGGAAGGGAGCCATTTTTCTCAGTTTCCATTGTATACGTTATATTGGAGTGCAAAGAATTTAGGAAGTTAAAGAATTGTTGCGCTTGTACCGCATTATCAAAGACAGCTATCGAATCATCAACGAAGCGTCGATAGAAAATTGGCTTGAGATGAGTTGGAGATTGACTAAAAATTACACTTTCTAAATGAGCCATAAAAAAATCAGCTGCTAACGGTCCGACAGGTGATCCCATCCCTACACCATCAATTTGTTGGTAAACCTTATTGTTGAAAGTAAAATAGCATTGTTTGAAGACCAATTCTAAAAGTTCCTTAAAATGAGACAATGAAAAACCATGAAAAATATCAACCGAGCTAAAAATCCTATCTAAAATAATGGCAATAGTTTCAGATACAGGTACATTTGTGAAAAGCGACTTTACATCAAAACTGACAAAAAACTTTTTTGAATCGAAGTTCTCACCAAGAAGGTCTTTTGGAATTCAAACGAGTTATTTAGTGTAAGCATTTTTCGCAAAGGGTGACAGGAGACTAACAACAAATTTTGCCAATTGAAAAGTGGGTAAGTTATACGAAGCTAAAATAGGACGGAGAGGTGTTCCAACTTTATGGATTTTAGGCAAACAGTATAATTGAGCCAGATTAGCACCAGATGCGAACAACTGAGAGTAAGTATCGTTTTTTATTATCTTTAAGGACTTTAGTCGTGACAGAAATCTATTAACCTGGTCTTCTAACCTTACAATGACTTTATTGACAGGTTCAAGAATTTGTTTGAATTTAGTAAGATCACTTAGGATTTCATTAGTTTTGTTTATGTAGTCCGATTTATTCAAAATAACCACTCCGTTACCCTTGTCCGGTCTAGTCACGACAATCTCCTGGTTCTTTGCCAAATTCTTAATACACTGCAAATCACTCTTCCTAAATATGAAAGATTGAAATTTAAGATTTCTAAGTTTATGAAAAAATTCTTGAGTTAGATTTGAGAACTGACATTTGAAATTATTGAATTCACCCACATGGGGAACATTTTTCAAGCCATTAAAAATTTTTTCAAAGTAAAGAAAAAACGAAGGCTTATATATTTGGAACAACGGAAGCTTAAATTGCAAACCAAGTGACAGTAAAAACTTTTCCCGAGGGGAGAGTGTGTAACTAGAAAGATTCGAAATTACCTTATCTGAATTGAAAAAATTTGGTGAATTCATTCCCAAAGCCTTTAACTTACGTTCATGTGTTTCCAAGATGGTAGAGTGAAATTTTTCTAGTTCACGTTGTACAAGAGAAATTATTAATAAATAGTCCAACAACGAAATTAGATCCTTCTTAAATAATGTTTATAGCCCTCAACTTCCTTGTATTACAGTGCCGAAGGATATAAAATATTTCTTGGTACCTGAAATGGGTCCTTTGAATAAGGAATTTAAGCTTAAATTTACAAAGTTGTTAAGGAAATTTTTTTATCATACTGATTTCCGCATCATATTTATTAATAAAACGTCTTTAGGTAGCTTTTTCTCAGCGAAGGATCGAACCCCTGACTCGTTGCGTAGCGGTGTTGTATATTTATTTACCTGCCCTAGGTGTCTCCTTGGGAATTACATTGGCAGCACTGTTCGCTCTCTCAGGGCTAGATTTTATTCGCATATGGGAATAAGTGGCCGAACAGGTAAAATTTTAAAAACTAAAGAAGTTTCTAGCATTCGGGAACACAGTATCAAATGTAAAACTGATGTCACTTAGAAATTTTAAAATTCTTGGTTGTAATACTTGTCCCAACTCACTTAGAATTCTGGAATCGCTTTATATTAAAACTCTGACCCCGACGTTAAATGTTGACTCATCAGCCGTCCCTTTAAACTTTTTATAATCCCTCCTCCTTCCCCAATTCCTTTATTCCCCCCTTCCCCAATCGCCCTCACCATCTTATCTTATCTTATCTTATCTTATCTTATCTTATGTTTTCTCGTTTTGTGTTTAAATCAGTCTAGCCTCGGAAATTGCAGTGAAAGGTTAGTTAGTTTCATTATTCCAGTGTACTATTGTTAATTTTTCCAGTGTATTAATTTCACATTTACTATATGTATTTAAAAATAGCTTCTTAATTTTAAATGTAAATCTGTATAACTTAGAATTTAACCCTCTTTTTTTCAGTCTTTTAAAGTTTGCCTTTATGAATAGGTTATAGAAATTTTCTTTGTCTGGTTTTTCATTCAATTATTGATTTTAATTTCACATTGTTATCATACAGCCTGAAGATGAGCGTATTTGCTCGAAACGTTGCGCATTAAAGAAGACTTTTCATGGCATTTACATTTCTCCTTGTCATTGGATTTCTCCTAAATATATATATATATATATGCACTAAAATCACAAAATAACACGTGACCTTATTAATAAGCAAACAACCACAAGGAAAAGGAAACACAAAGTCCGAGCGCTTTCGAGATATATTCACATTATCAAGGAGGAACAGAAAATAGACGGAGATTACAAAGTAAATGAGTTAAATAGACAAGCAAAAAAATTCACAATTGGCACCTCAAATTAAAGGCCTTAAAGCCCTCTAAAGATTTTTTCAATTGATAACATAATCTGTAGGCAGCTAAATTACAAAATATAAAAAAAATATATACTGTATAGATGAAATTAGACAAAAAGAAAACCAATACAGAGAACAAAAATTATTATAAATATTAGTGTTAATAACCATTATAATAATTTTTGTTCTCTGTATTGGTTTTCTTTTTGTCTAATTTCATCTATACAGTTATATTTTTTTTATATTTTGTAATTTAGCTGCCTACAGATTATGTTATCAATTGAAAAAATCTTTAGAGGGCTTTAAGGCCTTTAATTTGAGGTGCCAATTGTGAATTTTTTGCTTGTCTATTTAACTCATTTCCTTTGTAATCTCCGTCTATTTTCTGTTCCTCCTTGATAATGTGAATATATCACGAAAGCGCTCGGACTTTGTGTTTCCTTTTCCTTGTGGTTGTTTGCTTATATATATATATATATATATATATATATATTTATGATTTTAGCACTCAAGATAACGTTATAAAATGTCGAAAGCTTTGAATATTAAATTTTTGCGTACGGACTAGTTTTGTTCCTTATATACAGGGTGATGCATAAATGTGTTTCATAAATCGCAGGGTGTATTCTTGAGACAAAAGTAAAGAAAAAAGACCATATAAACATAGGTCGAGAAACCCATAGGTTTCGAGCTATAGCACGCGACAGAAAAATGAAACTCCTAAAGATTTTTTCATTTTATGCAAATACACAGTGTGATACATTTGTTTTTCAAGGGACGGCATTGTTAACACTCACAACATGCATACTTGGGCAGAGGAAAATCCCCACGCAACAACTAGTAGAGCACATCAGGAACAATTTGCAATCAATGTGTGGGCTGGCATTATTGAAGATCATCTTATCGGCCCATATCTGCTACCGCAGAGATTCGTATATATAGGCGCTTCCTTGAGTAGACTTTGCCAGTGCTACTTGAAGATTTGCCTATCAGAATTCGGCGACTAATGTGGATCATGCACGATGATGCACCAGCTCATTTCCCCCGTTTAATGAGGGCGCGGTGGTCCTATTCCGTGGTCACCTCGGTCACCAGATTTAAATCCTCTTGATTATTACTTGTGAGGTCATTTAAAAAACCTACTTTATGTTACAGAAGTCCGAACACATGATGAATTGTGGCAACGAGTTCGAAACAATTGCGAAACGATCCGCAATACTCCAGAGATTTTTGAGTATCAGACAATCACTGGTGTGACGTTCTGAGGCATGCATTCAAGAAGTAGGAAAGAATTGCGAACATTTACTTTAATGAAGCAAATATATCACACTGTGTATTTGCATAAAACGTAAAAAATCTTTAGTAGTTTCATTTTTTTGTCACGTGCTATAGCTCGAAACCTACGGGTTTCTTGACCTATGTTTATAGTCTTTTTTCTTTACTTTTGTCTCAAGAATACACCCTGCAGTTTATGGAACACATTTATTCATCACCCTATACATGTAACGAGTAATCGGTGAAAGTGCTATTTCATGAAATAAGCAAAATATTGCTTATTTAATGAAATTGACAGTCCACTTGCCAAATTCATGAAATAAGCAAAGTTATTGCTTATTTCATGAAACAGACAGAGGAAAACTGAGAGTTCAAATGTCAGTTGCAAACTATACTTAAAATAAAATACACAAAAACTGTCAGTTGCAAACTATATTTAAAGGAAAATATACTTAAAGCAAATATACATGCAAGTACCTAATCTATTTCGATGCGTTTTGCACGTATGGCGTGGGTGGCACGAGCTGTTACAAAGGTTTCCAGCTTTCAGAAAGGAGCATCTTTTGGTCATTATATATATATATATATATATATATATATATATATATATATATATATATATATATATATATATATATATATATATATATATATATATATAGCATTTATTTCATTAACTGTTATTTTCTCCATTCTCAATGTACACACGTACTACGGAGTCATAAATTTCTCTAGCCTATGCGAATTAACATATCCTAATTCATTTTCCACTTTCGATTGACTTATTGCAGAAGCAGCTTACAAAGGTTTGCAATCAAAAGCTTCTATACTTTACAACCCACAAACATAGTTTACTTCAGACTCAGACACAGACTCAGAAAATATATTGCGTCTGAGACAGAACCCGAATAATTTTCTCTTTTTGAATAATTCGTATGAACATAATCGTTTAGTTTTATTTCAAAAGCTAAAATTTTCTCTTATGTTCCATTATTTTAGTCAAATTCAAATAAAATTCTGCAGGAAGAGATTACAGACACCAGTCGACCGGGGAAGTACTTCGCGGAGAACGTTACGCAGAAGACGGAATGCTGGAATTCCCGTTTCTCCTGTCATTGTCCTCATAGCTGATATTTTTCCGTGTCTCATCTACTCTGTGGGGAGTCCAGCATGTTCTCAAACACACATTTCTCTCCTATTCTTCACTACACATACATGCATCTTACACACTACATAATCTTTTCAAAATAAAAAAAATAATAGCAATGACTTCAAGAGCCTCGGAGTACCCTAGGTACTTCTGGCTCCCTCACCGCCAATACAAGGAACGCAGACCCGGGCAGCGGGCTGGGTCTGCTACTGCCCATTCGAGATGTTCTGGGCCTCTGCTTCATTCACTTTACATAAACTTCTGCAACACTCGTGGCCTTTCCTCGAATTTTCAATCTGTTGAACGCCACCTCTCCTCCTCACCTTCTCTTCCTCACTGAAACGCAGGTATCAGGGACGACTGACAGCAACCCATTTTCTGTACCCTCCCACTCTCTCTATACTGAATTTCATTCCAAAGGCGGATGTTGCGTATATGTACGCAATGGCCTAACTTGTATTCCCGAACTTGAATCCTCCGAATTCTTCACCGACTGGTTACAGCTTGCATGTCAGTCTGAAACTAAATACATCTGCGCTGTCTACCTTTCTCATAATTTTACTGACTATCCAAAACTCTTTGAATACCTCACTTCCAAAATGGAATACATTCTATCCCACTCTCCTTTTGCTGAAATCTCCATTTTTAGGAGATTTTAATGCTCATCACCACCTTGGGATTTCCTCCCATTTCACTGACATCCATGCTGAACTAGTTTAAAACTTCTCTATCCTGAGTGATCAAGAGGAGATTGTACAACACTCTACTCGTATCCCCGAACACCTTGGAGATAGGCCCAACATTCTGGATTTATTTTTCCCCTCTCATCCTTCTTACTCTGTGAAACTTTTTACTCCGTTTGATTCCTCCAATAACAATCTTATATCTGTTTCCTGTCCTATCGCTCCAGTTCCCCCTTGGGATTCTCCCAACAGGAGACGCTTTGGCACTTTGGTGCCGGTGACTCGGGGGCCGTTAGGCAGTACTTCTCTGATTTTCCAGGGAATGATTACTGCTTTAGTGGCTGGGGCCCATCCGGGTGCGCTGAGAGCATCACGGAGGTGATTCTTTCGGGCATGAAGGCATACATTCTATATTCTATTCCTACCACTAACGCAAAAAAAAACTTGTTTTAACTTTGCTTGTTCTAATGCTATCCGCAACAGGGAGGCTTTCAGATGGTACCGTCGCCATCTAACTACGGACTCTCACTTAGCTTATATTTCTGCCAGGAACCGTGCGAAATCTGTTCTTCGACTCGCCAAAAATTCCTTCATCAGACAAAATTGTGTAAACCTTATGGTATAATTCATTCTTCTCACTCTTTCTGGCGCCTAGCCAAGAATATCTCCAACAACTTTACTTCTTATTTCCCTCCTCTTTTTCATTTCGACGGTTCAGTTGCCGTCTCTCCTCATGATAAAGTTGAACTCTTCCCTCAAACTTTCGCTGCCAACTCAACCCTGCACGATTCCAGTGCTGCTCATCCATCTCCTCCTCCCTCTGACTTAATTATGTCTAAAATTAGAATCTTTTCCAAAGATGTTTTTTCTGCTCTATCTGAGCTCAACTTCAGGAAGGCGTACGTTCCTGATGGTGTTGTTGTCAAGAACTGTGCTTCTGTACTGACACCCTTCCTATGTAAACTCTTTCTTCTTTGTCTTTCGTCTGGGACTCTTCTTTCCTGCTGGAAGTTCGCTTTCATTCAGCCTGTCCGAAAAGAGGGTGACCACTCTCAACCCTCCAAATATTGTCCAATTGCTTTGATTTTTTGTCTTTTTAATGTTTTTGAATCTATCCTTGATAGGGAAGATTCTTAAACACTTCTCTTCTCACAATCTCATTTCAGATCCTCAGTATGGGTTTCGTAATGGTCGCTCTACTGGCGATCTTCTTACACAGCTCTCTGACTCTTGGTCATCGTTCTTTCGGGATTTCGATTAAATCTTTGCTATTGCGCGAAACATAAAAGCTTTTGACAGAGTCTGGCATAAAGCTTTAATTTCCAAATTGCCCTTTCTGTTTCTATACTTCTATCTGTGCCTTCATCCCTAATTTCCTTTCTGGCCGATCTATAGCTGCGGTTGTAGATAGACACTGTTCTTTTCCTAACGCTATAAATAGTGATGTTCCACAATGCTCTGTCCTGTCACCCACTCTCTTTTTTTATAGAATGATCTATTAAGTCGCACTTCCTGTCCTATCCACTCCTATGCCAATGATTCCACTCTTCACCTTTACACCCACTTTACAAAGCGTCCCTCTCAACAGTCACCCCATGCTGCGCATGAGACGGCTATGATGCACCTGACCTCCGATCTTTCTACTATTTCTGACTGGGGCAGAGAAAACATTGTGGCTTTCAATCCCTCAAAAACTCAGTTTCTCCATCTGTCTACTCATCACAATCTTCCACACGACTATTCCCTTACCTTCAACACCACACAACTCGATCCTTTCTCTTCACATTGTTGGAGTTTCCTTTTCTCGTGATCTTTCAGGAAAGATTACGTATACTCTCTTTCTAAAACAGCTTTCAAGAGGTTAGGTGTGCTGTACCGGCTCCGCAGTTTTTTCACATTCACACAGTGAACCGGGTGGAATGAAGGCTTTCGTCTCATCAATTCTCCGCCTCTTACCGACTTTGTTCAATACCTCTCTCTTCGCCGCAATAATGCCTCTCTCTCTTTTTACTGTCGCTGTTTTAACGAACACTGCTTTTCTGAACACTAACTGCAAGCCTCCTCCTTTAATGAGAGCACGCAGTACCAGACTTTCAAAACATTCTCATTTTTCTGGCCAACTCTCTAACACAAGGGTTAATCGGTATTTTCAATCTTTCATCTACTCAACCTGTCAACTGTGGACTAATTTTCCCCAATCCATCATTCCTCCTGTCTCTGACCCCAATCTTTCAAACGCAGTGTCCTGGCATCTGGAAAACCTTAGATCTTGATTTTGGCTCTCTTCTTCCTCTATGGGTGTGTGTTTTCGTGGGCATTCGCTTTTGACTCCTCGTTCGTGCGTAATTGTTCGTTTACAATTTTCAATTTGTGAGAATGAAACGTACAACCTTTATAAAGGCTTTTACAAAATTTATTTCGATTAAGGATAAAAAGGATTACTTTCCGATCAATGTCACTCCCATTCTTATCCTCGACCCATAAATGGGAATGCAGGACGAAAAGAGAGCCGTGATGTAACGAAGGCTTGAAGGATATTTTCTATGAAAATCGTAACTTCAAGTTGGAAGTCCTACATTGAGAATGGGAACGAATCGATATGATAATTGCCTACTTTGAGATTCCCATTTGTAGATTCCTCACTCTTGCCCGTAGAAAGAAATAAAGGAAATAATAATGAGTGGGAAGTGCCTCCCTCATAAAAAGTAAACCCAAAGCTTGGAACATCTTTTATTCAGAACCGAACATTTCAGAAATGTATTTTCCTGTCATCAGTGTTACTAAATATATATATATATATATAATATTATATATATATATATATATATATATATATTATATACAGGGCGTCCCAAAAAAATGCATACACACTTTAAATACTTATAAAGGCAGTGTTTATTAAAATACATTTCATTTTCAAACTGTAATAGAATCTACAGACATTATTTAATTGTTTTGTCAACGCCTGTTTTCAAACTGACGTCCGTTCTGGTCCAGGCACTGCTGATAACGCGAAGCAATGGAATCGCAAACATCACGAAACATTTCGTTTGGTATTTGTGTGCATTCTCGTTCAATGGCTGCTCTCAATTCAGCGACTGTTGCAGGTTTTATAGCGTAGACTTTGTCTTTTAAGTATCCCCATAAAAAAAAGTCTAGTGGTGTGAGGTCTGGTGAACGCGGAGGGTATTCTACGAAACCCCTTCGTCCAATCCACATCCACATCGTGCCAAGTACCACTCGCAATACTCCACTCTTCGGTCCGGATCATCATCTTCATTAATAGCATGGACTAATCTTGGAATGTAACTTTTCCATTGACAGCGCTTCAAAATACGTTGGACAGACGATTCTGAAATTCCGACCTCACGACTCGCTTGCCGCACAGATTTTCTTGGACTTTGGTGATACGTTTCCAGTACTCTTTCTTGCTTTGTGGGGCTTGTCGATGTCCGTGGTCTTCCGGAACGCTTCTTGTGGACATTCTGAACAGTTCCATCGGCTTCAAACTTATCTCTAATTCGAGTGATGGTAAGTCGCGTTGGTGGATCTGTTTGAAACTCCCTCCTAAACTGTCTTTGCACTTCAACTACGTTTTCACACTTCCAGTAGCATTTTAGAATGAATTTCCTTTGTTCAAAGCTTAGTCTGACTGCCATTATTAATTCTAATGGGTTTAACTTGGAAAGAAAGAAACATCAATTGAGCTATCAGCTGTTAAAGTGTGTATACATTTTTTTGGGACGCCCTGTATATATACATTTTCAACTGCAAAGAACACGCAGTATAATTAACGTAAAGAACGACGCTTGTATAGAAGACATTCCGCGCAAGATGAGGAGGGAGAACGAACAAATGAAAAATGAGGTAACCACCCGGGAATCGGACCCGGGATCTTCCGATTGCCGGTCAGATATGATAACCATTACACCATGGGCCTCACCCGATCAGAAGTCGTAATTCTCCTACATACACGCAGAAACCAATGCCCCGAGGGGGCACCTCTCGCATGCCGCACATATATACATTTTCAACTGCAAAGAACACGCAGTATAATTAACGTAAAGAACGACGCTTCTATAGAAGACATTCTGCACGTATGTAGGAGAATTACGACTTCTGATCGGGTGAGGCCCATGGTGTAATGGTTATCATATCTGACCGGCAATCGGAAGATCCCGTGTTCGATTCCCGGGTGGTTACCTCATTTTTTCATTTGTTCGTTCTCCCTCCTCATCTTGCGCGGGATGTCTTCTATACAAGCGTCGTTCTTTACGTTAATTATACTGCGTGTTCTTTGCAGTTGAAAATGTATATATGTGCGGCATGCGGGAGGTGCCCCCCTCGGGGCATTGGTTTCTGCGCGTATGTAGGAGAATTACGACTTCTGATCGGGTGAGGCCCAGGGTGTAATGGTTATCATATCTGACCGGCAATCGGAAGATCCCGGGCTCGATTCCCGGGTGGTTACCTCATTTTTTTCATTCTCCCTCCTCATCTTGCGCGGAATGTCTTCTATACAAGCGTGACGCGTCGTTCTTTACGTTGATATATATATATATATATAATATATATATATATATATATATATATATATATGCTGCAAACCCACAAGGAAAAAGAAAAACGATTCCAAGGCCTTTCGTGTATTCAGAGCTACACTTCGTCAAGGAATGAAGAGAGAAGGCAAGATGACCATAAATATATACAGGGTGGGCCGTAAGTTTCCATACATAGGAAAATTTAAACGTTTGTTTTTATGTTTCAGATACCCTAAGAATATGCGTTTGTAAGATCTTGTTTACTGATGAAGCAAATTTTTACGTCAATGGAGAGGTTAATCGGCAAAACATACGTTATTGGAGTAATGCTAACCCTAACTGGCTGAGTCCGACGAAGATGCAAGGTGCCGGTAAGTGATGGTGTGGGCCGGGATATGGGGTGACAGAATTATTGGACCAATTTTTGTCAGTGGAAATCTTAATGCCGAAAGGTATCTTAACATGTTGCAAGAAGAGATTTTCCCATCCCTGCTAAACGAGGAAGGTAACTTCCCAGTTTACTTCCAGCAAGATGGAGCTCCACCTCATTATGGTCTTCACGTGCGTCGGTATTTGGATCAGCAGTTTCCGGATGCTTGGATTGGTCGGCGTGGTCCTGTGGAGTGGTCTCCCAGATCCCCAGATCTCCCCCCCTTGATTTCTATCTTTGGGGGCACTTGAAGGCCATGGTGTATCAGGAAAAGATACGAGACATAAATCATCTAAAGGAACGTATCACCAACGCCATTACAAGCATAACGTCAACTGTGCTAATGCGTGTTCATCAACAGTGGGGAACACGTATTGAAATGTGTTTTCAAAACAATGGCAACCATGTAGAGCATATTATATAAATAAAAATGGTTGTCCATAAAAAAATGTTTATTTTTCCTATGTATGGAAACTTACGGCCCACCCTGTACAACGTAGCGGGAACCAAAACAATTAGCACATACTTAACAAGAGTTAATGAGAGGCAAAAGGAATTTTAACAAGATATTGTCAATTTTATACATTCCCGCACTGTTATTGAAATTGTTTTTATAATGGATAAATGCACATTCTAGAATATTTCTTTCTATTATATCTCTGTTTTCAACAAACGCTTTGGAACTATCCCACTTGATGCTATGATTACATCTATACATATGGTTAAACAAAGCATTGGAATTATTAGCTGTTCTACACGCATATTTATGCTGTTTTACCCATTTGGCCCATATATACTGAATTACATTGTGTACATCCGATCGAATACACACAACCAACAATATTATCCGGGCTATTCTTTATTAGGCGTGATTTAACAGTATTATTATACATAAAGACTACATTGATGCCAAGTGCTTTAACTAAAATCGGAAGATATTGAAAATTAACATGGTAAGGTAGGCTAAGGATATTTATGTTTCTTAGAGCATTGAGAGTTGTCAGTCCTGAATTTTTAGATTCCGAGTTATGCAATATCATGAATATTAGTACTAAATTATGTTATCCTTTTTCATTTTTAGATAACTGTCTTAGGAAAGCGAAGAATAAGTATTATAATAATGTAATTGTAAAGGAATTTGAGCGTAAAAATATCCTTAGCCACCTTACCATGTTAATTTTCAATATCTTCCGACTTTACTTAAAGCACTTGGCATCAATGCAGTCTTTAAGTATAATAATACTGTTAAATCACGCCTAATAAAGAATAGCCCGGATAATGTTGTTGGTTGTGTGTATTCGATCAGATGTACACAATGTAACTCAGTATATATAGGCCAAACGGGTAAAACGTTAGATATTCGGGTAAAACAGCATAAATATGCGTGTAGAACAGCTAATAATTCCAATGCTTTGTTTAACCATATGTATAGATGTAATCATAGCATCAAGTGGGATAGTTCTAAAGCGCTTGTTGAAAACAGAGATATAATAGAAAGAAATATTCTAGAATGTGCATTTATCCATTATGAAAACAATTTCAATAGCAGTGCGGGAATGTATAAAATTGACAATATCTTGTTAAAATTCCTTTTGCCTCTCATTAACTCTTGTTAAGTATGTGCTAATTGTTTTGGTTTCCGCTACGTTGTATATACTTATGGGCATCTTGCCTTCTCTCTTCATTCCCTGACGAGGTGTAGCTCTGAATACACGAAAGGCCTTGGGATCGTTTTGTTTTTCCTTGTGTGTTTGCAGCATTCATTCATTTCACATATTTAATTGTGAAATTCATCCCATATATATATATATATATATATGGGACTGAACTCAGAATGGTCCCCTGAGGTTTTTTCATGATACACACAGACCGTGCATGGAATAAGGAACTCTTCTGGGAAAATTAAATCCACTATAGTCCGAATAAGTAATGGTAAATGACAAACGCTATAGTTTTTCCTTTTTCATGGTGTTAGCCCGACGTGGGCAACGGGTCATTCGCAAAGAGGACCCAAAAATATAGCTTCCCTCACCAACTATCTGTAAAGCAAATTGGATCCAGCTTTGGGACAGGATCTAAGGTTACAACTACACCTAGCCTACTATATTCAAAACCTTAATATAAGCAAAAGACTCGTTGCATTCACGTCGGATTGAATACATCAAAGAAAAACGGGTAACTATTGTATTTTTAGCATAAAACCAAAACTTAAACCTCAACTGGCAAAATTGAGCGTCCATTTTTCAAGGCACCTAACATGTCCATTTCATGATGGGGACCATTCTAAGTTCAATCCCATCATGAAACGGACATGTTAGGTGCCTTGAAAAGTGGACGCTCAATTTTGCCAGTTGAGGTTTAAGTTTTAGTTTTTGACTAAAAATATAATAGTTACCCCTTTCTCTTTGATATATTCAATCCGACGTGAATGCAACGAGTCTTTTGCTTATATTGAGTTTCTAAATATAATAGGCTAGGTGTAGCTGTATCTCTAGATCCTGTCCCAAAGGTGGAGTCTATCTGCTTTGCAGATAGCTGGTGAAGGAAATTATATTTTTGGGGCCATTTTGCGACTGACCCGTTGCCCACGTTGGGCTGACATCATGAAAAAGAAAAAACTATAGTATTTGTCATTTACCATTACTTATTCGGACTATAGTGGATTTAATTTTCCCCAGAAGAGTTCCTTGTTCCATGCACGGTCTGTGTATATCATATATATATATATATATATATATATATATATATATATATATATATATATATATATATCTTATTGGAGTGAAAGAGTTAAATATATTTAGAAAGGAAATAATACTTATATTGGCGATGTTAATCTATATTGAAAAAATTATGTATAAAATAATATACCATTTAAAAAAAAGAGAACGTACCCATTAAATGAAGATAATGAAAGATAACTATTAATGACGAAAATGGAAATAAGGTTTTGAAATAGTGAACAAGGCTTAAATTTTGTTTCATAATTGTTGAAAAAACAGACCGTCACAGTAGCCTCGTTCCAGTGATTTAGATGCTCTGAAATAGGCCTATAAATTTGCCCATTCAAAGAGATGGACTCCGAGAAGACATAAAACGTGTATTCGGGACGATTTAATATTTTTTATATGACTTTTGAATGAAACAGATTGATCGCTACGTAATGAAAAGTTTAGTTTGGTGTTGACTCGTGTTCCTTCGATCTTCTTCCTCAGGTTGAAGATGTTCAGGAGTACATATTTATTATAAAAATAAAATTGGTTAATGTAGGGAAGAGGAACTATGTCTACGTGAGAACAGTTCTCGTCTGCAATTATTCCTATATAAATATTTTCCATATTGAATAATTGGTACTTATAACATTCATAAAGAAATTTAATTTTCCTACATTTCTTTCTTCCAGTTTCATTTCCCCTTCTTACTCACGTTTGCTCTCTCTCTCTCGCTCTCTCTCTCTCTCTCTCTCTCTCTCTCTCTCTCTCGATCTTTTGCCCTCCTCTTCACACAGTTTTCAAATTTATAAATCGTAAACAAATGAGTTTCATACAATCCCCAAAATAAAAGCTGAAAAAATTCAAAAGATTTCGCAATCATTTTGTCTGGGACTGAATATCGTCTCTAACGTATAATACAGGCACTACAAGGCGTATATATTACACTATACACACTTTGAAATTTAAAATTACCGTCCAATAATTTACGACGTTTATTTCCAATAACTTTTTAAAGAAATACTTTAGATAACATTTATAGTCTCTAATAATAACACGGTAAATATTCCCTTTCTCAATCATTGCTTTCGGATTTGTTTTCGCGGCAACTATTCTCCTTTTATGCTTAATAAATGCAAAATAGGTAGTTCCATATATATATATATGTGTATATATGTATATATATATATGTATATATATATATATATATATGTGTGTGTATATATATATATATATATATTATATATATATATATATATATATATATATAATATATATGGCAACGGTGAACCAAATCTATTGTAATAATATAGTATAGAAATTTATTTTAGGTTTAATTTTATTTAAGTTCTTACACATCTATCTGTCTATCATCTATCTATTTATTATCTATCTACCTCATATATACACATACACACAAAAGGATTTCACACGTTTTATTACCTATTAATGAATCATTACAGCGAGGGTGGGGAAAACAGATCTTAAGTAAGCAAAAGGTTACGAGACTGTTGACACAGATTCGCATTCGAAAAAATAAATAAATTTGCTTTTGACCTCTTATAAAATAATTATTTAATTTTTATAACTCTTAACCAATACAAAATTTATATTTATACTCGTATATGACTGCATATATATATATATATATATATATATATATATATGTGCGAGCGATTGCGTTTGGAAGTGAATTGCGATTCAAAACAAAAGAAGAACAAATATGAAATGAAGCAAAAAAGATTGCATTTTTTTTTCTGGAAATGAGGTTGCCAACTTTTAAATTAAAAGAAAACAACCACCAAGATTTAGATTCGACCGTCGAGTGAATTCAACCGGTAGCAATTAAGCAGTGCCATTTGATTATCTGTAGACTCTTCTTATTAGGTGCAATTTTGGATCCTGAACGACCTCTTTACTGAATACTGTATGAAATAGAATTAGGACGATTTTTTTTTGTACATAAATTGAGAGCCCGGAGGTTTCGCCTCGGTTTTACTTTCAAAATAAAACCGGAGACTGACAGCGAAAATGAAAGAGTTGACAATCCCCAACCTTGGGGAATCTCATTTAAATATTTTACCTACATTTGCATATTAAGCTCAGTCATGCTTCTTTTAAAGATGTTACCCTCACCCCCTCAAAAAACAGTCAAGACAATATCTAATTACACTGTTCAACAAAGAGTCTGTTCCCTTGTAGTGTTGAGTGTTTCTTGCTGACTTTTTAGTGCTGATTTTGAAAATAACAGTGAAATGTTTCCATCACCCACAGTTTTACATATATATATGGATGGAAACATTTCGCAGCCATATTCGTATTCTGCGTGCAAAATTCCACCAGAATCACCCTATTTTACTTGAGGAACAGGAAAAAAGTTCTAATTTGTTGTCCATTGTTATCAGAATGAATCCATGATAGGATGCAACAATTGTCTTCCATCTCTCTGAACTTATTCTCAAACTTCAAACTCATTTTGCGATTAATTTTTTAATTTTGTTGATAAGAAGAATGGTAACTCTGTTTTGAGGACATCGAAAACCTAAAAATATTTAAACGTAGCTAATGAAGTGGTTTTAACAATGCTGACGAAGAAATACGTGTATCTACGAAATAGATAGATATCAACAACCCTCTATTGCAGTGGTTCCCAACCTGGGGTCCCCGGACCCCTGGGGGTCCGCGAAGGTAGTACTGGGGGTCCGTGAGCTTTCAATATTTCGAGAGGCTCCAATGAAAATCGTACATTTACCCACGATAAGGGCGCTCAGGCTAAAATTTCAAGTTCCCTTGCTCTTGGCTGGAATTATTAATACTTTTTTAATAGGCTGTATTTTAATTGCATACTCACTTGTATGTCCTTTATTTGATAGTGAAAAATGAGAAAACGAGTTAATTATTAGTTAATAAAAACAGTTTGTTTGGTAGACGGAATCTTTCAAAAACATGGGGTCCGTGAGAAAAAAATAAAAATAAAAGGGGTCCTTTGTGGTGAAAAGGTTGGGAACCACTGCTCTATTGTATGAGAATAAGGAATAAAGGAGGACATTTTTCTTATTAAAATTGCGTGGCGTTTTCACAATTTAGACTTGACATCAGTTGTTCATTTAAGGAACCACCATAAATGTAATACCTATAATCTATTGAAACATTAAAAAATTTCTTAGTTTCTCTGTTCCGCTTCTTTCCTTCAATCTTCTTCCGTCGTCGTCATCGTCGGCGTCGTCCTCCTCCTCCTCCTCCTCCTTATTCATTATTACATAGTGGGAGTTTTGAATATTTTCGTAGCTATTTATATCTTTAATAAAGTAATAATTCTTAGAGTAAAGGTTTTTTCTTTCATTTATTCAGTTGCAACTCTCGACAATATACAACTTAGAATAACTAAATAACGAATAATGAATTTCCTATATCAGAAATTTTATTTTAATTTGTCGCTGATACTTCACAACCTTTTCGTTGGTTACCAACAAAACAACATAACTGATAACATACATTAATTTGCTTAAATAATTCTAGAAACAACTTTCGTCATGTCCGTTAAATTCGTCCCCTCATACATATTCATATATTTAGTTTTCGTGCGCGCGTGACCGAAAGCCGCAAAGTAGAAATAAACCAATATAGAGAATAAGAAATAGATGAATTCTCTATTCTCTTTGACCCCGTGTAATGGCAACCACCTTATAAACGCTTCTGTAACCGCATAGTACTCCTATTAAAAAGAATCTCAAGCGTAAAATAGCAGTGGAACAATTGGAAAGTACTCGCGATGATGATACGTAATCAAACAACTGGCGGGAAAAATATTTAGAATTAAAGGTTCAAAACTTTTACGTAGCTTATTTAAGTAAAATAATTCAGTATCTATTTACTGATTTCTAAAATCACTGAAATTGAGTGATTTGCCTCAGGCTAATAATAAACTTGCCTTCGCACATTTTGCATTGTGATTTCATTTTCATTTCATTTCATTTCATTTCATTTTTCATTTGCATTGTCAACGCATACGTAAACAAAGACACATGGTATAGGAGCATTTGTATAATCTGATTTCAAAATTAAAATAAGCAGATGCAATAAATAGATACGGAACAAATTATAGAAAATTTCTCAATTTGGAAAATGCTGATAACATTTAATTTTACATATTTGACCTACACATACTTTCAAAATATTCATATATGAATTACCCAGTGGTCCATATCACACACACACACACACACACACACACACACACACACACTGTGTATATATATGTATTTTGTGTGTGTGTTTACATGTGCGCGTATGTGACAAAGAATTTTATATATATATATATATATATATATATATATATATATATATATATATATATATATATATATATATATATATAAAATCTTTACGATAACTGAAGCTGATAAAATGTTTGCAGAATTATCTGCAATGAAGTGCCCATATTTCAGTTTGTGACAGACAATAATTATTATACTCAAGTTGATTATTGTAGACTCTAATATAAATTAGATAAAAACTGATGATTAGACAAAAGATGAAGTGAAAGTCAAATACGTCTTTCAAAATTAATTTATAATCTAAATGTTGAGCAGGAAAAATATGCAACTGCTCTAATTTTACATTAAGAGAAAAGGCAACCTAGTGTATTCAATTATGTAATACCGAATATATATATATATATATATATATATATATATATATATATATATATATATATATATATATAGAGAGAGAGAGAGAGAGGAGAGAGAGAGAGAGAGAGAGAGAGTTACAAGGACAAGAAGAAGCCTCAAAGACCTTCCGGTCCACTCTGTGAGGTTCCTGTTATTAACAAGTTTATTTTTCTTTCAACTATTCTACCAGTGGTAGAAAACTGGACAAAAAAGTATAAGGCTCTCTCCTCACCCTCCGCTCTTCCCTGCCACAGGCAGTACGGTAAAAGGTTAAAGAAAATACCTTGACCCTGGAAACGTAGCCAAGGAAATTTTGCAGGAAAGTGGAGAATATATAAAAAAGCTCTATAATTAGCATGCCCACAGAGACACTGTGCAAGCGAACTCCTGCAGAGTTAGGTTATATTTTAGTCTTAAACCATGAGAGTATTCAGTACTTTGTCTTGCTTATTTTTAAACACATTTACACTTTGGCTCGAAACAACCTCCGAGGGAAGTTGGTTCCGGATATTAACTATTTTATAGGAAAAGAAATTCCCGCAGATAGAGGTCCTAAATGTCTTTAGTTCCAGTTTAAACCCATTATTTCTTGTCGGATTGGCATTAAGTGAGAAAAAGTCCCTGTAGTCTACCCTGTCTATTCAATTGAGCATCTTAAAGACTTGAATAAGCTGACGGCGCAACCTCCTCGTCTCTACGGTAAACAGATTTAGGCGCTCCAATCTCCGTTGGTAGTTTTGCATTCTCATTAAAGGGATCAATTTTGTAGCATTTGCTTGTACCCTTTCTAACCTTTCTATATCTTTCCTGAGGGATGGAGAACAAAACTGCGCACAGTATTCCAGTTGAGCTCTGACTAGTGAATTATAGAGACATTACAGTCTCCTTGTTCCGAAACTGGAACTGTCTTTTAATATAACCTAATATTTTGAAGGCCCTCTTTTCGACTTCTGCACAGTGCTTCGACAGTTAAGTCTTTCTCTAGATCGGTCTCAGTCAAGTTCCTTCCCAAGAGAGAGTAATCGGTCTTCGGGTTTTTATAACCTATGTGCGTTACCTTACATTTTTCCAAGTTGAATGGCATTTGGCAAGTAGCAGACCATTCGCCAAGTAGCAGACCATTCGCCCAACCTGCCAAGATCATTCTGAAGCGTTCTTACGCCCTCCTCAGTACCTACACTACTTCCTAATTTCGTATCGTCTGCAAATTTGGAGATTGTACTTAGAAGTCCGACGTACGTTAATATGGTAATATAGATGATACGTTAATATAGATGATAAAATGTAAAGGACCCACAAAGGAACCCTGTGGGACACCACTGGTGACGGGCGCCCACTCCGAAGCCACTCCATTTATTACAACTCTCTGCTTTCTATCTTGTAACCAATCATCAATCCAGTTGGAAAAGAGCCCGGTGATTCCTAGTCCTCTGATTTTAGCCATCAATCTCGCGTGAGGGACTTTGTCAAAGGCTTTTTGAAAGTTGAGATACACTATATCTATTCCCCTACTTGCATCGTATAGTGTATGCATATTATGGGAAAATTCCAACAGGTACAGTCATCCCTGGTGAATACTCCCGCAAAGTACTCATTCAGCACATTAGCGATGTCCACGTCGAAGGTCCACAGCGCGCCGCTGGGGTCCTTTAACGGGCCTTTCATTCTTCTAATTGGCTTTCTACTATTAACATAACTGAAGAATTCCTAATTCGCCTTGCAGACGCTTGCCACCCGGAGTTCTTCGTTACGTTTGGCTAGCCTAACCTTCGCCTTCACTTCCACGCACAGGAGGATTATATATATATATATAATATATATATATATATATATATAGAGAGAGAGAGAGAGAGAGAGAGAGACTGCAAATGTTTGCTATAACCACAGTGTCTCGAGCCTTCCTGTATGAGGTAATATGTCTTCAAAATTATAGTCTTCATGACATGAAAATGTTTGTCTATAGCTTCACTTAACATTGGTACTGTTAATTTCCATTCTCATTTTTAGTTTGGTTTTGAGGTTTTTTTATTATTATTATTATTATTATTATTATTACCTGTTCCACAGAAATTACATTTTTGCCAACTAAACTTTCCATTGTGTGCGTATATATATATATATATATATATATAATTTATATATATATATATATATATATATATATATATATATATATATATATATATATATATATATACACTCAGCATCAGTAATGTGAGAACGGGCTGATTCATTGATGGTGGGAGACATGGCAAGTTGACGCAATGAGAAGATTAATTGGAGTTATGTCAACATTCTTTTTGAGAAGGTGACCAAACGTTGTGACAACATTCATAAATTAAAAATGGACTGATGAAGAAACAAGAACCAAAGTTCTGAAATTTCACTGACATACGATATTCAAGTTAATGTAACAACATGATAAGATTTTTCCATTAGTTTTGTATCAACATTTTGGTTAGATTATTCAAAAATTTACCCGCGCTTTATTTTTTTCCCCTTTTAATTTCTGTGAAAGCGACATGATTTTTAAGCGTTAAATAAAAAATAAAATTTCAGTTTAATAATAAATGAAACGGATATGTCAATCACGTGTCAAAAAATTGCTACATGAATGAAAAAAATCAATCTTGTCTCGGTGATTACTGTTTGAAATCTTGCAAAAATTTATACGAGAGTCTTATCAAGGTTGATGTCATCAGCTGAAATAAATACTGAAATTAGCGACATTTGATCCGATGGAAACCTTAAAACTTCAACATCGATATATATAAAATGTTATTATATTGCTCTGTGATCAATTCAATTTGTGGTCAATGTTTGTTTAGGATTTATGTGTTACTTCTGTGTGTGTATATATATATATATATATATATATATATATATATATATATACACACGTTACAACTCAGAATGGTCCCCTGAGAAACTTTTATGTTATACACAGACCGTGCATGGGACAAGGAACTCTTCTGGGAAAATTAAATCCACTATAGTAGTCCGAATAAGTAATGGGAAATGACAAATACTAGTTTTTCTTCTTCATGATGGAAGCCCAACGTGGGCAATGGGTCATTAACAAAGAGGCCCCAAAATATAGCTTCCTTCAACAGCTATCTGCTAAGCAGATAGGACCCAGCTTTGAGACAGGGTCTAGGGTTTAAAGTTTCCCAGACCGCTACATCCAGAACCTTAATATACGTAAGAAACTCGTTGCATGTACGTCGGATTCAATACATCAAAGAAAAAGAGCAACTATTGTTTTTCAGGGGACCATTCTGAGTTGTAACACATTAACCGGACGTGTTAAGTGCCTTGAAAAGTGGACGCTCAAATTTTCGGGTTGCGTTTTAAGTTTTGGCTTTCGGTTAAAAATACAATCGTTGCCCTTTTTCTTTGATGTATTCAATCCAATATAAATGCAACGAGTTTCTTGCGCATATTGAGGTTCTGAATGTAGCGGTCTGGGAAGCTTTAAACCTAGGGCTAAAGCCTAGGGCCGAGACGCTGTCCCAAAACTGGATCCTCTCTGCTTAGCAGATAGCTGGTGAGGAAAGCTATATTTTGGGGTCTCTTTGCTAATGACCCGTTGCCCACGTTGGGTTTCCATCATGAATAAGAAAGAGAGATTTACCATTATTTATTTGGACTATATTGGATTTAATTTTCCCAGCAGAAGAGTTCCTTGTTCCATGCATGGTCTATGTGTAAAGGGCGCGCGCACACACACACACACACACACACACACACACACACACACACACACACACTTATTTATATATATAAGTCCGAGATGAAAGTAGAAAACGCAGACGAATTTTTCGACATTGATACAAATCAGCCGCGGACAAATTCTGGCACAAACCTATTAATGGACATGAGTTCTCGGAAGGAGATGTAATTAAGGCTCTATCACAGATGCGAGACAATTCGGCACAAGGAAATCACCCGACACAGGACAAATTCCACTGCCATTAAAGAACGCGAACAATGCTTTGAACGTATAATTAGAAGCGAAACTACCTACTTACTACCTACAAGAAAGAACTTATACAACCCAAATCAACATGGTTTCAGGGCTGGAAGATCATGTCTATCACAGCTATTAGACCACCAGGAGAAAATATTGGAAACACTGTGTCGAGGACAAAACATAGATGTAATCTATATTGACTTTGCTAAAGCCTCCGATAAATGTGACCATGGAATTATAGCACATAAACTTAAGAATACAGAAATTACTGGAAAGCTAGGAAGATGGATATTTAATTTCTTGACGCGAAGAACACAAAGAGTGGTGGTAAATGGAGTCAAATCGGAAGTCTCGGAAGTAGAGAGCTCTGTCATAATAATGTTCATAATAATGATTGCAGATATTGATGCAGATATCAATGACAGTATTGTATCATGTTTCGCAGATGACACAAAGATATGCAAGGAAATATTGAACAAAGGTGACATAGAAAGATTACAAAACGACATTGAAACATTATTCAAGTGGGCAGAAGACAACAATATGAAGTTCAACGAAGAAAAATTCCAACTTCTAAGATATGGTAATAACAAGGAGTTACAGAAAAGAGGGTACAAAACTCTGCAAGACAAACAGATAACACCAAATCTACAAGTCAGGGATCTTGGAGTAATAATGTCGTCGGATGTAGAATTCAGAGAGCACTCACTATAACATCACAATTACAACGGCTAGAAAAATAATGAGAGTCATCTGGAGAAGCTTCCACAGCAGAAAAGAAAACATCATCCTCAAATTATGGAAGAGTCTAGTCCTACCAATAATTGAGTATTGCTCAGTACTCACAAGCACATACAGAAAACGAGACATTGCGAACGTTGAAGCTACACAAAGGACTTTTACATCTAAGATAGAGGAAACGGAAGGTGAAGACTACTGGTCTCGACTACAATCACTGAAAACTCTACTCTCTTGAAAGAAGGCGCGAGCGGTACACAATAATATACATATGGAAAATATTTGAGGGCTCTGTCCCTAAGCTTAGAAATGAAATAGAAACAAACTGGAATGAGAGAAGAGGCAGATTTTGTACGGTCCCAGCTTTGGTGGGACAGGGGGCCATGAAAACGAGGATGGAAAATACCCTCAGAATACGAGGCCCAAAGCTTTTCAATGTCCTACCAAAAGAAGTGAGGAATCTCCAGCACACCGGCCTGAATAACTTCAAGGACCAACTGGACAGATTCCTGTGCAAAGTCCCTGACTAGTTATGCGTGGCTGGCTACGAGGGCAGGAGGAGATCAGAGAGTAATTCCCTCCTTCACCAAATCCCACAAATGAGGCGGGATGCTGCAGAGGGGTCGACCGTAGGGCGATCCTGAACCGCCGCTGTTCGAACTCACCTAAAGACAAGATATATTAACAGAATATATATATATATATATATATATATATATTCTGTAAAACTAAAGCTGCTAGTAATTAATATTTTCTAACCTTACCTCCTAAATTTTATATTGTGATCCAGCAACGAATTTTAAATTATAATACTTTATTGTAAGAAGCGTGTATGAGCGCATTCAGTAAACAAAAAGTCTTACAAATTATTATTATTCATTTCAGGAACCTGTCTATTCATTAATACACTATTAGGCATCATTAATAACGTTATCGTTCCACAAGCACAAGTTTCTCTCTAATAAATGCAAAAAACTTCACTTTTTTCTACGTGAAGGTCAAAATATGAAAATAAAAACCCACTCTAATAGACAGAGTTTATTTCCACAACACACTGTCTATTAGAGTGGGTTTTTATTTTCAAGTTTCTCTCTCTCTCTCTCTCTCTCTCTCTCTCAAAAGATGTAAAATTGCCTCTCCTTATTTGTTTCCATTAACAGACCGCAGAAGAACCCTTCTATACCTATTTTTAATATATTGAAGCCCCGCTTTGTTTTCAGGATTTCTTTGTCTTCCTCGTTAAGTTTTCGGCAGCCAACGATTGCGATTCATTCCTCGGCCTCCACCACTGAAATACAACCCTAAAAGTCACCAATTCGGATATTCTTATTTAAAAAAAAAAAATACAAGTCTCTGATCAAATACAATCCGAGGATTGATTTCAGAGTCGTGCGTTTTGTCGAAGAAATTGAGAACAGCATTAAATTTCAGATTAAGATCGTTCATAATTCAATTTGCCATTTTGCAACAAGTAATAAAAAATGGAAATTAACAATACACAACCAGGATTTGAAATTATTGAATATTTCGTAACATTTCTTCTTTTAATTTTAATGGTTAGGTTTGAAGAATTTTTTAATATTCAGGAATATATGTATATATATATTTTAAGTTCGGGAAGAACCGATTCGCCTCTATGTATTTAAAAGGGCATATCTCGGCGGAAAAACAAAGAAAAAGTGAGAGGAAAGACAGAGGAAAAAGAAAGGGTGGAGGGGACAGTCGAAGTGGAAAAAGACCAAGGATTACAAGGACTGCAAGGTCGAGCCCCATCATCCTCTGGTGCTAGTAGGGCCGGGAGGGCGCACGTGAAACCTCCTGGAACAAGTACGTACAAACGAGCACAAGGAGCACTCAAGAGCACGAGCTTAGAACCCCCTTGCGGATATATATATATATATATATATATATATATATATATATATATATATATAGTCATCAATGCTCAAGCCCAAGTTGGTCGAACACTTGTGTAAACTCTTGCCTGTTACTATTTTTTACCCAGTAGGTTGAACACGTTATAGTTTATATTTTCAAATTTTGAATCAATTTCGTTTGTGTTAATCTGACTGGGGTCCTATCAAAAGGTTTGGAGAAGGCGTTTTTAACAGTGATTCGAATTTCACCAGCGTTAAGATTTTAATTAAAAAAACTCGAAGTCAAATAAGTTGCCTTTTATGCTTCTCAAACTTTACACACTCTCTGGTTTGTTTTAAATTGCGTTATGCTAAGTTAGGTTAGGTTAACCTGAGTTAACCTAACCTCAAAAAAGTAGGTCGTACAAGAAAATCCAGCTTATTTACAAAGTATGACCTACAGTAATTAGTATAAAGGACGGCTCACTGTTGGCGGTACTTGGGGATTTAGAAAAAAAAAAATATATATATATTAGGGAGGAGTGAAAATGATAATTTACAATGACACACTGATATTTTATTGTAGTTTTTGCTGAGAAAAACGAATATGATGATACAAATTGTGCCAGGTTTCTCTAACCGCCCCATTTTTGCAAAAATACAACTTAACTTAAACACAGAAAATAGAGTTCTCATCCAGCATACATCCGTCAACATTACATCATATGAATAACCCCCATTAATGTCATTATAAAACCGCAATTATAAATTTTATAACTTTAATATATTATTTTGCGTCATTCCCAGATTAAGTAGTCTTGCCAAGGTCGTACTGTATACTTGTACGCATCGTGTTTCCTGACTCCCCAGGCACTACCAGTTCGGCTGACAGCCAGCTGCGGGAATGGCCCCCAGCTACAGAATCCAGAGGTAAGAAGCTAGTGAGCATGCTATGAGAAATGAGATAAAGAAATATTTTGTTACACTTGTTACAATGTACATTTGACTGACGTGAGTAAACTGAGTAAATATTTGTTGCTTTTCCTTAAGCATCCCACACACCAGTCTCCACATCTGAAACAACATCCTTCTTCACATCAAGCTAGCAACATCCCCTCTTGCAGCAACTCTACACTAACAGCATCTACGCTTTCAAGTTCCCCATATTATTTAGCAAGGAAAAAATTTGTGAGCACAAGGCATTCTAAGCAACGTTGTATGTTTGGAACTCCTGAGAAGTTGCCTCATAATCTTCTGCCAATTAATTTACGAGGGCTCGGTACTTTCTCTATCTCAAAGAAAGTAAAAATGCAGCTAACAAACCATTCATCAGACAAATAACTCAGAAGCTACTAAAACTTTGGCAGCAAGCATCAATCCCCACAATTCAGGAAAAAGCTGTGTTTCAAAAGGTAGCAAGATTCAAAGAAAGAGGAGCAACGTTGAGTAGATCAAAAACATCAGTGAAACTAAAAAATAAACATATGAATAGTCTCAGTAATTTGTTTGATATATGTGCCTGTAAATGTAATTTAAAATCTCATACAGACATAGGATGCAGTGATGATTGTGAAGAAATTCACATAGATTGCATATGTCGGAGAGATAAAAAAGTACCAAAAGAAGAATTACAGTTTCTACTTGATCAGAGGAGTGGTAGTAAAATGTACATAGGTAGTGTAGGTGTGTACGCCCCACAAATTTTACGAGAAAGATACAAGAGGAAGCTCTCAGAATAAGTAAGTAAGGAAAAGAAAACCATCAATCGTTCCAGTGAAGTTCGACCTTTGACCTTAGTAGAAAATTCTTCAGATGAAGTCTGACAATGGGATAATGGAAACTGAAGACTGTGGTTTTGAAAATACTGGAAGCCAAATGAGAATGTCCTTGCGGCATGTTGCAATGAAGGTAGATAGATTTGGTGTATCAGATCGTGCTACTACTACTATTGGAACTGCAACTTTGATAGACGGTGGTATGATCACCAAAGGTGGGCAGGACCGACTTCCAAAAGGACCGAACTCCAGGAACTCGGTCCTTTTTAAGGACCGTGAGCGGGAAAGTCGGTCCTTTTCTCAGTGAGGACCTAAATGAGGAGCGACGGTCCATTTTTAAGCAATTCCGGACGGTCTTTTTTAGTGATTTTAGTGTGTTTAGTGATTATTTGAAGTTCTAAAGAAGATGGATCGTTTCCTCCAGAAGACTCAGAAAGAGACTGAGACTGAACTGAAACTTGTTTCAACACCTGGAGGAGACGAAGAATCTACTGATGTTAGTGCTTCAACTTCAAGTCAAGCAACTGGAGCTCCTAGCGGAAGAACTGAACCCGGCAATCCCTGGCCGTACCTGGACAAATACTTTGAATACCTGGGCCCCAAGGGTGAGCAGAACCTGGAGTACAAGTGCTTGCTGTGCCTGCCGAACAAGAACATCCTCTCGACAAGCAACAAGAGCCAAAACAACCTCAAGCGACATGTCTCCAGGCGCCACCCTCACGTCCAGAACCAGTTCGACCAGTGCATCAAGGACGGGGTGGAGCTCCAGAAAAAGAAGAAGCGGCGAGGAGACCCTCAGGAGCGTCCCGACGACAAGAGGCAGAGGACCATGGTTCAGCCGACTTTACGGGAGGCCATGGCTGGACCGTCCAGAGTCACCAAGGCTCTCTTTGAAGAGAAGGTCAGTAAATTCAATTAAAAATCTTACAACTTTGTCTAGAAGTATTTATAATCATTAAATTACACTCAAATGTCAGTCAGTTATGATGAAACGTAACACATTTTTATTTCTTTTTAATTAGTTGATCACCTTATCTGTGGGCAACATGTTGCCTCTCGACGTCGTCGACTCCGATTCGTGGAAGGACTTTGTTAGCACCTGTGTCCCTGGCCAACACTCCATGTCTAGGAGGACGCTTACCAGGCGTATTGAAGACAGGTATTTTTTGTTTGGCTATTTAAATTCATTCTTGATAACAGTATTTTCTTTTCTTTTTCTTTTAGTGATGAGCGATGACATTATAATTTTTTATTTTACTTTTGTCTTTTAATAAACTTTTTAAGGTTTGACGAGAAGAGGCAGCACCTGAGGGACGTCCTGAACTCTGTACAGTCGGTCTCTACTACGGCAGACGCTTGGACATGTGCCCACAAGTATGTTTAAATTTTAATTAATTTACTTTTTACTTCAATCAAAAAGAAACTAATAAACTGTGAGTTTATTTTAATCAATTTATTACAATGCTGTGAAAATATAAATTATAATACTACATTTCAATTCAAAGCATTCCATTTTATTTAAGGTCGTACATGGGGATGACTGTACACTGGATTGACCAGGCCACCCTCCTCAGGCAGAAGGCAGTCTTGGCGTGCAGACGACTCACCGGACGACACACCTTCGAGGTCCTTGCGAAGGAGATGTACAAGGTCCTCTTCGACTTCGCCATCGAGTCCAAGGTCTGCAGGACTATTACTGACAATGGCAGCAACTTCGTCAAGGCATTTAAGCAAGCAGATTTTTTTTTTTTAAATTTCCTCATTCAAATTTTTTGACTTTTAAATCTTTACATTTTTAATTTTTTCTATAACATTCAATAAAAAAAAATAAAAAAATATAATAATTGTGTTTTATTGTGCAGTGTCTTTGGCAAAACGGACGAGGAGCTGCCTGAGGAGGTCCAGGAAGAGGAGGAAGAAGGTGTGGGGCGGCCCGATGATGAGGACGTCGTTCAGGTTGAGGATCTGGCATCGCATTTGGAAGGTAAATTATGGATTATTTATTATTTCTTGATTTTTTTTTCACTTTTTACAAGTCTTGTAAGGTATTTTCTTTTCACTCAAATATATTATTGAATAAATTGAACATTTCTTTTTAGCCGGTGCCACGGAGGATCCTGAATACGTCCTGCCGAAGCACACAAGGTGCGCCGCCCACACCCTGAACCTAGTGGCCACCTCCGACGCTGACAAGGCCCTGAAGAACTCACCATCCTACAGGAAGGCGTACCGGACCGCCTTTGGTAAAGCTACGGAGCTGTGGAACAAGCAGTCAAGAAGTTCACAAGCCTCAGACACCATCAAGGCCGAGATAGGGATGCAGCTGACTGTCCCCACCGTTACGAGATGGAACTCCGTCTACGACGGGGTGTCCCGCCTGGTCGACATCTTCGGAGACAGGGAGAAGCTTCATGGACTACACCAGACGTGCAACATTCTTGGGGTGCCTTCGTTCTCGTCTGGTGAGCAATATACATATTTGATTTTTTTACTTTTCTTTTTGAAAAGGTAAAAAGTAAAAAGTAAAAAGTACAATATAAAAAGTTTAAGTACAGGACTAAAATATTAACTATTTTTTCAGCTGATATCAACTTCTTCAAAGAGTATCTTGAGGTGATGAAGCCGGTCTGTAAGGCCTTGGACATCCTGCAAGGGGAGGACAAGGCGTACATGGGGGCACTCCTGCCCACCCTGGCCATCTCTCTCAAAATGTTGAAGGAGCAGATGGAAAGCAGCGATGTCAAGATGTGTCAGCCACTGGTATTAGCTGTCAGGGATGGGATCAAACGTCGGTTTGGTCCCCATTTTGAGGATATGGACTTCCTCCTGGCAGCTGCGCTACACCCCAAGTTCAAATTGGGCTGGGTGAGGCTGGTGGAGGACGACGTCATGTATGACGTCGAGGAGATCAAGGCCAAGGTGAAGAAGCAGATGATGTCTATGGTGGAGAGGATTCTGGCAAGAGCGGACTCAGGCAAGGACACCAGCAGCAGCGAGGGTGAGAATGACCAGGACAATGACGACTTCTTTGAGGCTCTCTACGAGGGCGGGGAGAAGACGAAGGAGACCGGGACCAAGTTGGTGGAGACATTTCTCAGCGAGAGGCCTGTGAAACCCTTCATCTTCAACAAGGACTCGTTCCCCAGCCCGGCGTTGAAGGACTTGTTCATCAAGTTTAACACGCCTATCCCATCCAGTGCCGCCGTAGAGAGGCTCTTCTCTTTGGGGAAGGATGTCCTCAAGCCGAAAAGGTCAGGGCTCAGTGACAGCCATTTTGAAATGCTAGTGTTCTTGAAGGGAAACTCAAGCATTTAACTTAATAACTTTTTTTCATCATTTATGTATTGTATTAATTATAATTTACGTTAATAAAATTAAAGATTTCCGTGTCTTTAATTTCATTTTAATCAAATTTTTCACTTATATTATATATAAGGACCGAGGACCGAGTCGTTCCTAGGTCCTATCTTCAGAAAGGACCGTGACCGGGACCGTCGGTCCGGTTTGAGGCAAGGACCTGGACCAGGACCGTCGGTTCTTTTTGAGGCCCGGGTGCCCACCTTTGATGATCACTAAAGAAGATGACCGTCTCGTAATAGACAGAAGTAAAGTGCGGAGAGAAAGAGAAAGACTTCGAAAAACATTGAAAAGTGATAAAGTGAATCTTATTACTTCCATATACTTCGATGGTCGAAAGGATCAGACTTTAAGTAAAGTAAAAGTCAATGATAGGTGGTACAGTGAAAAGAGTGAAGAACACTATGTAATGATGGTTGAACCAGGTGGAGAGTATATTACCTATTAGACACCAGCATCGAGTAAGGCTGCAGGCATAGCAAATTCAGTATTGTCAGTTATTAAAGAGAGAGATCTACAAAATGATATAGCTGTAATAGGCTGTATAGCACAAATACAAACACTGCTTATAAAGGAGGTGTGATTCATGTTCTGGAGAAATCATTTGGTAAACCACTTCACTGGTTCATTTGTATGCTTCATACAAATGAATTACCTCTAAGACACATTTTTGAAACACTGGATGGTACAACATCTGGGGCAAGTACCTTTGTTGGTCCTGTTAAGAAAGCCATTATATTTTGTGAAAACAATCCAGTAGTACAATTCAAATCTATAACTAGTGGTAAAGAACTATTATATCTGCCACAACACATTGTTGATGATCTTAGTGGAGATCAGCAGTACTTATACCGCATTATTTCAGCAATCAGAAATGGTACAGTTGATGAACACCTTGCTCATGTAAAGCCAGGTTCTCTTAGTCATGCTAGATGGTTAACTCTTACTAATAGGGTTTGTAGGCTTTATGTTTCAACAGTGAAACCAACAAAGAAACTTTACACACTAACACACTTCATTGTGACAAATTATAGTCCTAATTCGTTTGACATCAATTATAGACCTAATTGCATACATGACCCAAGGCATGTGTTTTCTGCTATCAATAGAGTTAAACATTTGTCTAGAGAATCAATAGAAATTGTTAAGAAGTAATTAAGGTTGTTTTTTTGCAGTTATCATTTGTAACTCTGTATGTATTTAATAAAACTCTACTGTATATGTATTTAATAAAACAAATTAAAAAAAAATTGTTATTTTTTTTTCCTTGTTTCTTTATTCCTTGCAACGAAACACTAAATTCGAGAATATCATTAATCCAAGAAAGAAAAAGTAAATAGAAATTCATTAAATAACCTGAAAATAATTTGCAGAAGATATATTTTTAAGTTTTGTGTGGGTTATATCTATTTGCTTCCCCAACACATAGCCAAGAATGTTATAAATCACGCTAAACCCAGTTACGACACCCATTTCATACTTTGGCAAAAATGGGGCAGTTCAAGATACTCTAAAATATTATTTCAGTTTTCTTTGTGTTTCCGAGTTAAACAACAATATAATTTCAGTGTGACTAAAGGGAAAGAAAACATTTGTCTGGTTTCACTCCGCCTTAATATATAATTTTATACACTCGTATTATATATATATATATATATATATATATATATATATATATATATATATATATATATACACACACACAGGGTGGGCCGAAAGTCTGGATCCATAGGAAAATATTTATTTTAATACATAAATTACAACAAATGGTAAATACTTAAAATGAATATCAACTTTAACTCGTAAATGCGTATCCGTGATACTGTACAGTGGTTCGTACTCCAGTATAAACAACAAATTATAACAAATGCTCAAATTGGCGGCCTCTGACATCGAGACACTTAGGGATGGAATTTATGATTTTTAATAATTCTTCGAATTGACGTTCTCGAGATGCGTGTTTCATTTGATAATCTTCTTGTTGACTTTACTGGACTGTTCGTTAAAGTTTCACATACCATTGCAGAGGTATTTTCATCAGTTGCAGTTTTTGGACGACCAGAACGCCGTCGATCATGTACACTTCCTGTTTCTTTGAAACGTTTAAACAACTTGCCAACAGTCGCATGTGTTACTGGATGCTTATCAGGATGATTTCTATTGAATTCGGTAGCAACTTCTCTGTGTGTAGCGCCCTGTCTTGCGTACATGAGCACAAGTTCTACCCGGTCTTCTGTTGTTAGATTCGAAGCCATTTCTGGGATGAAATAAAAAAAGTATTTGAGTATTTATACTGGAGTACGAACTACTGTACAGTATCACGGATACGCATTTACGAGTTAAAGTTGATATTCATTTTAAGTATTTACCATTTGTTGTAATTTATGTATTAAAATAAATATTTTCCTATGGATCCAGACTTTCGGCCCACCCTGTATATACTTTATATGGAAGTTCGCTTTCATTCAGCCTGTCCCAAAGAAGGGTAACCACTCCCAACCCTCCAACTAACGTCCAATTGCTTTGATCTCTAACCTTTCTAAAGTTTTCGAATCTATCCTTAATAGGAAGATTCTTAAACACGTTTCTCTCACAATCTTCTTTCAGATCGTCAGTATGGATTCTGCAAGGGACGCTCTACTGGCGATCTTCTTGCTTATCTCTCTGACTCTTGGTCATCCTCCTTTCGGGATTTTGGTAAAACTTTTGCTATTGCGCTAGACATATCAAAAGCTTTTGATAGAGTCTGGCACAAATCTTTAATTTCGAAACTGCCCTCCTTCGGTTTCTATCCTTCTATCTGTCCCTTCATCTCTAATTTCCTTTCTGGCCGATCTATAGCTGCAGTTGTAGATGATCACTGTTATTTTATAATGGATATATATTTTATTATTGGGTTTCTTCTTCAAAAAGTTAACAGACTGGGGTTTTTATTCCGCATATACTTATATGTATATACTTGTACATTTCTAATGGTTGAACCCTCAAAGAGTGATGCCGCGTTTGTGGCTGGAACAGAAAATCAAGATCATTGAGTGGTTTCGTGTGACAAACTCTGTGACGCAAGTGCAGATCAACTTTTGCAGAGAATAAGGATGCAGAGATGCACCCGATAGAAAGACAATATTACGAATTGTTAGAAAATTTCAACCAAAAGGTAATATAAGCATTCATCATATGGATAGTAGTGGTAAGTCACGATCCACAAGAACAATGCAACACGTACTGTAAATATGGTTCATGAAATTATTCGCGCAGTCTGCAAAAGTCAATTCGACGTTTGTTCGCCAAAGTAGGTATTTTTTGAACGTCTGTGCATCGTATACTTCGTACCGAATTAAACCCTTTTCCAAACAAAATTCATTCACAAACTTCACTGACTAATGTTCAAAAACGAAAAACGAATGGACCTCGCAACATGGATGTTAGCAAAGCTAGAAGAAGATCCCGAGTTTTTTAATCACATCCACTTCATTGACAAGTGTTATGTACATCTGTCTAAGGAGATTAATAAGCAAAACCTTTATTACTGGGTAAGTCACGCTGGCGCTCCAATAGAGCTTCCACGTAATGATGCTAAACTCAACATCTGGGTCGTTGTTGGGTGGTGGTGTAGTAGGTCCCTTCTTCTTTGAGAATGAAATTGAAACGCAGTAACGGTAACGCAGAATTCATATCGTCAGATGCTAAAGATGTTTACTTACCGCATCTAATAAGTTTGTCCGTAAAAGAAATAATTGCATTACCCGAGATTCACAATGGTTTCAGCAGGATGGAGCACCTCCACACACTGCTTGTGAACTTTGCAACTTTTTGAGGAAGCATTTTTTCGGGCGACCAATCTCCCTTCATGAGCCAGTGGAATGGCCCCTATACTCACCTGACCTCACACCCACTGACTCTTTTGTGGAGCTACACAAAAGACAGGATTTTTTCTACCAGGCCTAAAACACATGAAGACCTAAAGACCAAAGTCTGTGAGGTAATCAACAACATCCAAGCTGAGCTGTTTCCAAAAATTATGTCAAACATTTGTGTAACGTTGAATATTGTGTTGAGGAAAAAAAGAGCGATTACAATGAACATGTTGTTTAATTAAGGTAAATAAACTTCTATGTTTTACGTACCTATTGCGGTTGTCTTTGTGTCTAGAATCCTTTTCTAGCTTAGAACATTTATATGGAAAAAGGGACATGTTTTGAGCGATACCTTATATATACATATATATATATAATTATATATATATATATATATTATATATAATATATGCAGGAAGGAGGGGACAAGGGAAATGCCCACAAAAAGCGCCCCTCCCATAGAAGAAGAGAGCCAAAATCAAAGTCCGGGGTTTTCCAAATGCCTGGACACTCTGCGTTTGAAAGATGGGAGGTCATAAACAGGAGGAAAGATGGATTGAGGAAGATTGTTCCAGAGTTGACCGGTTGAGTAGATGAAAGACTGAAAATACCGATTAATCCTTGCATTAGATAGTTGGACAGAAAAGGAATGAGAAAGTGTAAAAAGTCTGGTACTGCGTGCTCTCGTTAAATGAGGAGGCATGCAGTTAGAGAGTTCAGAAGAGCAATGTCCTTTATAATAGCGATAGTAAAGATAGATTGAAGCAACATTGCGGCGAAGAGAGAGAGACTGAAGACAATCAGTAAGAGGCGGGGAAATGAAGAGACGAAAATCCTTTGATTCCACCCGGTCAAGTACGGCTGTGTGGGTTGAGCCACCCGACACATGAGAAGCATACTCCATACAGGGGCGAACAAGACCCCCGTACAGAGACAGCAACTGAGTGGGGGTGAAGAAGCCGCGGAGGCGGTACAGCACAACTAACCTCTTAGAAGCTGTTTTAGAAAGAGAGTATATGTGATCTTTCCAGGAAAGATCACGAGTAAAAGAAACGCCAATAATGTTAAGAGAAGCTGAAGAAGTCAGTTGTGTTGTTGAAAGTAAGGGGATAGTTGCGTAGAAGATTGTGACCAGTAGACAGATGGAGGAACTGAGTTTTTGAGGCATTGAAAGCCACAAGGTTTTATCTACCCCAATCAGATATAGCAGAAAGATCAGAGGTCACGTGTCCCATAGCCGTCGTATGCGAATCATGAAGTGACTGCTTTGAGGGACGCTTTGGGAAGCGGGTGGAGAAGTGAAGAGTGGAATCATCGGCATAGGAGTGAATAGGACAGGAAGTGTGAATTAAAACATCATTTAATAAATAAAAGGAAAAGAGTAGGTGACAGGATATATGGGATGAATTTCACAATAAAACACGTGAAATGAATGAATGCTGCAAACCCACGGGTTTGCAGCATATATATATATATATATATATACAGGATGTTTCAGGTCGACCCTAGGAATATGTAAATTTGGAAATTGGCGGAATTTGTAGTTTGTATTTGAAGTTTGTTGAATGTATATAATGTTACGGCAAGCGGGAGGTGCCCCCTTGGGGCATTGGTTTCTGCGAGTATGTAGAGGAATTACGGCATTTGGAAGAGTGAAGTCCATGGTGTAGTGGTTATCGCGTCTGACCGGCAATCGGAAGATCCCGGGTTCGATTCCCAGGTGGTACTTCATTTTTTCATTTGTTGTTTTCTCTTTCTCGTCTTGCGCGGAATATCTCCTATACAAGCGTCGTTCTTTACGTTATTTATACTGCGTGTTCTTTGCAGTTGAATGTATATAATGTTACGGCAAGCGGGAGGTGCCCCCTTGGGGCATTGGTTTCTGCGAGTATGTAGAGGAATTACGGCATTTGGAAGAGTGAAGTCCATGTGTAGTGGTTATCGCGTCTGACCGGCAATCGGAAGATCCCGGGTTCGATTCCCAGGTGGTACTTCATTTTTTCATTTGTTGTTTTCCTCTTTCTCGTCTTGCGCGGAATATCTCCTATACAAGCGTCGTTCTTTACGTTATTTATACTGCGTGTTCTTTGCAGTTGAATGTATATAATGTTACGGCAAGCGGGAGGTGCCCCCTTGGGGCATTGGTTTCTGCGAGTATGTAGAGGAATTACGGCATTTGGAAGAGTGAAGTCCATGGTGTAGTGGTTTATCGCGTCTGACCGGCAATCGGAAGATCCCGGGTTCGATTCCCAGGTGGTACTTTCATTTTTTCATTGTTGTTTTCTCTTTCTCGTCTTGCGCGGAATATCTCCTATACAAGCGTCGTTCTTTACGTTATTTATACTGCGTGTTCTTTGCAGTTGAATGTATATATATATATATATACACACACACAAGGTGTTTCATAGCAAGTGGGACGCACTTTCAGGATGGATTCAGGAATTGAAAACAATGAAAAAAGTTTATATAAACATATGCCCGAAATCGCTTTGTTTCCGAGTTACAGCACGTTATGTGTTCCAGCAAGTATCCGCCTTACCTTCAAAGGAAGTGCTCAAAATGACCGCCTTGCGCTTGAATACACGCCTGAACACGCCTCGTTATAGACTGCCTGACCCATTCAAACATTCCACGTATTACTCGGATTTTCTGACATCTTTGTTCTACACGATGGCGAAGCATTCCAACGATGTTAATGGGTGTCACGTAAACGATGGATTTCAGATGATCTCACAGGTAAAAATCGAGTGGATTCAGGTCCGGGGAGCGAGCAGGCCACGCAATGGGTCCTCCACGGCTTATCCATTTATCAGGGAAATGCTTATCCAACTAGCCTCTGGCTACTCGACTAAAATAGAGGAGCGCCGTCATACATAAACCACATACGACGTCGGACACCAAGAGGAACTTCATTTAGTAAATCGCTTAAATCATTCCTTAAAAAATTGAAATAGGATTCTCCTGTTAATCTTCCAGGCAAAACAAAAAGACCTATTAAGTTGTCGGCAATACGTCCTGCCCATACATTGATACTAAATTGTTGTTGGTGCTTTGACTGGATGATGGCATGCGGATTCTCTTCGGCCCAGTGATTAGTGATGAGTGTTGTGAAAATTGATCACGCCATTTCTTGTGAAGGCAGCCTCATCAGAAAACAACAAGGAGGATAGAAAAAGAGGATCGCTGTTGAAGGAACCAAGTACAAAAAGCCTCTCGTGGTGGGAAATCAGCTTCAGTAAGGTCTTGTACTCTCTGAATGTGATATGGGTAAAGCTGTTGTTCCCGTAAAATTCTCCACACAGTTGTGTATCTTACACCCTCTGCTGCTGCTATCCTTCAGGTGTTGTCACCAGGATGTTCCTCCACGCGATTCAGGACCCGTTCCTCCACCTCAACAGTTCTGGCGCTCATTGGTCTACCACCATCTGAAACTGAGTTGATTGTCGTTCCTTTATGCGGGCAGCAGCATCCAAAATGCGCGCGAGCAATTCGTCTCGTGTATCCACCTTTCTTGTGTAAACTTGACTTTTCATCCACCCCCAACAAACAATAATCTAACGGAGAAAGGTCTGGAGACCTTGGTGGCCATTGAATGGGACCACCGCAGAGGGGGAGGAAGAGCAGCGCGCGCATCAGATTCAAACAGCTCTATCTCCGTAACCATTCAGAATTAGACATGTTCATATGAACTTTTTTTCTCACAATGACTGATACTATCACCTCCCGAAGTATTGACCTTTCCTCCTGAAACACCCTGTATATATATGGGGAGGTTGTATCATGTGTTTATGTATTTGTGTATGGACCAAAAGAATATATATATATATACCTTTGGTAATCTTTGGTTAGCTTCCGCCCGAATTGTTCATTCTGACGAAGGTCAAGCTTTTCACTCCACCTTAGACCTACAGTTTAACGTGGAATCCGAACCACGCCTCATCAGCAGCCCAGCGTCTTAACCACTAGGCCACCTAGGGTACCCATTTATCTACCAACCACTTTCTTTATTGTGTGCAAGGATGAACAGCTGGGTTTTGCTGCGCGCCGGCTGCCGTCGGGTCTCGAACCCGGGGCCGATGAACCACTATACCACCGAGGCGCATATATATATATATATATATATATATATATAATAACTCCCCGAGTTACGTCGTTAATTAGTTCCTGAGCCTCCGACGTAAGTCGAAAATGACGTAACTCGAAATTTACTCTTGTAAGGCACAGATAAATTACTGTACTTACCGTCATTTTTTTGTATGTACAATACGATATTATTTTTCAGGCATAGTCTTCTCTCTCCCAGTGTATGATCTCTCTGGCATTTTCTTCCAATACAAGCCAGTTTCATCAACATTAAAAATACACTGAGGCACATATTCCCCCTCCACAATAATGTCTGACAAAGTTTTAGGAAATTCACTAGCTGCTACTTCATCCGCACTGGCAGCCTCGCCACTGACCTTAATATTATATAAATTGGCACGAGCCTTAAATCTATTAAATCACCCATGGCTCGCACTAAATGTTCCCTCAGAAGAACGCTCACCATATTTACTTTTAACATCTTTATAGAGACTTAAAGCCTTTTCCTGAATTAACATAAGGCTTATCGGAATACGACGCTGATGCTGATCTTCCAGCCACACACTTAAAAGTCTCTCCATCTCCTCCATAACTGTACCCCCTTCTTTTTGTAATAATAGTGGACTTAGGTCCCACAGAACTTTACATATGTTTCAAAACTCGTTCTTTTTCTTTTAAAATTGTACCCACCGTCGGACGACTCCAGCCGAGGCTACGAGCTATGTCGATAATTTTCTCTCTCTTTTCATTTCTTTTTATTACGTCAATTTTTTCCTCCATAGTAATACTACGACGTTTTTTAACACCACTATCACTTGTTTTATCACTTTTTCTCTTAGGAGCCATATTTATTTAACCAGCAAAGGACGCCAAACGCTGGCGCCATCTATAGCGGAGTGGGCGAACTACATACCGCGCGCGCAATTTAAAATTAATATTTTTATATTTTTTTATAGTTTTATATTTTTAAAAAATTTTAGTCCCATATACGAACGACGTAACTTCGGAAAGACGTAACTCGGACGGACGTAACTCGGGGAGTTACTGTATATACATTTTAACTGCAAACGACACACAGTATATATAATGTAAAGAACGACGCTTTTTAGAAGAGTGTCCGCACAAGAGGAGAGGAGAAAATGAGCAATGAGGCACCTCCCAGGAATCGAACCCGGGGTCATCCGATTGCCGGTCAGATACGCTAACCATTACAAGAACCTCCTCGACTCAAAGCCTCATTTTTCATTGCTCGTTTTCTCCTCTCCTCTTGTGCGGACACTCCTCTAAAAAGCGTCGTTCTTTACAATATACACACACACACACTATATATATATATATATATATATATATATATATATATATATATATTCTTTTGATCCATACACAAATACATAAACACATAATACAACCCCCCACACACATATATCTACTTATTTACATTATCTGTGACTAACCCTCTACGGATAACAAAGGGTGTGGGCGCAACGCGTGAACTTAATTCAGAGTAGAAGGAATGTGAGTATTGAACCCTCTCGCTAACCCCTCACATCTCATATCTCTCTCTCTCTCTCTCTCTCTCTCTCTCTCTTTCTTTATGGCTCATAAGACGCCAATCCCTTCGAAAAAATCCCTGTGGCACTATTATAAAAGGGGTGTCGCCTTTCGCCTTCTGTCAGGGAAAAATTTATTCAAGCCTTTTTTTTTCTGAAGGAAATTAAGCCCGAACAGGATTCATTATATATTATGGTTAATGTCTCTCAAAGTCAACAGCTCTCATTGTTATTTAATGCATACAAGTTAAAACATTCAGATTTTCGAATGTAGCCGAAATTTTTTAATGTTTGCAGGACATAATATTACATAATCCCTTTAATCAAGTTAAAACTAAGTTTCTTCTCTACAGCCAAGAATAAACCAAGACTTTTATTACAGTTTTGTATATCAAAAAATTTAATTTTAAATTTGCATCGAAGTATTTACTATCAGACTAGTGCCAATATTATAACAGATTGGGTACGCCTTATTGAGTGCATGACATCCAATACCAAATTATGCCAAATTTAGTTAGTTGTAACATATTTTAAAGTTTTTTCCAAATGCTTGACTTAATTTTTAGGCATATTTTATTAGAAAACTGAACGCATTTTATGGAAAGATTTTGCATCTGTCATTCTGCTTAGAAATAATTACTTATTAACTGAAGGAACTAGTAATTACTTATAATTTTTGTAATTAGTTATAATTCCGGCTAATTTATACGTAATGAATGTTCTTTAACGTAATAAATTTTGAATTAGTTTTTGATAAATTACCAGATAACTAGTGGTACTTTTTAACTAATTAATATCTATATACTAATATTAATTTATGTAATAGTTCTTGTCATCATTATTGATTATTATTATAATAATAATTGCAATGAAAAAGTAAACCTGAATGACCAACAGACAAAGAAACATTTGTTTTGCTTCTCTGAACACGTTTCATTTTTCTTCTTTTATAACAGTACCGACATATTTATATGAAAGTTATTTACTTGACAAACTTATATTCTGTGCGAGTTAGTGTCACAACGGACTGGTTTTGGGATGTTGCCTAATCTGTCGACAACTTTTGACATGATACTGCATTTTCACTGTCATGCTACTCTTAAATTAAAAAAAAGAGTGATTGCTTTTTAAGAAAGCTTCTCTAAGGGCATTCTGTAATTACTATACATCCAAGTGCAGTATACGTAATGACGGTAATGTGGATCTATGCCCATCGGATCGACAAAACCATAATTTCGACACTAAGAAACTAGCCTGACTTATGCAAACCTAACTGATGTTAACAACCTATGTTAACATAACCTATGTTAACAACCTGTTAACATAACTTATGCTAACAATCTGTTAACATATGTTAACCTATGCTAACATAACCTATGCTAACAACCTATGCTAACCCACAATATACTTGTCGCTAAAATATGAAGGCGATCAAATGTCGTAATCCCGTTTAATACAACAGTTTTTACTGTAAATTAATTATTATAAATAATACTTCTTAAATTATAAAATATTTCGACATGTTTAAAATTGGCAAGCTTTGACATATTATTTTCATTAAGTTGTCTCGGCTTGCCTAATCCTGTAGGCAGGTTATTTACTATCGACATCTTCAATATACTGTGATACTTGTATGTCTCGTTTCTGCAATAAGTTTTCATATCTTATATTTACTTATGGTAAAATACATTATATACTGTATATACATATACTGTGTGTGTGTGTGTGTGTGTGTATATATATATATATAATATATATATATGACGGCGCCTCGGTGGTGTAGTGGTTAGCGTCGCTGACTACGAATTCATCGGCCCCGGGTTCGAGACCACAATAAAGAAAGTGGTTGGTAGATAAATGGGTACCCTAGGTGGCCTAGTGGTTAAGACGCTGTGCTGCTGATAGGGCGTGGTTCGGATTCCACGTTAAACTGTAGGTCTAAGGTGGAGTGAAAAGCTTGACCTTCGTCAGAATGAACAATTCGGGCAGAAGCTAATCAAAGGTTATATATATATATATATATATATACTGTGTATATATATATATATATATATATTTGAAAGGAACACAGACTTTTCTTGTGCAATGCTAAAAATAAAAATTTACATCGTGAAAACATATTTACTCCTTGATAGTGTATATAAATTCGTATTAATGCTATCCTTCACAGTGATAGTGACTGGCGCATATCTGTTTAACCCTTAATAAAGCGTGAACTGTAGCGAATGGTGTTAAAAGAATGGGAAAACAGCGGTCAAGTATTTCCATTTATAATGTAATTACTACATAATGCTCTCTCAAATAAGTTCACTTATTCCGTCCGATCCTCACATGATTGAGCTCAAATGGAATAAATGTGTATTTGAAGTCGATCCAAGTATTGCGTGAATGCGGCTTTTAATTTAAGACATAATCCTATAATTTTTTATTCTAATGTGTTGTGGATAGATAATTTTGTTTGAAATTTATGAACGTTATTGTACCCTAATATAATAAGTTGGGGGCAAACGCAGATGGAAAAAAAAAGGTTAGTTTTGAAGATACATTTAATCCAGCAATGGCGTGTTATTGCTTCGGAAAATAACGAGTAAAATTTCATTTAACATTTTGTTTTAATCCTAAATTCCTTTTCAATGACAGTAAATAGTTTTGTATTTTTAAAAATAAATATTACCCAATTTCGTTTACGATAACCTTGTAAGCCATTCTCGCTTTAAGAATAAACAAAGATTATTTAATAAACGTAAATATTCAAAGTATATAACTTAGAATATGACCTATTACGCTCAAGACGCTCACGACTGTCACTGAACTATTATTATAGCAACTTATTCTTAATAGTCAAACACGACGCGAGTGCACACTTTAAATCTTTGACGTATTAAACTAAATATATTAAAGGGAATAAAACCGCAATAAGAAATGGATTTATTCGAAGCACAAACTTTCGATATATTTCTAAGACCTTCATTGGTTCGAAAGCTCGTGCTTTGTTTGTTGTACTCGCGACAAATCCACTTTTTTAACATAATTTTTTTCCCTTCATTCAACTCAACTTAACGTAATTGTCACCTAATTAAAAATAATAAAATAAGTTCCAGACTGTAAAACTTTAGTTTCTTAAAAAGGGTTTAATATTAAGTGGTGTCCCCGAGCATTTTCATAAATAAAAAGTTCATAAATTTTTACAAAAAAATACCACTTTCACATCTATGTTCAGTTTTCTTTCTTTCTTATCTGTAATCTCAATGTCTGTAGATTAAATATCAAATCAGCATTTTTTGGAACGAATTACGCAATTTAAGATCTTAATTTTTCTCTTGGAAAAACATATATATATATATATATATAGATATATATATATATATATATATATATATATATATATAATATATATATATATATATATATACATACATACATACATACATATATATATATATATATATATATATATATATATATATATATATATATATATATATGTATATGTATATATATATATATATATACAGGGTGGGCGGAAAGTAGCTCCCTAATTTAAATTACATATAAATTATGTATAAATTGTGATTGTATTGTTATATTGTTATGGTGTGTTCTCAAAGTGGTACAATTGTAACGGTAATCTTTTTTCTCTAAAGTGTTCTCTTTGTGTTCTCTAAAGTGGTACAATTGTAACGTTCATTTTTTTTTTTCATTTCAGATTGAAGGGTAACATG